>VZSF01007998.1:0-80352 GCA_013398295.1 Chionis minor | reverse complement strand
CAGCCTGTATTTATGCCTGGGATTGCCACGTCCCAGGTGTAGGACTCTGCACTTGGCTTGGTTGAACTTCATGCCATTTGCATTAGCCCACCTCTCAAGCCTGTCCAGGTCCCTCTGGATGGCATCCCTTCCCTCCAGTGTGTCAACCGCGCCACCGAGCTTGGTGTCATCGGCAAACTTGCTGAGGGTGCGCTCTATCCCACTGTCCATGTCTCCAACAAAGATGTTAAATAGCACTGGTCCCAGTACTGACCCTTGCGGGACACCACTCGTCACTGGCCGCCACGTGGACATTGACCCATTAACCACAACCCTTTGAGTGCGGCCATCCAGCCAGTTCCTTATCCACCGAATGGTCCATTCATCGAACCCGTGACTCTCCAATTTGGAGACTAGGATGTCATGCGGGACAGTGTCAAAGGCTTTGCTTAAGTCCAAATAAATAGATACAATGTGTTGCTCATGATTTTGCTGGCTATAACACTTCAAAAGATATGCATTTAAACTTCAGCTAGAATTTCTGATGAATTTTAGGTAAATCAGACATTTCCTTGACTAATGTTTTCTGTAGAAACCTGAAGGCAGAAGAACCTACTAGATTTTGTGCTTCTGGCTCACATGAAAAATAAAACAAATTGCTTTTATCAAATAGTGACTGGAAAACAGTGTTTCCATAGGCCGCCTTTGAAAGAGGATGAAGACAATCTGAAAAGAGTCATTCTAAAAAGTCAGCACGTTGCAAGACGATATAGATCTCCTTGCACTGCTTAACCTTCAGATTTCTTAATCTCCTTCCTATTTCCATTTGAGTCTTCTGAATTTTCTTTTGCTCTCCTCTGCTAAAACAGCAAAAATGTAAAACCTGCTGTAAGATTAATTACAGAGAAGGTCTAAATCTAGCAGGGTCAGCAAGGTCCTAGGTAAGTTATGCTTCTTCACCATTATTTTTATCATGACTTATCTGTGTATCATGACATGCATTAGGATACATCCTTTGTTCTAGGAATTCCTCTGAAAAAAACTCTACATTTTCTCTTTACACAGCTTTTGTAGGTGCCGTATCAACATCTTTTGTAGGTGGGAAATACAACTGGTATGAAAACTTTGAAAGATTGTGTGTAAAATGTGCTTTTCAGCAATCCTAAAGAAAACTTTGATTTGAATAATTATTTCTCTAATGTGTCATGACAGTGTTTAATGATGTTGTTAAACCAAAATACTTTGGTATTTTGGTTCTTAATATATAGGTGGAACTTTAATGTAAAGCTGAACTAAAGGGTATTATCTGTGACACAGGCATTTAAAAAAAGCAGAAACTGAGCAAAAGCACTGTAATCAGAAAATCTTTGCTTATGAATGCTACAAAGAATATGCAAAGACTGACTGGACTACTGCAAATTTTGAGATGTGAGGTGGCACACAATAGGAATAAACCAGGTTGGTAGACCTACTTAAGGAATACTGAACTAGACTGAATGCCTTGCTGAGCAGTATGACTCAGTTAAACTCAGGTTATTAAGGTCAGTACAAAGCTAGCTGAATGAAATTTAAGGACCTAAAAAATGAAGGGGCTGTGCTGGATTACATCTGACAATTGTAATAGACAGGACATGGACCACAGCTTTTGCAGACCTCCTACCTCTGTTTCTTTTTTGTTGGAGTTGCTGATTCATTTTAGGCCTTTTCTCCTGAGCTGCTCTTCTGGGACATTTGATGTTCCAGTGCACACAAAGTGGAAAATAGATCAGTGCAACTGCAGTAAGTCTGGGATAACTGGAAGGCATCTGATTTATTTTCCCACAAAATGTCTGCGAATTAATTGAATCGGTTTATGTCCCTTTTCATTCCAAGAAATGAGGAAAGATTTCCTGCATAGCTAGAGAACCTCAATTCAAAGGATATTTCCCACAAAGTACTCCAGTGTAGATACCCCTCACTCTTGCTTCTGTGCCACAGACATCTCTGAGACCTGAAAAGCCCCTGTGTGGATAATCCCTGGACTCCCGGCCTAAGGAACACCAAGGGACAGGAAGAGGAAAAAAGAATGTGGCCCATTCACAGCATGGTATGATCCAGTTCTTGGAAAGATATATTAATTCAATTAAAACTCAAAGATTGAATGCCTGAAAAAACCTTAAAACAATAAACACAGAAGCAATCACAAAAGCTATGCTTGCTCAGCGGGGCTGTTCGTAAACTAACAATTTGAACTAAGGATTAAAGTTTAGTGAAAACTCCTTTCCCTCTGTGACTTTAACAAGCCAAATCTCTTCAGCCAATGAATTTAAAATACACAGGTCACGTAGCTCTTTATCTGTCACACCCCACAAATCACATTTTCCAGCATTAAAGTACTGTTCGTTTTGGCTTTTAATTACCTGGCCTATCAGTATGTCATATTTCTCCCCCCCCCTGCTATAATTACATTCTGAATCAGTGTGACATTCAATATCGATGTTTATTTATGGCTCTCACATACTGTTGAATATTTATTTATAAACCATGAAAAGTAGCGTTTGTAAGAATATTGATTCAGCATATTAAAAAAGCAGTGGGTTGGCATTCTGTGAGTAGAAGTAATCACAGGCAATTATTAGAGACTGCTTTTCACTACTAATCTTGGGTTTAACCTTATAATTGTATTACTGAATTTGTTTCACTTTACCCATATATCACCAGGTTCCCAATAAGAAGTCTGATATTAACATAATTTAATAATATTCAGGGGAAGAATGGGTTTAATTGGTTTAAAAAGAGGGAGACTTATAGCTTATGCCACACAATGAGAAAAGTATTGTAACAGCCTTTTTTATTCTGCAATAAATGATAATTAATATTTAAATGCATTAATGAAATAAGTTCTTAGTGGTTGGGTCACAAATCTTTGATGTTTATGCCACTAACAAAATCGCTAACTGCTCCTAATGATGCCCCTGAGCTAAGCTTCACTTTACTCCTGGTATAAAAACTACTTTCATTACTGGTTGCACGAATTTGCAAGTGTGAAAGGCAAAGTCAAAGGAAGAACAGTTTTCCTTGTCCTCATCCCAAATAATTTTTCTCATCTTTATTCCAGTATATAATAGGAAGAAAGTGGTCAAATTCAGAAAAAAGCGCCTCACAAACCAGCCAAACTTAGAGAAAAGCAAAACTAATAAACAATAACTAAACCCCCTAGGTCTGTGTAAATAAAAGTAGTCTGCACTCACTTGCTGTTCCTAGCAAGCCACATTCAGTGCAAGAACCAGTGAAGATGTAACTGTCTGCCTGGGATTAAATTAGAGTTCTGAGCGGCGGTGGGGTAATGACAGCTGGCTAATGAGTATGCTTTTGGATAGGACTGACCAGTCATACTTCATTATTTGTTTTTTTTTTTACTGAACTCATATGTTCTCAGTGTGAATTTACCCGGGTTAAAACATGAAATCGGCACAATTCGGGCTTGAGAAACTATGCCCATAAAACACAAAGAAATGTGCTTTTTTGTTTTCTCTAGTTTTTCTGTAACTTTCAATGAAAAGTATATGTAAATAAAATGTTTCCAGGAAAAAATTTCTTTCAGTAGAATGCTATCCTGATGGGATAACACCCTTTTAGTGAAACAATACTGCCTGTACCAACTATTATGGTATTTTTGGCAAATTTGCTTCCAGTTAGGGATTTAGACTGTCTTTTGAAATACCCTTAGTTTCAGTCTTAATCTTTTCTTGGGAACTAGTTCTATTTTCTGCATTCGGTGCTTGGTCCAGAACTCCTCCTTATTTAATGAAAAAAATTCTCTGTTATGATAAACTTTATAATTGTTGTAATTCTGTTATGAATGTATTTGGGAAAAGTATTTCAGGAATCATAAGCCCCTGGAAAATCATAAAGACCCTCTTTTTTTTAAATTTCAATTGGTTTATCCTCTTCATTTTTTTTTTCCTACTTAAAATTTCCACCACTCAGTTAGAGTTCAACGAGAGTATTATGATTACTGAGAATGTCTTGTTTAGAGTCAGAGAGAACAACTTAGCATTATTTTTCTGTAAAGTATCCAGAGCTTAGACATAGTAAAAAGACGAACATGAAAAATATGCATACATTTTTTCTGTCACATTATTGGAAATCACAGCTGGCAGCAACTTCAGAAATGTTTTCAGTAGTTTCTCTAGTTTAACAGTAAATACTAAATCAGAGTTGTTCAGGAAGGTTTGTTAGGTGATTTTGTTTTGTTTTGTTTCGCTTTTTTTCCTCTAGGAATAAGTTGAGTTAAAAAAAATGCATGTAAAAACATTGACATTTAAATAAGCTATATTTTTATGGGGGAAAGGAAAAGAATAGCGCATTTTTTCCCCATGAAATGGTAACAAAGCAGAAAAGCTTATTGTACAGGTTTTTAGGATCTGTCATATTAGTAGAAAAACAGGTGGTAAAAAATTTTACCAATTATTTCTAAGCCTGTAGCTCAGACAGTCCATAAATATCTACTAGCTATAGCTTAAGAAAGCATACTAGGTGAGAAGCTCTGTTCCTCTACTGACCTTTAAACTACTGGGCACTGAGGTAAAAATCAACAGATCTTTGTTGTGCCCCAAATGGCGGTTATTATGTTATATATTGAATATTATATACTGAAGCTGCATCAGAGGAAGTTCTGGTTGGACATTAGGAAAAGTTTCTTCACCGAGAGGGTAGTTGGTCACTGGAACAGGCTCCCCAGTGAAGGGGTGATGGCACCAAGTCTGTCAGAGTTCAAGGAGCATCTGTTTGATGCTCTTAGTCATATGGTTTACTTTTAGGTAGTGCTGCAAGGAGCAGGGAGTTGGACTCAGTGATCCTTATGGGTCCCTTCCAGCTTGAGATCGTCTACGATTCCATGATTCTTCTATATTAATTAATAAATAGTTTCTGTTTTTCTCACTTCAAGAAAGACTGTAATTACATTTTGTTCATATGCATACACAGCTTTATAAAGCATACATAGAATTTAGTGAGCTGAAGTCTACTCAAGCCAGTGGAAATACACTGAGCTGAGAGGAGATGTAACAAGCCCTTAGCAAACACAGACTGTCAAATGTTTTATGCATTAGAATGAGAAATAAAAAGATTTTAAAATCTCAGAAAATTAAAAAGTGCAATTGGACTTTGAGATTATGAAAACACTGTTCCATTAAAACTACACAACTTCAGGTAGAAGGAACCAAATATTGAAATATAATAGAGAAATTACAAAAATTACAAAAAAAAGACATGTCCTAACTGCCCTCCCTTTCCATTTATCTAAATGGGACTTACCCAAATTATAATCTCACTGACATAAACAAATAACAAAATACTATTGTACAAGGAAAATGTTTGTGATATATGTTGCCTATTTTGAGTGTGCTTGAGTGCCTACTTTGCTGGAAAAAGGGGGCGTTATAGCTCTTTTGCAAGGAATACACTGACTGCATTGGTTTTGGTCAGTACCAACATTACATCCTCTCTGAAAAGAAATCTTCAGAAAGGATGTATCCCTGACATTAGATCGGGAAGAAATCCTTCTGAATATATGACCCACCAACTCCTTTACAGAAACAGGCCAGAAGAGACTGAGAAAGCAAATTAAAGGGCCAAAGGAGATGTTGTTACCAACTTTCTCATTAATAAATCTCTTTCTCACGATGTTTAATGTGTAGGCTCAACTTTTTTCTATGTGGCCTTTGACAATGGCAGTTCAGTGAGATAACGGGTCCACAAATAGAAAGCAAAACAACTTTTTAGCTTGTGACGTTGCAGAGAGATTCCCTCTGTTCCCAGCCGCTGCAGACAATTGACAAAGATTTTTGTAAAAGCACTGCAATAGTTCTCCTTTTCATTTTTCTCTTTTTTTTTTCCTTTTAAGTTCTCTTCACTTACCCAGGTGTGGCATTCTTATCACAGAATGTCTCAATATTAGAGCACAACAAAAATGAAATCTGTGCTGAATCTGGATGACATCCAAAACAGCAAGAAAAAATATTTACCTGCCTCTTTTTTGGTTGCAAAGTTATGCGCTAACTCTAAGGAATGGTTGCAGTCTTTTTAAATGATGTTTAAAGAAAAGGATTTGTCATTTTTTACAGTAGATACACCAGCATAAAAATCCACAGTTAGGATATAATCACAAAAACTTGGATCTCAGAGTAATCACAGCCTTTCCACAGGACATTTATTAATCTTGAACATTTGGCATCGCTTGGTGTTCTTTGCATCTGCCTCACCAGGATGCATATGACACACAAAGTCCCTAAAACCAACAATTGTTTACCATTTGCTGTGGGTGCAAATATAGCCACTGAGATTTTAATACCAAAGTCAGTCTTGCAACCAAAGCATACAATATATTTAAGTAAAAATTTTAATTTCATTAACCTTTTAATAGGATCATAGGATAATTTGTGTTGGAAGGGTGCTCAGGAGTTTTTCAGTCCAACCTGCTTCTCAAAGCAGGGTCAGCTCTGAACTCAGACTAGCATGACCTGCTCATCTCAGAGGCTGAACAAGCCTCAGTCCCGCAACCTCTCCTCACAGGGCAAGTACTCTGGTCCTGACCAGGCGTGGCCTCCTCTGAACTCACTTCAGTTTGTCAATGTCTTTCTTGTATGGGAAGGGCCCAAACCTGAACACAGTGTTCTAGATGTCATCTAATAGAGTACCAACCACTATTTGTGTATATATAAAGCAAAGAACCTGTACTGTATCTTGCACCAACTACCAAGCACTTTTAAAGATTTTAAAGTGTTGCTTTCATCTTAGAGGAAAAAAACCAGAAGCATTATTGAGCTATCCTTACCATCTTCAAGTCACACTACAAAAAAGCTCACATTACAATTACCGAGTTAGCAGTTCTCATTGTAGGATCACAGGATCATTTAACGATCTGGTGATAAGCCCTATTGAAAGGGTTTATGTGCCAAAAACCCAGCGGGCGAGAAGAAAACATTTCCTGGGTATGTGAGAGGGGAGACGCCTGCACATTCTGTACATCCATGTCCATACACAGGGAAAGCAACATCTTAGCAGGCAGTGCATACCTTAATCTGTTCGGGATTCACAAATTACACATCTGTTACATGAATTACGTAGCTTAATCACTGCAGTCTGATCCAGTCAATGCAACAAGAACCAACACTTATTGACAACAGTGACATCAGAGCCCAGCACTTTCACTTAAAATCTTACCCATAGGGACACCACTGTTCTTCAGAGGAAATCTGGGGCTGCAGACATATGCGTTCTGCAACTTCGAGGCTAAACAGCTCTATCTGCCCCCAACCAGAGTAGGAGGGCTGGGATTTCATGCCAATGCCCTGCCACTGTTCAGAAAGGACTGCAAAAATTGACAGTGCCAGCAAAAAGCAGAAGGCAACCCTGGAGACCAGGAAAGCACCTGGGAGGAAGAGACCTTGGCTCTAGCTGGGTAACCAGGATAATATATTTCATTCACTGACTTTCCAGTGTAAAATGACCTTTTCCCCCCATGCAGTCTCCTAGGCATAAAATCAGGCTCTCACTTGTTGACTGCCTGTCTGGCTTCATGGCTTCTGGACTTGTAATTGCAAAATATCACATCATGCAGGATAAGAGAAGTTTAGAAGCCTCATCCTGTTGTGCGCTTGAATTGCAGCCTACTGTACGATGTATGAGCTGTACACCTACCTCGACTTCTGTCTGTGGTTTAGATGAAGCAAGAGAGACAGTCCTTTTAATGAAGGCAAATGGCTTACGCTTGTAAATGCAAGAACTATTGCAAGGGTCAAGTATCAAAATCACGCATGCACTTATTTTTCAGAAGTGAGTATTTGGGCATCTCATAGTAGAACTCTCCAGAGCACTTCAGAATTCAGAATATAGTTAAGGTCCCAACACACTACAGACTAGGACTGCGAAATAGCCAGATCGCAGAACAAGTATTTAGTTGGAACAGCAATTCAGAAAAATACACCTGAGTGTGAAACACTGTGTAAAGGCAAGTCATTCAGACATACTTCTGGTACCCAGATGGCTTTTTTTGTGTGTTTTTTCTTACATAGCTTTAATTACGTGAAGCCCTCAAGGATTATAATCGTCATAAATATTTTCATAGACAAATAATTAAAACTAAAATAAATGTGAGTCAAACCGTCCTATGGGAAAGCTCAAGCTCTCGAGGTGTCACTATTCATCTATTTTCTCATCTAAAACATGACTAGACATTTCTAACAAAATCCATCACCCAGTTGCATGACGAATGAATGCTGCGAGGGCTGTACTGCCCTAACGGACAGCAGCATAAATTTGCTTGAAACATTTA
This sequence comes from Chionis minor, assembly GCA_013398295.1. Classification (NCBI taxonomy): domain Eukaryota; kingdom Metazoa; phylum Chordata; class Aves; order Charadriiformes; family Chionidae; genus Chionis; species Chionis minor. Next base: position 72,056 of record VZSF01007998.1, on the reverse strand, counting down.
AATTCTGATCATAATCATCATCCTTTATATATGTAGCCAGTTTTTAATTACTAATGACAACCAATACCATGCTATAACATTGATGTATATTGGCATTTCATTATGTCCTAAGCAAAGAGAAATGCTTTCCAGTCAGTATTCCCTTCATGTCTCCAGAAGGAATTAAAAACAACTATCGCCTCTATTTATAAACTTTGGATTGGTACACCAGTAGACATAAAAAACAACCAACAAAACAACCCCCTGCATATTAAAAAAAAAAGTGCACAATCAAATTTCAATTGTCTAGCAAGTTTGAAACAAATTCAAGCTTAAAAACCCCCTGATTTTAGATTACCTTGGATACTCTGTTTGCAACCTCTCTGCCTACTGTCAGCCCCTGAACAAAGGTCCGTGCAGCAATGAACGCTCTAGTCACTTGAACCTTCAGCTTCCTGGGTACATCTCCAAACGGCTTCAGCTGGTCTGTGTACTTGCTTACACACTCCAAGTAGTCCTCAGTGAAATGGTACTGGGGGTTTATGAGCTGGAACATCCGCTCCAGCAGCCGAGCCCAGAAATCGTTCAGCATTTCCTCCAAGTTCACGTTGCCTCCTGTGTAATACCGCTTCAGCTCTGTGAAGAGGTCCTGGAACACCTCTGAGTTCTGCATGTACAGCATGCCATAAGTCCGGACAAACATGTCGTTTAAGGATCTTTCTGCATTCTCCAGAAGTTCTCGGAAAAATTCTGCAGGGAAAAGAAGCAGGTGTTAACAGCTATATTAGTAAGGTATAAAGAGTTTTGTGATTGCATTCCTATGTTACCATTAGTAAAATTTGTCCTAATATTTTGTTACCACAGCACTTTACTAGTGAAATTCATCTGTTTGGATAGGAAATAGCTTTATTTAGAGGTAAAGAAAAATCGAGTATCATCTGAATTCCCCAACAAGGTAGAAAGATGTAGACCTATAACGCTGAAGATGAAAAACCCATTTAAAATAACTTAAGTGAGGGTAATTTCAATTCTTCTTCATGTAGTATTTGAACCTAACAACCCTGTCCCTTGCAACGTCCTCCATAGCCAGTATACGAAATCATCTAAGCTAAAAGTAAAAATAATATGACGATTTAACTTAAATTTTGATGATTTTGGAATAGCTAGATAATGATAAGTTCAATTTTTCCTGAAGTTTTTAAAATGTAGAACACCACGGAAATAAATCTGAAAACTTATCTGCAAATTTTCTTGAGGAAAACTTGAAAGAGCCCTAAGTGGAAATGAGCAGAATCCCTCTTAAAAGTATTACATTTCTAATACTAAGAAAATGTTCATACTGTCAATAGTTTCCTAGTCTACTGAAGAACAGTACTAGAACCCTCTACCAGTCATGTCACAGCCAGCCTACTTATTCCACTGTGTGTTACTTGTTGGTTTTGAAACAGCAAACCTTACGCTTTTTTGAAAGAATTTCAGAGTTGCTGCTTCTGTGCCTTTTATCTACGCAGGCCCAAACCATAACTTATAAATTTTAGCTTGTTGAATTTATTCTTACTGGAATCCAAGCCCAATGGACATATGTAATCATCTTTTCTGTTAAGATCCTGTAACTCTCATACGATGCTTAGGTTTTCCCAAGAAATTCACTGAGCATGTACCGTAGTTCTTTAAACACATCTGACAAAGGAGGCATAGCTTCTTCTGGTTTTTAGAAGATCCTGTCTTCCTATAGGGTAAGCTTATCAGCCTTCTTAAACCTCCCATGGAAAAGAGTTCAAAAACTGCTGTAGCTTGTAAATCACAGAATCACAGAATGTTAGGGGTTGGAAGGGACCTCTGGAGATCATCTAGTTCAACGCCCCTGCCAAAGCAGGTTCACCTGCAGTAGGTTGCACAGGAATGCACCCAGGTAGGTTGTGAGTTTCTCCAGAGAAGGAGACTTCACAACCTCTCTGGGCAGCCTGTTCTAGGGCTCTGCTACCCTCAAAGTAAAGAAGATTTCCTCGTGTTGAGGTGGAATTTTCTGCGCTCCAGTTTGTGCCCATCACCTCTTGTCCTGTCACTGGGCACCACCGAAAAGAGTCCGGCCCCATCCTCTCAACACCCACCCTTTAGATATTTATAAGCACTGATGAGATCTCCTCTCAGCCTTCTTTTCTCCAGGCTGAACAGAACCAGGTTTCTCAGTGTTTCCTCATAAGAAAGATGTTCCAGTCCCTTGATCACTTTTGTAGCCCTCTGTTGAACTCTCTCCAGTAGTTCCCTGTCTTTCTTGAACTCGATAGCTGAGAACTGGACACAGTACTCCAGATGCGGCCTCACCAGGGAAGAGTAGAGGAGGGGGATGACCTCCCTCGACCTGCTGGCCACGTTCTTTTTAATGCACCCCAGGACACCATTGGCCTTCTTGGCCACAAGGGCACATTACTTGCTCACGGTCAATGAGTGGATCATTGCAGACAGGAAGTCAGAGATTGCAATGCCTTTGGTAAAACACGTGTCTTTGCTGCGATTAAATGATTTGCACTGAAGCAGGAATCATCACACAGGCAGCGCTGGGATACCAGTTTCCAAATATGTAGTCATTGCCCATAGACACACCTGCATGTGCTAACTGCAGGGACCTGATTTCTTACAGGCTTGGCTAATGCTGTAATGTGAATACTCTTTTAACATAAGGCCCTGCTGTGGCTACAGTGACTCAGAAAAATGCAGAAGCACTGCAATGCTAAAGGCAGGATGGCAGCTACGAATATGTAAGAAAAAATCTACACTGGATTTGAGGATTTGCAAGTGTGACCAGCTGAAAGTAAAATCCACTGAATATTGTGGACCAGTCTACAAGGACTCAGTAGAAAAAGAGCCTCTTCTCTTTGGCAGAAATTGTGCAGAGCTGCAGTCTTTAATCTCCCAGATAACTGCAAAGGGGTTATAATAAAAATGCATACACAGAACATTGGGAACATACTTGCTACATCAAAGCACTTATTAAGGGGAAGATATATTCTAATAAATGTATCAATGTCTAAACTGTCATTTAAACCACAGCTCTTCATACGCAATAAATTCCATCTGGAAAAGAATATGCTTTTGCCAGATAGCTTATGTAGGGAAAAGGAAAAATAAAACAAAAAAACAACAAACCCACAAAACCCACAACCAAAATGAAATCCTTGTTATTCTTTGTTGCCAAATGAAAAAACTTGAGATTCACAACATACAGTCTTGTCTGGTTTTTTTTCCAAATTAGGCACTAATTCTGACAAAGCCCTTTTAGATAAAAGCAAAACAAAGCTGTTTTTCACCCCTAACCCTGACCTGGTGGTATCTTTGATGTCTAAATCATTCCGATTACTATTTTATACATTTAGCACTTCTTCTTCTAAAAAATCATGTATACTAGCTGTACTGCATAATACATCTATCTCTCTAGTCACACAAAATTTGGAAGGCAGAAAGACAGCAGAGAACTTGGGGCTCAAATTAAAACGTATTTTAAGCTTGAAGCCAGGCTTTCAGACCAGTGCAATTGAATGACAAGTGGGAAAGACAGTCATGAAAGAAAATCCAGACCCCTCGACTTCTCTCCCCTAAGGCTCCACGTGCTGGGGGGCTGCTGTAAGCAATTTACATGCCAGCTTTTCCCAGTCCATAGCTATACTGGGAATCCCACTGTTTATCTTAGAAGATTACGCCACTGCATAAGTCAGCCACAGAAAAAACATAACCGAATTTGTTAACAGAATCTCTTGTCTGAGATTGTTAGACTATTATTTCTTTGTGCGGGGGGTATTAAGTGGCAATCTTGCAGACAGTTTGTCAGAAGCCAACCAAACTTTTCAGGGAGGGGTAGATATTTATGCTGTGCTTGTACAGCATCTGGCTCAATGTGGTCCATGCTGGGCGCAACCTTTATACTGCCATACAAACACTATCAGTAACTCCATAAGCTTAAATTTCATGCTAGTCCAAATGCAACACCATGCATATGCATTTGGTAGGAGAGATAATGTCCTTTAAATAGCAGCACATTTATTTAATTTTTAGTCTAATAGGTCTCTAATCTTTGAGGGTTATTGCTTAGAGTTATTATGCCATTAAAAAGTTAGACAGTTAGTCTTCTGTACATTTTGATACAAAAGACAGTTATTTTAAGAGAGTTATCTATATCAGTAAACCTATGCAGGATCAGGATAATAAAGCAGCAACAATTACAAAACTGGATACCTTTTTAGTTCCACAGAGAAAGAGATCTCCCCTGTTGTATTAATTAGAAAAATTCTCAGTCAACTCCTGTCCAGCAAAATGAATGCTGCTATGAAGGATCACTTGCTATTTTAGTCTGCAAATCTTCCGTGCATCAGGAAGATAATCTGCTTTGCGATGCTTATGTACAGAAACTGCATCCTGGCATAACTAGGCACTTGTTCAGTTACATCAAGAGAAACTGTGCTTCCTTCCACAAAGGCTGAATTTTTCCATGGTCTTCACAGTAATTTAAAGATTTTATGTTCATTGCAAAGATAATATTTCATCAACTTGCAGGTAGCTTTTGAAAAATAATGTCATATTTCAGCTGAAAGTTAAAGAACGAAGATGAGCTAGACATTAGTCATGTTACTTAATGTGCTTCTGGAAGGCACTCAAGTACCAGGGTGGGAGAGGAGAATCTATATAAGACAGAGCAGCGCAGTGTTTTAAAATATATATCTTGTGAATTTTTTTGCTGCCAAAATAGGCTGTCATGAGCAGTGTTAATGCTGGAAATAATTTTCCCTAATTTTAAGCGGTGATTCATTTATATGACAGAATATGTCCTGGGTACGTCTTATGTTGCAAGCACGGTTTTATACAGCTTTCATGTATATAGCGAGGGGGGCTCAGGAAGCCTGTTCAGTTCTGCTTATGAGGTAGCTGAAAAGGATAAGGTCTAAGGCACACTGAGCTGCTGAAAAGAGGGAAAGAAGACTGCTATTTCAAGCCATTACATGCTCTATACAGGTTTAAATGATGGCTTTCCAGTCAATGGGTAACGCTTAAGTTAGTTTTCATTTTTAAATGTTATTTGTAAATTTTGGATGCAAGATTCATAATAACAGTCTCTGCAAATGAAGTCTGAATAGTTATTAAATACTTTGTCTGTGATAAGACGACTCAGTTACAAAGTGAAAAGACACAATGCATTGCTTTTCTTTTGCTGAATGACAGGTTCTGCTTTCAGGTTAAAAATAGGGTCTTGTTAGCTCTCACACTACCTTGTCAACAGAAAGCTGACTTTCTCACTCTATTTTAACATAGGTAATCTAGTGTCACAATGCATTCAACCTGGGAGCTAGCCTAATTGCAAAGTGATGACTAATTGTCACCATATGTCAAGTTATCAGGATTGGGGATAATATTGCAGCATGACATGATGTAATAACTGCCTTCAACAAAAGATAATCACAACCATCTTGAGGCAATTATTAGATAAAGCTTTGTTATGTTTGAGCTGATGTTCTATGATCATTCCCAGCCTGATAAATTCCGTTTTCTTTTCCACCTGTAATTTAAGCAAAACCAACATCTGACTGTAGGACAAGATGTGAAGGTAGAGACAGTTTGTTGTCCAATTCTCTAAACCAAAAAGATATGCACAAGCTTCAAGACCTAAAAGACGAAAAGGAAATCTCATTTAATTGCCATATATTCTGCTCAGTTTTCCTTTTTAGCAGAACTTGAGATCTGAAGATTGTATTATGGTTTATCTGATACACTGAACATGTAGTCTCACCGCTACCCAAGAAAAACCAGCACAGCTGCACAGAGCTCTTCAGAGGTTTTGGACAGGGATAAATGTCTGATTTTATATCAGCCTTTATGGAAAACATTGCTCAGGGTGGCATACTGATTTCATCCATCAATGACTTACACCACCCAAACCATACAGGCAGTTCCCCATTATAGCCTTGCTCTCCTGTTTGTGGGCGTTGATTTTCAAAGAACTCTGAGGATTTACAGTGATCTGCCATTTACTGTGAAGATGTGAATGCATCTACATCCTATGTGGACTTTAAGTACCTAACTTCATTTCACATCTGTGGACTTCCCATTCCTGGTAAGACTGATGGTAAGAAGAATATTAGAGTTCATGTAAGTTGACTACATTTTTGAACAAAAATGTTCTTTGGGGTACAGATACTTAAACATCAATGGCAGCCTTTTCACTGCCCTATTTCTGTCTTTTTTTCTTTGTTCATAAAGTCATTAATGAAAAAAAATATTTTAGTGAACTCTTCATCTTTTTCCAAGATACTTGCAAAGGCTTTTTTTTTTTTTTCTATTTTTTTTAAAGATATTCCACAATGGTATCAATTAGCAACAGCTGTGATTTATGTCAAGAAAATTCAAATGAAATGAACCTCTGTGGTTTCTATGCTTTTTCATTTTCCAACTGGTTTGCTTTTTGTTTGGGTTTTTGGGGTTTTTTTTTTGTTGTTTGTTTGTTTCCAGAGACTTTCTTCTAACAATAACTAACCTTACAAAACAAAAAGAACTCAATTTAACTTCCTGAATGAGCAAAAATTGCTGTAAGGAGAATACTTACAGCAGATGATTTTTTTTCCTATTTTTGACATTACATTTGTATTTATATTCAAGAGTGAACAAATTGTATGCATAAGACTACGAGTGCATTGGTATTACTTTTTAGTGAGCCTGAATAACTAATTTTAAAATTCCCTTATAGCTTTGACCTTTAGAAATGCTCAACAGTCCCAATTGGGAAATGAATTTCGGCAAACAACAAAACGAATTTCGACAAACAACAAAAGCTGCAGTGTGATGAGGTCTGTTGAAAATTGTTCTCCTTTTTTAAGTCACTTTGAATATATATATGTTGCATTTGAAGCTAAAAAATACAAGTCAGATAATTAAATATGTCCTATAATTATAAATTTCAGAATAGGTGATTTACATCCTCTACTTACGTCTTGGGTAAAATCACCTACGGGTAAAATTATTTATGGATATTGATACCTATCTAGAATGTCCTATACCTGTAAATATCATGACACTATGAAATCTTTAGGACGCAACTAAATTTTTTAGAAGCCAATGCAGTCTCAAAGGTTGTGAGTAAAGACGAGGGTCTCTCTCCCCTGATTAATGCCGCCATTTCTCAGACTACTGCAAGACTTGATAACAGAAGATAATTCACTGTGATTTTCTTCCCTGCCTCCCGTCCAGAGTCTATGACTTCTTCCCCTTTATTGGTCAGGCTGTTGCAAGGAAGGAAGGAGACTGAGGGGAAGGGGAGACCACTGAGGTTCCATCCTCAGTGGAGACAATGCAAACAGCACTGTCGTCCACTAAAATGAGGGACATGAAGATGGGGAGGAAACACAAACATATCTATCATGGGCTCGACTGGACAGGTTAGCTCAGATGCAGGCAAATGGAAAAAAAGATAGGCTGATAATCTATGCATCAAATGCCATTATCACAATAAGAATCTAATCTGAAGAAGAATTTCCGTCATTATTTAATGCCGATGTACGAAGTGGTTTTTGTAGAAATGAACGTTAATATAGAGTTAAAGTATCTTTCATCTGCTCAAAGCCGATTACAGGCATTGATAAAGGTCTAAAAGACTATTCTGCAATGCTGAAATCAATGAGAACAGTATTAACAACTTCACGGGATGCATGTGCCACCTTTAAATGCTAAACTTACAGTTTCTTCACTGCAAAAGGTCATTTACTAACACTTGAGCGAGACTTGATTCTGGCATTGATTCTATACAGAGAATCGTGCAACTAGATGAAACATATCACTTTCACTTGAGAACTACTAAGATTAACACATACTTTTTGAAATCTTTACTGCTGTCTAGAATCTCAATTCATATTCTGTTGCATCTGGTACTTTATATTGATGATGTATCCTTGTTTATAAATATGAAACCTGAAATTCCCCAAATCCCCTCATTCATTGAACTTATAGCAATAACCAAGAAAGAAAATGCTAGGAATAAAAACAAAGCAACAAGATAGCTTTACACGTAATTTATATATACACTAATAGCTGTCCCTGAAGGTCTTGCTTTCATTATCAAGTGGAAAATGTCCAAGTGAAGTACTCATAAAGCATAAGCAAAATGTTACATGGCATCAGAAGGCGACATTCTGGAATATTTATGAATGGGCATTTAAACGCTTACAGCAGTAGTACTGTCATGAATATCCATGACCAAGGAGAGACATGTAGCATTTCATGGATATCTGTGAATTTTGGAATGATGAATTTTACATGATATGTTCATAAAAATGCATAATGCCTCATGAAAAATTCATGAGTCACCACAGTTTCTTCTGAAAAACATTTAAAGCTTTCATGAAAATGATATTAACAATATATAAACTATGGGACTCAGTGCAACAATTGTTTTAAAATATAGAGACTCTTCTGTTTTTCCCTACGCATTGCTAGAAGCTATTAAATATCCAGTTCAATAGTTTAAGAGATTTACCATCTAACATTTTGTGCTAAAATTCTTTATCATGCCTCTAATCTACAGCAGTCTTTTAAATGTATTAAAAGTTCTTTGTCTTTTAATATAGGGAAGTGTAAGGTGGACCAGAAGACATAGGGGAAAATTAACAACACATTGATTTAAGCCAGAATAATTTATATATTCTGTCCAAAGAAGAAAAATAACAAACAAGTAGGCAATTTTTTGACAAGCAGGTCCCAAACCAGAGCTGGTATTTGCTATGACTAGATGCAGTCCTGCAGTGTCCAGAGGTCAGGTGTTGTGCTGAGGAGGAATGGGGCACTGAAGTCACTGCATGCATTCACACCTGTCCTCAGGGTAGGCAGCTTGACTTGACTCAGGGCAGGAGTCATTCATCTGGAAGGAGGCTCTGGATGACCAGAGGAAAATACTGAAACTTTCATTGAATTTTATTTACAATGTGGTGATTAACCACAACCTGACAGCAGCAACACTTTGGAACCGGGCTTCAGAGGCAGAAACCTTGACCTGGATTTAGTCTTATATGGGGTTGAGGAGGGTTTCTTTGCCCCTTTTGGAATAGTGTCCTTTTTTGGTTTCTTTCTTCAATTTTAAACAAAAGAGATGAACATGAAGAGCTGTCATTGAGAACTTTGAAAACCAGTTCTTGGGCTCTAGTCATCTTTAAGAATGGGATGTTTTCTGAAGCATCTACTGGTTCACATCAATTTAGCAAAGGACCCAGTAGGAAGTGCAGTTCCTGAATCCCAGTGTGGAAAGGTGGGTATCAAAGAGATGAGATTGGGTGCATCACAATATGTTTAAAACTGGAACTGCAGCTACTTTCACATCACACTTGCAAGTGCCGAGAGCTAAGACATATTTGCACAGTTGTATTTATTTAAAGTAACTGCTGTAAATCCATTGCAGTTTTCCTTCCATCTCATTTCACCTTTTTCTCTCTCTGAAATTAGCTCAATTTAGTATTTATAAAGAAATCAATATATTACATCAAAAAAACCCTCTATGATGTGAGACTCAAGGCAAATACTACCGCAACAACTGAAAAGAATTCTATTTGAGCTAACCAGCAGAAATCCGCTGTAAGAGAAGTTTGAAGTTTGACTTCCTATTGCAATTATTATATACATAAAATCAATTTTGTATATAAGTCTGCAGTTTAAGAGCTAATGAAGTCATGTTGACGTTTTTTCCAGACACCTCTGAATGCATCTAATAACTTCTGTTATGGTTTAACACCACTAACAAGTAAGATAAACTACCTCCAAGATAATTTACGTATTTTTTAACTTGCCCAATTTCCCTGCATCCACACTCAAAGGAACCCCATGCACTATTAAGGTAAAGCAGTATTAAATCCAGGCTGGTTTCCCAGTTGTTTCTTGACTATTTGGACACTGCGTGCAGTACTACTTGTTACTGTAATAATACAGAAGTGTGATTGAATTTCTTCCCTGTAAATTGAGCTACATGGTCAAACTTCACTGTGGCAAACTTTCTTTTTGTTTTGTGACATCAAACCCAGTTAACTTAAATGTCAGGAAGTCAACTTAAGTGTTCTCAGATTGTTAGAAGGATGATTTTTTTTTTACTCATAGGAAAGTTGAGGACCAACAGTGGTTCTAGAGATCAGATTTGGGCAATCAGTGACTTAAAGCAATGCATGAAGTCACAGATTAAGGATAAAGTTAAGGATTAAGGATAAGGATAATACAATTGGTTTCAAAGAAGCTACAAATGCAGGAAAAGATCTATTGCTTTTGAAGAAAACAGTCTTTCAGATCCTGGATCTGCATTCATGTGTTGGTAGAAAGACCTTGGGTCCCCTATGGGGCTTTATGAAGTCAATAAACTTTCCTACCTGGATGTTTCAAAGATCAGGGATTAAAAAACAAAGTTTGTATTTGAAGAGCTTTAAAGTCAACAAAAATCTTCATGTGCAGACATCAGTTCACTGGATCAAGATGCTGCATGATTGATTTTTATCTGACTTACCTTCTCAACAGAAATCTTTTTTTTTAGAGTGTGTCTACTCTAAAATATTTTTTTAGAGTGTGGCTGTCTTCCAGTCAGAAGGAAAGTTAGATATAAGATACGGTACAATGGACTGAAAAACTGTCTTTGCAAGATTGGTACATATTTAGGGTTAAGTTAGATTTCAAACAGTATACTCCACCTTTTCTTTGATAGAACTACACAGGAGTGGCCTTAAAACTCCTAGGCCAAGTTTATTTGGAGAATTGTTCCCATTTATTAACTGTTGTGTTGCATATGATGTTTCCATCTAAATGCATACATCATGTAGTGATAACAATGTTTTGTGCTTCTATGCTGGTCTGCTGATTAGTTGCTCAATCTCTTGAACACATTGACAAGAATATTTCAGTGAACCCACAAGGTGTTGACTGTCTAAGCAAACAAACGATAGCTTTGACTCCTTCCTCTGGTCCTGTGATGAAATGATGTGGCTTGGTAGGAGCTGGCAGATCTAGAACCTATTTCTGGACTTTTGCATTTGTTTTTTGTTTGTCTATTTGTTGGGGTTTTTTTTGTGCAGAAGTCCCTGGACTTCCAGGTCTTCTGACATTTACTGCTTCTTCCATCTCTGCAATCTTGAGACCTAATTTTCTGCCCTCCCTACTATACAATCTTCCTCCGCTTCTCTAGAGGGATCTCTATTAGTGCTAGACACCATTTCCTTGTGTAATATTCTGGTATTTCTCCAGCTTTTTTAGCCATAACAATAATGCTGTGTCATGTTTGAGCTGAGACTCCCACTAACTGTTCTCATATAAATTTTGCCAGCTGAGAGTGACAGACCCCTGCGATGGGATTTGAGAAACAAGTGGAAAACTGATTAGTTTACTAAGCAGCAGTCAGCGAAGGGTCCAGGGTGAATCATGCTGACTAGAGGCTTATATTTGTTTTCCCACACTCTACTACTGCAGAAACATTAAAATACGGGGGGATCATAGAATGGTTTAGGTTGGAAGGGACCTTAAAGATCATCAAGTTCCAACCCCCCTGGGCAACCCTGTCCATGGGCAAGGACACCTGCCATTAGACCTCAAAGCCTCATCCAACCTTGCCTTGAACCCCTGGTGCTCCAGCCTCTGATCATCTTTGTGGCCTTCCTCTAGACCTGCTCCAACAGGTGCATGTCCTTGTGCTGAGGACTCCAAAGCTGGACACAGTACTCCAGGTGGGAGTCTCATGAGAGCAGAGTAGAGGGGGTGAATCACCTCCTGCAATCTGCTGGCCACGCTTCTTTTAATGTAGCCCAGGGTGTGGTTGGCTTTCTGGCCTGCAAGCACACATCGCTGGCTCATGTTGAGCTTCTCATCTACCAACACCCCTAAGTCCTTCTCCTCGGGGCTGTTCTTAATCCATTCTCCATCCAGCCTGTATTTGTGTTTGGGGCTGTCAATACACAAGGACAAAAAAAGCTCAAATGAGGCAGTACAGGTTAAACAGGAAAGCAAAATCTAGAGAGAACAAAAATAGTTTGAGAGAAGATAGAAAAATAGAGAAATGGCAACTGAATAAAGGAGGAAAGTGGTAAGAAAGCTGAACTTCAGTTGTCCAGAGGAACCTCAGATACAATCTATCAATACTGCTAAAACCATCTCCCATGAACACAGAGGCAGAATAAGGGTCCTGAAACTGTGTATCTTGTCAAGCACAGGAGCACCGACAGTCCAGGCTACACACTGCTTTGCTCCAGACACCCAAACAAGGAACCTTGTCAGAAAGCCTTACTCCAGCTCTGCCTTTATGTTCTCCACAAGGAAAGAACGAAGGCTTTAGATTAGACGTCTGGGTTGGGCTCTAAAATGGGGGCTCTGCTTCACGCCCTGCAGGAGCCTGTCTCTTCATATTCACCCCATTGGATCATTCTAGTATTTTAATTTAACACACATATAAGTGTATATATTATTGCTTGATAAGGTGATTTTTAGGGCTTCCACTACTGCATTATCTGAAAGACTAAAGTTTTTAGCAGTCTGGTGAGATAGAGAAGTAAAAAGAATACTTATTTTAAGAGATTATTGTGATTTTTTTTAATCCAATAACCTCTTCATTTATGTTTTCTAAATGTATATATAGTAATTTGGGAGAAACATTCAGATATATGACACAATAAGGGGCAGATATCACAGTATAGCTAGAAAAAATAGGGATTTCTTTGAAAAGAACATGAGAGAGAACACAGCTTCTGTTTTTTAAATGAGACAATATACTTCCTTGAATGAGGACCTAAATAATTGTGAGAAGACTTTCAAACTCACACTAAATCAGTGATAACTTCTGAAAAAAGGAAACATGAGGTATATTACTAGGTGACACTAATTACACTGCTCCTTTTCCATAATAAGAGACTTCATAAGTACATTATAATTTTATGTAGCCTAGATGGCCTCGTAGTATATATAAAAGTGCTTCCACATTTACAAACCATATAATTAGAAATGTGTTTCCAATAGGTGACTTTTATATTAGTATTGCTCATTCAACCCATTATCTAGAAAATACTCTCCACTTTCACCGAAGAAGCATTATTTTTAGTCACACATTTCTTTCTTGTAAAGACCATATGTTCACTCAGATTTGCCCATAATATGTGTAGGTATAATACATTTCAATTGAAATTTTTGTTTAATTTCACAGTAATTGCAGTACAGCCTACCTATATATGTATTTAGTCATTAAGCACTTTAATTAGTGTTACACACCCATGTATAGTTTATGGTGTTAGTCCCTTAATACAGCAGAAATTAGTTAAGTAGCTGAAAATTTAACTGTAGAGGGTACTGAAAAATCTTTTTTGTTAATTACACAGAAACAACAGGTTTTGCCTCTAGAAACAAGAGTAGTACAGAAATATTTCACAACACCATAAATACCCTGGATGATGATGATATTGTTGTTGTTGTTGTTACTACCTGTTTTTTCTTTAAACTTGTCCTCTTCTAAATATTTTTACTTATTCTGAGGAGCCATCAAAGTTTGTACATTCTGTCACAGGCTCTGATTTAATCTGGTTTAGCTTAAAGTCATGGTTCCTTATACTCTGAGCATTAGTATAATCTATTACAAATTGAAATTTATTCTGACATTGTTTTAATTTGGTTTTGTGGGTTTTGGGTTTTTTTGTGTTTTTGTTTGTTTGTGTTTTTGCATAAATTTTATTTCTCTGGGTACTACCTGAGAACTAAAGAGGTTCCTACTTTGCATACAACCATTTCTACTGCTTTAACATATGTTTGCCTCTAGAAAACACTCAGACCTACCCTCTATTTCTTTTTCCTTTGTAGTGTTATGAAGTGTGACAGCAAATAAAAAAATTCAGTCTCATGTTATTTTGCTGCTGGCTGACACATTGGGATCAAGTGCGAAGGGCCTCTTGTTATCCTTCAGAGTCAAATGTGAGATCATAAATACGCGGTCTGCTCTGGACAGATCGAAAAGCCAGAGGCAAAAATCCAGACCCACCAGGAGGAACTAAAGGATTAGAAAGATATGCACATTTTAATCCTTTGGATTACTTTTATATTCTTGAAGTAATGCATAGGACTGGAGCTGACATTGCCACAGAACAGTGAAGAACTTAATCATATTCCTGCTTTTAAAACAAAAAGTAATGTCACCACTGTTATTAACTTAATCGTATATATAATTCAGAGCATAATATAAAATTTAGAAAGATCATGCAAACAAGGACATGGAAAAACGATGCCTGTTCACTAAAGCTTTTTTCAAAATGTCAGGTAAGCTTTAAAAAGGCAGAACACTTGAGGTGTTTACCTGAGGTAGGAGAGGGAGAACATTTGAATTAATAAAAAAAGAGCATTATTTTTTAACATCACATAATCTGCATTCTTTGTTTCTGCCTATGCCTGTCAGGTGGACATTAACCTGGTTATTAGTCCTAAATCTTTTTCTTTTATTATTTTCTCATTTATTCATCAGTCTTATCTTTTTCTTATAGATACACCGAGGAAGTGATTAGCATTTCAACCTAGTAGGCAACAGTCATTTGGGTCTGCTAATCTGCAACATGAAATAAAAGGATGGGAATAAGGTAACATTGCTTTGCTTGGATTATTGCTAAAAGGTTTAAATCTTCGCTGACATTCTGCTCCTTTGATTTCTGCTATCCTGACCTGGAATATATGTGGTCTATATTGTGAACATGCTTCCCTGAGCATCTGTTTACCTAATCTTTCTTTGAACTGCTGATGGTAATGAATCTCCTTCCTCCGGCCCCAACTGCTGCATTCAGTTATCATCAAGCACAGGCATCAATGAGAGCTCTAATCTTGCTCTGATGAATGGAATACTAACCTTTCACAAGATTAGAGACACAAGGTGTTCTAGAGATAATAAAATTCAAATAGGTTTGTTTCAAAGGGCAACTCAATCTCGATTTTGTTCATGGGTCACTTGACAGATCATTTGCCAATGTAGTTTTTGTGTCCTTCTGCGTCTGGTTTCTGTGCAGTGCTCCAACTATTTCAAATTAAGTGGGCCCCAACAGGCAGAGTTCGGCAAGGGTCTAGCTTCAGCGAAAATAGCAAGGTACTCATTCAGCATGGAGCTGGCAACTTTGCTAAAAACACATCTTAGGTGGGTGGTGCTTGGCTGGTGGAAAAGTTTTTCTTAGCATTTTCAGAAAGGTATAGAAACGACGATAATGATAAGGATCTTGAACCATCATGACAGCCAGATGTACAATGTATGCAGTAGCTGTAACTTAAGAGATTTGTAGCACATGAGCAACTATTTTTAACTTGCTTGTCAAGCACAACTATGCAAAAGTGTTTAGAAATCGAGTATTTAAGTCAAGTATCTATAGGCATGAAGATAAGACTCTTAGAGGTGCTGAAAGAAGATTCCTTTAGATGACAGTTTCGGTGTTTGGTGTTACATACATCAACTAGGATCCTATGTGGATAAAATGGTAAAATCTCCAACCTCTAAGGTTGTAGCTTGCACCTATTAAAAAATACTAATTGATGTAGCTCTGTGGTTTAATAAAGCAAAAATAAATGATTATAAGTAGTCTGCTTAGAGAACAAACATTACTGAAGCCAGTGGGTGTAACATCTGACCTTCATTTAGGAGAAGGATAAAAATAAATAAAAGGCCATATAAACCAGACAGCTGAAGTTGCAGGTGTATCAATTGCATGCAAACTAACTACAACACTTCCATGAGTTGGCCAGGAGGCTAGGGGCTGGCTTGTGTGTGGGGATGCTGGCAGCTGGAGTCGTCTCCAGGAGAGAGAGAGGTCAAAAAGCAAATAAAGCACTTCAGAAGTCCATATGAAAGAAGCCAGGGAAGCTCAGAGAAAGTCACAGGGATGTTATATGTTCAGATCCAACCACTAAAAAAGAGTATGCTCTAGAAATTTGAAATTAAAAATTTGCTCAAAAGTATTAAACCCTGTCTTTCTTCTAGAACTTGCTTCTTGCATATTCATAGGACTAAGAGTTTAGAATAACAAACCCTTTGTAAATAAGATTGCATTCTTTTAGCTTCCCAAAACAAGGACAACTACATCATATTTAAAATTCAGTGGTTGGTGAGTTCGCATGATAACTAAGTAGGACAGATTTGATGGAATATCCACCTAAAATGCATACTGGGCTAAGTCTGAAATCTGGAAACTGGAAAATAAAGTTACAGATTTTTTAACTGGTTTTGAAGGCTTAGAACTACACAAAACTGTGTTATCCTTTTCAGTATTTTAGCTGTGACAGCTCATGAACTAGTCTATTCTTAGAATTGCAGTCATATCTCTGGAGTCCATTTGTATTGTTTGAATTTCATAATTGAGTGAGTTCTTAATATTTCAAAACCTATTTCTGTTTTCATAAAGTCTTCATATAAACAGTTCACTTGTCATTATTGTCCTTTATAGTAAGAAGCTCTTGAAACTAATTTTATGGTATGTGTTTTTAAAAATGCCAAGAAATAACTTACTACACATGAATCTCGTGATCGATTCAGGAACTTCTGCACTTATGTGTTTCTTTCTCTGGTTTCAGTACTAAGTATTGGACATTAATTTTCTGTAAATATACCTGAAAATAATCTTTAGGTATACAAGGTGGGAAGATGTCCATACCTCAGGAGTTAAGTCTTTTTGTTATGGAATGTGAATTTTTCAGGTAATCATCTGTCTTTACCACTTCACTGCCAACTCTATCAACCTATGTGTAATTTTCTACCTCTAACAGATGCAAAACGGGCTATGAAATTGCCACAGGATCATACAGGCTAGAGAACAGAGAATTAAGGTCTGTGTTACCTAAATTGTTCACAAAAAAGGAGACTACATCAAATCAAGACCTTTCAGTAATATCAAAGCTCCCAATCAGCTGCCATGGAGAAGGCTATGAGAACTAACCATGCAGGCTACAGGCAGATGCTCTTAACTCTCCAAGAGTCAAGGGCTGGGATGGAGAAAGGAGAGATGGGGAAGCAGCCACTGTGATTAGCCCGTCAGACTAATCACCAGCTTACCTCAATCGTTTAACTACACAAGCTGTAGTGGTACATTTCAGCCCAATAGCATGTCTGTGTAGTCTTTTCTACAGGGTTTGAAATCTTCAGTCAGTATATACAGGTGAGATAAAAAAGCTGAAGACACGTGAAGCAAGACAAGGAAGTGTGACTGCAGAAATAATCTAAAATTATCTCCAGAACAGGGTGTGTATAAAAACTTGGGAATTTTTAGTTTCTAGAAATTAGTCCTTCAAAGAAACCCGGTGCATCTTTTTTCCAAATTACACAAGTAAAGAAATAGCATTTTATTGCAAATCAAAATATACCACGTAAATGTACCAATACCAGTCTGGTAGACTTTCAGGAAGTATACTTGCAAATAAAAGAATTACTGAGGATCTCATCCTCTGGTTTAAATCCAGGACTAGGTACCTGGAAACATGAAATTTAGCATCAGGCCCAGCTCCAAATAAAACTGCTGAGCTGAGCTCTCAATAACCTTTTTTATAAAGCCTGATCTGCAAGCACAGACAAAGAAAAGTCAAAAGACTTAATTTGATTTAAATGCAGCTGCCCTAATCATACACAGAAACAACCACAGTAGTCAGACTAAGCTCTTTTCCAGAGAACAGCACTTGGCCTAAAACACGTAACATTATGCTCTTCATCATTAACTTTGAATTTTCTTGCTTTTGCGGGATTAAGTCAGACCCTTAACATTATGTTAATGTAGTTTTTTGTGGTTTAATTACAAGGTTTCCTCTAGAGTGTAACATAATAACAATTAATCAGCTAGTTCTTAGCTTCCACAAAAGGAACTGTCATCTGTTATTATCTGCACTAGTAACCCACCACAATGTCAGCAGAAATAAACCCAAACAATTATACCACAAAAGCTACATGCAAATAGTGTCTGTAGCTTAAACAAATGAAAGCAAAAATCTCAGACTCAGCCCTGAAATTCTCTTTTGTTCCTTCCATTTTACATAAACAACACACAACTAAAAGTATTTAAATGAATACCGTACAATAGGGATATCTTAGCGACACACAGACTGACAAGCAAGTTGTGGATGGAAAGTCACTTAAAAAGGCAGAATCTGAAGCTGATGCTATTTCAGGATTTACTGCCTTCTTCCATGATATCTAGATGTTAGTTCTCTGGTTTATTTTTAGGTCAGGCTTATGTGCAGAGCCACGCTGATTATATTTGGCAGAAAAAATCATTAATGGATGCAGATAATAATTGATGTGATAGACTAAAATAATGCATTTTAAACACATGAATATGAAATTCAGTAAATGCTTTAGTTAAAAAATATGAAGACAGGATGTTGGAAATGAAAAGCAAATGAAGAAAGAAGAAGTCACTGAGGGCATTTAGCATTTAAAAATATGAAAGACTCAATCCTATCAGCACTGAAACAGATTACAAATCTGTCCTCGTTGTGGACTGGGTACAAAGATAGATAATGTTTTAAAGTAGCTGGACTGCAATGGGAAATAAGAAGTGAAATTCTGCTGTTGTTCTTACTTTTCTTCTTCCAGAAAGCAGTTTTCTCTAGGGTGCTGTTCGTCTCTCAGAAGTCACCACATAAAAAATGGCAGTTTGAATCAACAGATTTATTCAATGATAAAATATGTTCTTGGCACTCTTTAGTCCTGTTAGCCCTGAAGCAATGACATGACAGAGGGGGGCAGAGAGGGTCCTAGTAACTTTTGTTAGGTATGAAGAGTGTTTTTCTCTCTCTCTCAAAAAAAAAAAAAAAAAAAATATTGTTGATTGTAAAACATAGCTGGAGAACTTGAAAATAATTGGAGATTTCCAGAAACTGCTTCCCAATCTTAGGTATAGCTACTGTTATCAATGGCTGTTATAGCACAAGTGAGAGCAGTTTTATAGAGTGTTTAATTCTTTTAAAGCAGTTATGGTATTTATCGTTCATTATGTTGCATTTTCATAATGATGTGTATCTAAGTATTAGGTGGGTTTTTTTCAAAAAATGTTCTGAATACTAACAGGTACTGGCAGTGGATGGACTGTAACACCTGTTGTAATACATTTTTTTACTTATAGCTACAGAAATCTTCAAAATTGCAATCTAGTTAACCTTACTCTAACATTAACTCTGGTATTACTGATACAAACTCTAGCTGCGGCCTTTCTGTGATTGTGGACTGTTTATACCAGCTTTTCAAAGGTACTTCCACTCTCTGCTGCACAAGGCACAAAGAAAGATAAATCTCACATTCCAACAACAGCTATCACTTCATTCATTAGTAACGAACACCTGTAACAGCGGGATCCACATACACTTTAATTGTTTTTCTGCACCTCTAAATTGCTTGTCATCATAAAGAAATGACAGCAGTTCAATAAGAGAAGAGTGATGCAGCAAGAAGACTGGAGTCCATTTTCAATGTTTAATTGCCATAAAAAAAGCTAGCAAGTGATTAAAAAGATAAATCAAAAGTTTGCAGAAAGACTAAAGCGCCCAGCCAGTTTTATGGTTTCATTTGAGATACAAAGATGTCACTATGCATCCATTTACAAAACAATGAGCTCTTACTGTTTATGAAAGTTTAATCTCTTGGTTTATTGCTTTAATATATCTACCATTGGTAAGGTTTACTTTAAAATGAAATCCTGACTATATGATGTGGATGCTATTTTTTACATTCAGTCTGCAAACAGAATGAATAACATCATAATTGTACTCATCTATGAAACAATTAAAGCAGGGGTAATTGCTTCTTCTTTCATATCTGCATATAAAGTAAAAGAATTAATATTTTATCATTTGGCAATGCTTCTTGTTAGCACAGTATTCTGACATCAATTTTTTGTTTGGACAGGCATTTGAGCAAATGTTGGAAAAAGGTCTGCTGAACCAAAATGCACATTACCAGTAAACTTGTGGTTCAGGAACATATCCCCTTAGGCTCACACGTCTGATAAAACTTTGGCTGCTCAAATAACATCAGCAACAAAAGAAAACAAATACAGATTTCTTAGACTACTAAATCCATAATTTAAGAAAATAAGCAAACAAATGTACAAGCATGGGGTTGATGACAAATTGGTGCCCCTCAAATGATACCTCTATCCTAGATTAAAATACAAAATGAGAATTCATTACAATAACAAGTAATTGTAGCAGTTGTTATTAAAGAAGATTCCAAACACAGGTTTAAAAAACTCAGAAAACAAACTATGTGAGTGCTGTCGCTATTGTAAACTACCACATCATTCTCTGAGAAACCCCCCAAAAACATCCAGAAAACTATTTCCTTTTCTTTCCTACTTTTTCCCAGAAGGCATTGACCTTGGCAGTTGAATTGACTTTTATTTTATTTTTTTATCCTCTATTTCAGGAAACTGCTAATGACAGGCTTTTAAATTCCTGAGGTGAGTCTTAATGATGTGATGTGGGAGACTGTCTCTCATGCACCTAGAAGATTAGCCTGGGGAGGACAGGGAGGCTCTGAAGGACCACAGAAGAGAAAAAGGAAGCTGCTGGTCCTCTGAAGTGCCAGAAATGTTTCCCTACCCTTTGAAGTTATCAGGTCTTTTACTCATTTGCTGTCTTATCCTACTTCCCATTTGCACATGAATTCCTGTGGCCTGAGTTTGGTTATCTCTAAAACCCATGCTACGAGGTCAGCAATACAATCTAAAACCTCAGTGGTCTCTTTACGTTGCAGTGTGGACACAAAGCAACCATTATAGACCTCTGTCAAGATTTATTCTCCATATATGTACCAAGACAGAGTTTCAGTTCCCCATGCTTCTTCATCAGAAATGACAGAACAATTATATGGGTTTTTCAGACTGAGGGCTACGACCAGCATAGTAACTCACATACACATATAGTATAACAACACAAGTATGGTTGATCGGATGTGGGTTGCAGGTGTAGCTGTTGATAGCGAAGGCTGGCCTTCTCGTTATCTAATTAGACTCTGCATTGAAGACATAGGTCAACAAAAGCGTGGGGAGAATGAACTGTTCCAAAAGGTGAAGTTACTGTGCCTATGGTTAAAAAAAGACTGTCATGAATTAAGAAATTAAAGAAAGCACCAAACCCCAACACTTGGGTACATTAATCCACAACCTTGAGTTTTCTTAGCAGTTTTACTAGTTTTTCACATTGGACCATTAATGAAATATGCATAATAATACACACTTTGGACAACCTTTAAAAAAGTTGAATTGTGTTAGCAACTGATGGCTGGCCACAGAACTAATAAAATTCTCTTCCCTGTTCCTATTTGTTATAACTTTGCTCCAACAGACTCTAAAGGCAGTGACTGTTTTTGAGCGTCTGAATGGTAAGAACAAACACATACTTTAGTAGACAGTCCTTGTCAAAAGTGTTTAAATGCTTGTACTGCTAGCACAATCATTTTCAAAAGTGGTATAAAAATCAGATTCTATTAATTTTGAGCAGGGCACACACTTTTCCATGAAAGTTTGCTAAAAATGTTCACAATGCAAAATATGCATAGACAGAAAAAAAAAGAAAAACATAAAGAAAATAAAATGCAAATGTTTATACCAAATTGTAGCGAGAAGATAATTCACACAGTCCTTTTGGAGCTGGAAGTGTGGAAACTTGAAAGAAAGGTTGCACCCACCCCTGTCCAAAACAGTGAAGATCACCATGCAGTGAGAAGAATCATGTTTAGTTTTTTAAATAAGCATGTGACTGACCCTTTGCACACACACAAAATAACCCCCCCAAAACCCATACCACAAACAAACAAGAAAAACCAACAAATAAAAAATAGGAGCACCTGAACTGTGCAGAGTGAGTCATACAAATCAAAGCAGTTGATTCTTTCTCATTTCCCTCTCTGCATGACCTACGACATACCACTTACCCCATTAAAGAAGCCAGTGGCAGAAGATAATGTGGCTCTAAAACTTTGGGGAAAAGAGATGATAAGCTACTGATCACCCTGACATTGTAACATACCTTCCATGTTATGCTGTTCCTCATATATGCATGTTAATGTATGTGCTAGAAATGTAACTTTTAAAATCAGTATTACACATCTTTATACACACTGATGTACTTAGTCACAGGAATATTTAGTAAATATGCATAAAATACAGAACTATGCATCAATAAGAATATTTCTAGATCTTTCTCATAAAACCTCAGAAAGTAATAAGTCTATGACTGTTAAAAATAGACATGAATACTGATTCATTGCCATCTTTTAAGACTACCATTACTTAGATCCACACTTGTAAACTTTAAGGGCAAATCCGTTCATGCTGAAATAAAAATAATAGTAAAAATCTTGACTTAAACTCACCACCATAAAATAACATGCATTGTAGGCCTCTTCTAACTGTATAGACTAAAAATTTAAAAATGCATTCCTTTCCAGAAATGTGCCTGGTTGGCAAGAAAATGCTTATTTCTGTAAATACATAGTCAGAATTTCTGACTGATCCATTATTTCATAGTAGCCATTTTTCCTCATTCATCACCATTGATGGTACTTTAAATATTTATAGTCAGTGACTAAATATTGCATTTTTATTGAGTTCTTAACCTCTTATGACTCTCTTTTCCCTTTTTTGTTCTAAATGTTTATTTCCCTAATACAGTACTTCTAAATTGTCTCTGGAGAAATACCTAATGAGTGTGACAGCAAGGAGCACTTCCTTAAGCTGCTCTCTATTATAGTTACAAAGCATCCAGGTTGTGATGACCATCTTGCAAACCAGAAAAAAAACCCAAACCCTGATAAAGCTAGTAGGGGTAAAAACTAGTAAAACCTTATTTTTTAGTGAAAAACTAGTGAAAAACACACAGAATTTATTTTCTTTTTTCTTTCATAGTAGAATTTACCCATGGTCAGACATGTTCAGCTAGTTACTAGCTAGCAACTAGTTAGTAGCTAGCAACTGTGCTGCACAGAAGTCTTGATGGGTGTACACGTTTGCACCCCTTCACTGACAAAGTCTAAAGGTGGGTGATACCTGTGCTAATTCTGTACAGCTCATTAAAAGCATGATTGCTCTCTGACTGGTCTGGGAATGCTGTTTTCACTATTTTGTCACAATTCATGACACAGAAGCACGGGTAATATGGTACTGACTTTCACAAGTCTGTGTATTGCAAGATAACAAGTGAGTTTGGGCAGAGACTTAGATATGCAGCAGCCTCCAACTGGTTTGATTCATGACTTAATTACTTAAAAGTTTGGATTCATGTCACCTAACTTTGGATGCTGTCAGTGCCGCTAACTATCTAAATTGGAAACAGTAGGGTCTCTTTTTAATTAGGGAATAGGATTAGCGCTGCTTAAGATACAATTGGTTTGACCTAATGTGGAGTGCACATTAAGGACATATAAACTGCACCCTGAAGTGCTTATTTGCCTTCACTGACTATAAAAATACCGAGAGTGACTAATACAGATGAAGATGTCTACAATGTACCTGGTCATGTGAGCTGCACTCAGAGTCTTTGCTCTCCCCATTGGAAAAGCTAAGCCAACTAGGTTGTTCAGCCCTTTTAATCACTTGATCTACCCAGACCGCTCAGGTAAAACTTGGACTGATGTTAAGGGGCCAAGAGGTCAATTAAGGGGCCATTCCCAAATTTTCACCTTCAAGAGGGTTCTGGAGCTTTATGCCATTTATATACATTAGAACAGAAAAGAAATATTTGGCTGCTGAAACAGTATTTTTCTCCATATGTTGTCATTTCTTATTATCTATATCAGTCCCATAATATTTATATGATATTTAGTCTGCATATTGTACTGAAGTTCTTATTCTAGCCCCTAAATAAGCATGGTATTATCATACATGATACTAGCCTGAAGAAAAGCAACTAATACTTTGCATTTATAGACTCTTCTTCATCCAGAGGTCTTAAAGCACTTTATAAGCTATTTTCAACTATGGGAGCTTCTGAGGTGTTTCTACATAGGGAAAAACCCCAACAACCAAACCAAACCAGAACAGTAGCTCTGACAATTCTGTTTGTTGTTTTTATGCCGTTACTGTTGGAGTTTGATTCTGGCAATCACATTTCTGGTAAAAATTTCTAAAGGTGACAATTACATTCCTGGTAAGCATGTCTAAAGATGACAGGATACATTGCAAACCCTGGAAGATGAGAAAGGTAAGAACGCATGTGCTGACTGGTTTGACTGACCAGCAAGTCTTCTTCTATGACATGACCCATTCCCTCCAGGGAACAGAAACATTACTTCTAACTTCAGGGTAACTATTGGCTTTGGGATTTTCCATGGAACAGACCTTCTCGGCCTGTAACTGGAAAAGCATAGTAGGTGACAGCAATTTGGGAAAAAAACTGTCAAGCCAGTGTTGTGCTGGGCTGGCTTAAAATAAGGTGGAACTTAGTGTATTGCAGTTACATTTGTGTGAACCACTCTTGTAACTGTTGATTCGATGTCTGATAAAGAGCAAAGAGTCCCAGTGGGCAGCAACAAGCTGGTGAATCATAGCTGACTCCTGATGTTCATTTGATTATAACCACGGCTTATGAATGTCATAATTGCGTTTAGGGGTTATTTGCTAGTTAGGGAATCTGGTTTTCTATTAAAATAAGGACAGGCAGAAAGGACTATTGGAAGGAACATGCAATGAATGTATTTCATTTATTTATGGCTATGTTCTCAGCACTTTGAAAAGAAATACAATAACAAATTAAACTTATCAACATTTGTTGGTCATTTTAATGTGACCATTAGGATAATCAAAAGA
The DNA here is from genome assembly GCA_013398295.1 of Chionis minor. Lineage (NCBI taxonomy): Eukaryota > Metazoa > Chordata > Aves > Charadriiformes > Chionidae > Chionis > Chionis minor. The sequence goes on along the minus strand of VZSF01007998.1, from coordinate 47,292 downwards.
ACAGAGAACCCATCATACCGCAGAACACTAAAAGAACTTGTCATGCTTAACCTAACATTATGTAGGTTGGGCTGGGGCCAGATATGATTACTCTCTAGTACATATGAATGTTAAACACCAGGGAGAAAAAAAGAGATATTTAAGATGATGAATAAAATAGGCATAGGAACAAAAGGACATTAATATGGCTTGTCTAGGAATGATATGATTTCTATTAGACAGAATAGAGTTTCTGATGCAGATTTCCGAAAAAAGTAATGGGGCAATAAAGCTGAGGAAGGCTTTGAGTAGAGAAATTCATGGTGTAGACATGGAAGACCTGTGCTTTTTTGATTTACATTGAAAACTGACAAATATTATCTATACAAAATAATCCATCAAAAATTACTACAAAAAATTATCCTCACTTATACTAATATAAAAGAAGGCTCCGGGGAGACTTGATAGCAGCCTTTCAGTATCTGAAGGGAGCCTACAGGAGAGCTGGAAAGGGACTCTTTGTCCGGAAGTCTAGTGATAGGACAAGGGGTAACGGTTTTAAATCGGAAGAGGGGAGATTTAAATTAGATATTAGGAAGAAGTTCTTTACTGTGAGGGTGGTGAGGCACTGGAACAGGTTGCCCAGAGAAGTTGTGGAGGCCCCATCCCTGGAAGTGTTTAAGGCCAGGCTGGATGGGGTTTTGAGCAACCTGCTGTAGTCAGAGGTGTCCCTGCCCATGGCAGGGGGGTTGGAACTTGATGATCTTTAAGGTCCCTTCCAACTCTAACCATTCTATGATTCTATATAATGAAGATTTAAAAGCACTAAAAGCTTATACACACAAAAGACTATTTTGCAGTCTAATTACAATTCCTTGAGTTAGTAGAAGACAGCTATAGCTTAGCAGGCAAAAACAGTAGATTTTTTTTTGCTTCTTAAATTACAAAGAGTAACATTAAAATATTTTTCTCTTTCTGTAAATATTTATAACAAATTAAAAAATGGATGATTTTCTTGTGACAATAAGAAATAGAGATATGGAATAAAATGGAGCCAGTTTTCTAACTTGTCACTTATGATGTCAACACAGATTTTACTTACTCTGAATTGTCTTTATTTTGCAAAACATATTTCACATACCTGGCTTACAGATAAAATAATTTACAAGAAAAAAACCCACATTTTTGTATGTATTCGTGAGGCAAAACATACTTCAGAAAAATTACCCATTCATAAAATATTTTGAATCAGTACCAATTAGTTTTTCGATAAGGTATCATCACAATTTTTTTCTAATCTCTTTTGCAGTTGAATCCCCTCCTTTTCTGACCTACAGCGTTTACTTAAGACACCTTCTGACATAACACCAAGCATATTGACAGTATGCTCAAGTGATCTCATCCATACCTGGTAGGTGACCTAGGGATCTCACTTACTTTTCCATCCATCCAAACCCATCATTATTTGTAAGAGTTAATACTTGTGATAAGTTAGCAAATTCCACAAGCAAGAAGTTTGTTTCTGTCTGGGGACGCTATTTTTTACATTTCATGGGGGAATCTACATTAGACATTTTAGTTTGGATCAGGCATACACTTTTGGTGCACTCAGCCATGCTTTCTTTCACATGACAGGATGGTCTTGGACTGTGCAACTAGATTCCTTTGAAATGAAACCAAACCAGAAGATGTTCTCTGCACGCACAGCTAATGTGCTCCAACTGGTAATGGGACCTCTGCCAAGAAAACAGCCTTTTACATTTTTTAGGTATGCAACTGAATTTGTATATTTGAAGTGCATTTTTGCTGGAAGATGTTAAGTTACCACAGCATGCAAGAAAGAAAGATACAAAGAAGTTGCAGTAGAAAAAATCATCACTTAGCTTCAGGAATGGTGAAAAACGTGTAATTAGGATTTTACAACAGTGTGATACCCTACGAGAAATCAACAGCAATTGTGATGCAACATCTGTTTTTTCCAAAGACGTACATCTCAAAACAAAAGCTACTCAGAACCAAAATGTAGGCAGAATAGCAATGAACAAGAAAGAGAAGAGACATGGATTAGTTCCTGAATTCTATATTTTTTTGAGGTTTATGTTTTTTTCTTGTATAGCAAAAAGTTAAAGCTTAGCACAAGAAAATTCTAACACTGTACAAATTTTCTCTCTTTTAAAATAATTCTTAAGCCTTGTGATGCATGTTACAGACACTTATTCATCATTACTAAGTGTCTCTGATGTACTATCATGAGAAGCCAAAAAGCCCGGGTCTCTGACCACTAAAATCAGGAGCACTTAGGCAGCCCATGTAAGCAATGACGGGTTAAAATTTAGTGAAATAGCGATGACTAGTGATTTTGTATGAGAATTAGGCTGTAACTATGGAAAGGCCTTTAAGCTGGAATTCCTTACATTATTTCAGTTATCATTGGGTCACTGTTTTTGGTGAAGGTAGTAATTTGCTACATTATAAGAGTGAGTGAAATCACAGTGACTGGATAGGAAAAGGATGTTCCTGTACACTTCCAGAGCACTTATTGACCATGAAAAGTCACACCTCATTCCTTCAATGGATATAGGTATGGGAATCCCATTATATGCAGCATTTCATATTGCTGCCCCTCAGTACTAAACGACTACTGGTACTACAGCATGTGCAGTAGGGAGTAGAGAGTAAATACCTCCATCTCATTTTAAGAAACACCAGATTAAAACAACATCAGATGTTCATGTGGGTGCTCAGTGCTGAAATCCTAGCTCTTACTCTGATATTCTTTGCAGCTGTGACTCTTTAAAGATACGAGCACGCAACCTCCTGCAAGCAGAGTTAAGTGATGTCTGTCTGCATTCTGGTTCAGCAGATGCTGTAGAAGTGAAGTACAGTAACTTTTCCTGAAGATCCCACTGAGAAGGCTATTTGTAGGTCCAGCAGAGTGAGATGTCTGCTTGCAAAAGAGCCATACATAACTTTATGCTTTAGTTTCTCATCAGAAAACTTGGGTTAATCAGACTGCATGCCTCGGAGAGGATTTGAAAGCCTTAACAACATACCTGTTGTGTTTTAACCCCAGCCGGCAACTAAAACCACACAGCCACTCACTCACCCCTCCACTTTCCCTTCCTCCAAGGAGGAGAAAAAACTCCTCATGGGTTGAAATAAAGACAGTTTAATAGAAAGAATAACAGAAAAGGAAAAATAACAATAATAATAACAATAATAATAACAATAATAATAATGACACAAGTTACTCTCACTGCCTAGTGAATCGGCACCATTCTAAGCAGTAATCATAGCTTCCCACCCCCCAGCTAACCCCCATTTATATGCTGAGCATGATATCAATGGTACAGAATATTTCATTGGCCATTCCATCCCTCTGTCTGTGCTTCTATGGGAAGGTGAAAAAAGTCATTGAATGGTATAAATATCACTTAGCAACAACGAAAACCAATAGGCATTATTGACATTCTTTTCCCAGCAATCACTAGAAAGAAAATTAACCCTTTCCAGATGAAACTAGGGCAATATCCAACCAATATATGAAGTACTTACATATTATAGTGACAGAAATCATAAAGTATACTTCTAGAAGCTAAATCTTAAGCACTACACAAACATTTAATTTAGCCATGCTTTAATATTTTCAGTATAGCTTGGGGAAGAAACGGCAGATGAATTTGGACCTTGGAGTAAAATACAGCACAAGATTTATATTGCTTATGTGTTTCTCCTGATGCAAAATCTAACAGAATTGGATTAAACATTATCGCTTGCTGTTTAATCTTGGTTTTACAAGGTGTTGGTTGCTTGACCTGATTTTAGAGGATTTAAAACTCAAACCTCTTATCCTTAATAGTGATTCTAAACTTCATGGCTTTGAAGGAGGGAGAGGAAATGAGATCTGCTGCACAGTCATTGAGATTAGTAGTCTGAGTAAGTATTCATTCCTGTCATGTTCAGAAAGACCTATACAGCTACACACTGGGAAACATTAGATGCTATTTCTGCTATTGAAAACTGAGAATTGAACAAGTAATTAGGAACTTAAGCTGTCCTGCTTGGAATTAGATGTGTACAACAATAATGACAGACAGATCTCAAGGTTCAGGTGACATAACTGAGGGAAAACAGAATAGAATACTTAGCCGCATATTTTCTGAAATGCTAGTTGAAATTACTGTGGGGAAATAACAACCCTGTCTTGGTAGTGAATCTTACTTTTTCATTTTACTCCTACTCAGAAATCAGAAGCTGAACGCAGTAATTTAGGACTTTTGTTCATAATAAAGGGGGTTAACTGGCACTCAGAGGTGGGGGAATTGTTTGCATTAGCAAAAGAAAGACATAATGAGTAGTGCTTCTTTCAAGAGTCCTGTTCATTTATAAAAAATGCAGAAGCTTCTGCAAGCACCACAGAGCTCAAAAAGCACAGAAATCCATTTTTCTTACAGAGCTAGCTGCCTTTATCCTGTCACCATCTCCACATGACAATTTCTTTCTCAACTTTTTTTTGGACTGTGTTAAACATGCTTCTCTGCAACTCTTAGTACTGCCTTTCCTGAGTGAATCTGTCTTAAAATAAGTCATTTTCCAAAGTAGTGTCACTGTCCTGTAAGGATTTTCTAACCCTTCTGAAAAACACTGTGTTGCAAATGGCTCATGATTGGTATAAAATGGGCATTCCTATTTCCACTTCAAAGTTTGAATTGGTAACTAATCCCACGCATATTCTCTGTTAAGTACAAGTCGAACACTAACTCTTAGTACTTAAATATACAGAATATTAATCTTCTCCTCTGATTTAGGGGTATAAATACTGGATAAGATCCTGTCCCAGGTTTTCACTAATAAATTCTTACAACGTTACTGTGAAGTTGAAAGAAACCGTGAAGTTTTAAGGGGTGAGCTAGAGTCCAACCACACACCCATCTACAAGTACTATTGGAACTGTTTTTATCATCCCTTAGCAAGAATGGCATTGTTTGCAGTGAAAGATCAGATTAGTCTTGGAAAAGATAAGTGTTTCTCTGGTACTTGCTGGCCAGAAATTGATGTGAAGAACTGAAACCCAGGCTAGGAGCAGCAAAGAATAGTGCGTCCTCTCTCTGGATGGGGCAATGGTGGCAGAAGGAGCTGGCTTCTCCTGGGGATATTACCAGGGAAAACAACCCCTATTCCCACCTCATTATATGACTTTGGCTGTTTGTTGAAGTTCTCCAGTTACTAGTCAGAGGCATCAAGCCTTTCCCATGAAGGCTTCTTATGAAGGATATGAGAAAGAAAGGAGGGACAGAGGGAGACAGTAGGAGACAAGACAGGAGAGAAGTGGAACGGCAATATGCTGTGTAGGAAAAGAGGCTGTGAAAAAAAGCAAGAATTACAGGAAATCTAAAACCTAGAAACAAAGACCAGCAAAATATTAAAACTATTTATTTTCAAATACACATTAACACCCTAACTGGCATGGGACTGCTTTGGGGCTGTCTCACTCTTTTCACATGAAGAGGAAATGGCCCAGATGAAGCAGCTTTGCCGGAGCATCTCACTCAAGAACCCTGCAATGGTTGATCTTCTCTAGGCTTGCCAGCAATGTTGCTCCTTGCTTGCTGGAGCTGGTTTCTGCTTTCCTCCCTTGCAGGAGAGAAAATCCTTGAAGGGTGCCATCATTTGCTCTCAGTGATCATCAAGCAGCAAAATTTGCTCATTACCCATTCAAAAGCGCTTAACCCTTCACTGAGAACTGAACTTCTGGCGAAAAAGCGATGCAGCATTCTCTACATCCTTAATTCCTGCTATTTGGAAACAAGGTGTTGGCTCTAAGGAGAGACAGAGGAAGGGAGAAAAGACTTTTCATAGTGGTTAATCCCGAGAAATGTTAGCTGTGCAGAGAGATATTTTTTTTTAAAAAAAAAGGATTATTTTTTTAGCTACACAAAATTTCTTAGCTCTTTTAAACATTGTAAATCTGCAGCACGGTACAGGAAGAAGTAGAATGATTGGACACAGGTTCTTAAAGTGAGTCTAGGGAAACATTATGTTCCAGTAAGGAAAAAAGGGGGCTGCTAGTGTGTTGGATATAGCTTCTTTATTTCTCACAGAACAGAAGACTGGTGCTGGGATATCAGTTTTTCTGTACCATAACCTCTGCCCCATGTTCTGCATTTCACAAGATGTTATTTTACGAAGACACAATCAACATGTCTAAATATAGAAATGTTTTGGAAAATGATAAAAAAAGAATTTGAGCACTTTGCTTTTGAGTTGGCACCCTATCCAGAATACATGCATTAAACATGATCATGTATTATAAAAAGAAAGAATGATCCTAAAACTACACAGAAAACAGAATGCTGTTTGCTGCAAATTTCATCGGTATTAAAATATCTTCCTTACAGCTCCTGAAAACTCACATGCAAGAGAGCCTCTGAACTTTTACTTTTGTCAAAGTTCTGAAACTTGAGGACCATTGTTTTAACAACTAATTTTTGTGCCTTCTATGGAAACCCATCTTTCCAAATGTCTTTATTTTTTTTTAAATTTCATTTTTTATAACTTAATGTTTGAGCTTGTTCAGCAGTCAACAAAACATAATTTGCATTATGTCTCTTCCCTCAAATCCCTGAAAGCTAACCTTTTCCTTTAAAAAAATCAATTTATATGTAAATTATCACATATCTTTCTATAGTCCTAAATATTTCTCCATGCAAGTCTTTTCAGCACAGTTTCTCAATGTACGTGAACCCACTCAGCATGCATTACTTTTGATAATTCCAGTTATCTTCCTTTTACCAATTGGAAGACTTCCTGAGTGAGAGGAACCAGTAAAGTTACCAAGGCAAAAAAAAAACCCTCAACATTTTTTCTTTAATGTAAATACTGCTGAAATGCATATATAAAAAGAAGTGAAATGGAAACTAAGCCCTCCTAGCTATTGATACTAGAATCCTATGAAATTGGCAGCACAGAAGAATTCCCAGTGGCACATCATATCCCATATTAAATGCTGAATGACAGTCAAACTTGATTGCATACCATCTAACAAGTTACCCTGAAGTTACCCTGAAATGAGCTCCCTTGTTAGTGTATTCAGAGATGCTCTCTTCTGTTACTATGAGTAAAAGTGTTGATTTCTTTGGTTGCAACTGTTCAAACTCTGGATTCTAAGGATTTGAAAACCTGCAGGGATAGAATGCTGAGTTGTGATAAATCACTAAAGTTCACTTCAAGATAAGATACAATGTTAGAATGATATGTTTTATTAAAAATATAACCTGCAATAAGAGTATAAAATTTACAACAATACGAAATAACAAAGTACATTACAAGGAACGTAATAATATAGATTTCCTTTAGTTCTGCTACACTTCAAGTAGCTCTTGACACTGACTAGTTTTGATTCCACGTGTTTTGTTATCTCCTCTTTTGCAGGACCCTTGAACCATAAACGTGCTTCTCCTATTGCTCTGTTGTAGACACAGTCACCTACAGACAATCTCTACTCCTATTAGGAATAATTTCATTTTTTCTGTTCCTATTTATCTGCTCCTATTTTAAGAATCATAGAATCACAGAATATGAGATTGGAAGGGACCTCAAGAATCACCTGGTCCAATCTTTCTTAGCAAAAGCACAGTCTAGACAAGATGGCCCACACCTTGTCCAGCTGAATCTGGACATGAAATATAGGTCACAGCTACTGCGTTATATGTAGCTTTAGCTATTGTGTCACATCTGCCGATCCTCTGGGTACCCTAAGGCACCTCAAATGGGTATAAATGGCCCAGAAAGGCAACCGAATCAAGTCCCAGGTCTCTCCTGACTAAAAGTGGGGCCATAGATACAACATCACAAATAGATACCTACTTTTAAATATCTAAATGCAGACACCTACAGTCTGGGATTGAAGCTTGTCACAAGAACATCTGATGAAACTGTCTCAAATTGCTCTAGCCTAGGGAAGGTCCTTTCTAGCTCATGTAAAGGCACTGCTACAGCTCAGGCAGCAGATGAAACTGACCTTATTTGCATTGTTCTTAAGATGATCTCCATCTGGATATAAGCCTCTAAAACGCATCAACCCCAGGTCTTCTCTCTTCTTTTAGACACATTTACAGAAGGTCTGGACCAGCAGTGATAATACTTCACAAATTAGGAACCCTTGATGATGGTGGAGTAGCAAGTTATCTGAAATTTATATAAGCTGGGGGGATCAGGACTTGAGACAAACTCGCCCTTCACACAGACCCAGCTATGCATTCACTGCCTCAGGAGTGCCCCGGGTGACAAAAACGTCAGAAGACAAGCACTCTCTCTTGGCTTCTGGTGGAGAGAAAGGAGATCAATGAAAAAAAATCTAGACTGTGGTCATTTTGTATGCCCTCTTTGCAGAATTAGAAAAAAGTGTTTGTTAAAAGGGAGATGAGACATATATTGTTGCTCTTGTCTTGGGGAAAGATGACTACTATGAAGGAGGAAAATTTGCAATTAACAAACCTGAGAAACTGACAGATTTTCCACACTCCATGTGCTTTTAAAAGAGCTGTTGTAACAGAAAGTGTTAGCCCAGCTGCCAGGGTTTGCTGGTGCAGGTAGAAGAGCAAAAGAAGCAGAGCAAGTCACAGCCAGCAAACCAAGGAAAGGGGTGCACGGCAGCATAGGGCACTGGCGGGGACAAATCATGGAGGGATGATCAGTGCAAGGCATGGCAAAAGGGAGCCACCAAATGAAGAGATAAGAAGGGCTGTCAAAATCACATCACACCAAAAGGTCTATTCAGTTTAAACTGAAAAAAAAGTAGGCAAATTGATCACAATGGGCAATTCTGTTCCTTAGGCCTGGGGAATATCAACTGAACAGAACAGAGGGTTTCCAGACCCAAGATCTGGATCCTGAGAAGGACCTGGATCCAAAATCCAGCTACCCACAGTGGGAGAAGTGACACCTGTGGAAAATGTTATGCAAAATGGCAAATGCAATGGGCAGTATTAATCTGTCATTGGAGACATCTGAGTCAAGTCCAGCAGACAGAGCACAAGAATTCTGGAAGCCAAGAGGGATATCTCACACCAGCAGATATCTCACACCAATAAAAATTACATAAAGAGCCTATAGCTGGGTAAGTGTTTCCCTCTGTGGAAAAAATTGAGTACCAAAGGGAGGCTGAAATTCCAGTTCTTTCTTGAGCTTAGGCTCCCTATACGTAGGTTCCCCCTCTGACTCTTTGCAGCCACACAGCTTCAAGAGGAGAAACATCAGTACCCTGGAATTGAAACACCAATGTCCTCAGGACCTAAGTAATCCAGAGGTATACCCATGTATACCAAAGCACATACAGAAGTTAGGTCCTTCTGGGAGAGTGCTTCAGCTACAAACGTCTATAGCAAGAGCAGTGCTATGGTGACTGCCACTGCTTCTGCCTTCCATATCATGAAAGGAAACAGAAATCACCATTGCATTTTGTGAGGAATTCCATCCTACAGGTTGTGTTAGGGATGCTTCATGAATACCCATTAGCTGCAGCTTCTGGCGATTTGGAGGACTACCTATGTTTTGTGATTCTGACTTGATCTACGCTATTCCTAGTAGTGCAGAAGCACAAATGTTTAAGGTCAGAAAGCAAGGTGCATGTGACAGGAGCTCCATTTCTCCATATACAGGGCAGGAAAATCATGCAAAACTTCAGAATTATAATTTTGCATGCACATGTTTAAGTATTGTCCAGATCCTACTTAAGTCTTTTATTGGATCTTGTTTTAAAAAAGGCAGCTCGTAGTAGGCATAGGATCATGGTCTAATACACTTTCACCAGTGGGCTGGTGTCCTCAAGAGAAAATCACTTTGGTTTGCTCTCCTCCATCAATTTAAAAAAAGACTACTGCAAAGCAGTATTGTGAAAATGTTCAAAAGGGACAGCTATCCTTTATGAGTGTAATCATTTTTTGCAAACTTATGGAGCTTCTTATGCCTTTGAGACCCTCTTGACCTGTAGCACAGTCAGTGGAAATTTCAGCACAGGGATCAAATACAGTTTTGTATTTCAAAAGTCTGCTGACAAACTCCAGCATCTTCTCTTTGTTCTCTTCTGGAATGGCTTTAACAGGCGTATCTCGTCTGCTCATCTGTATTTCCAAAACACCACATCCAGCATAGAAGTTGAGACAGTTTTTAATGAAGAATTAAAATCTACTGACTTTTACATTTAACAACATAATCTGTAGGATTTCTTTACTCTATTAATGGGCTGTCCAGATGCTTGTACCGTCTCCTACACCACCACACCTATCCAAAGATTGAAATGAATACTTTTGTTTACGTGAAGACTTCTATAACAGAAGAATCATTTTTATACGATCTGTTGTTATTTAGAAATCTGAAAGCAGTTTTCACTACTTCCTAACAATGTACCACAGCAGGAAGTTGATTTGCTGAATTGAAAATGTTTTACCTGAAATTAGTCCAAATGGCTCAGAGGCATATCAGAGCCTGAGAATACACACAATTCAGAAGCTATCGAGGATGAAAGCAATACTGTGTTTCTGCACAAAAGGTAGTTTTGAAATGCCACCCATGAACACCAAGTACAGGTAAGATTCCCTTCGGCATAAGCTGTTTCACCAGCTAACGGCTAATTTCTAGCTGCAGACTAATTCCTAGCTGTGATTCATACCCAAAACTGCAAATACTGCAGAGGTTTTAAACCATTGATTTCTCAAATGTAAAAATAGCTTGCTATCTTGAAATGTTTTATGCATTTTTGTGCTTTACACTACACATAAATGCAATATATATGTACATGTGTATATATGTAGAAAGTAACATATTTACAGTTTTATGGCTCTGTAAATTTTCAGAGAGGGATGCAAAGGAACTATTTAAGGTTACATTCCATATTGATATAAAACCAGGTTAGTATCAGCTGGACATAAATTGATCTGGAAACAAAACCACAGTTAATAACAACTGCAACCAAGAACAATGTTCTGTAAGTCTTCCATCATTACTGCTAGTGGCAAAGGGAAGGGGACATCTTGCAAGCAGCTGCTGAAATGGCTGTTTGCTGGAGACTGCATTTCAGGCAATAGGGCTCAAGCTTTTGCCCGTCTTAGGATGTGGCCATGAGGAGAGAAGATGAATACCTTCAGTAAATATTTGTGTAGCTGCAAGAAGTATTTTTCACTTTAATTCAGTGGAAAAATTTACTTACACAGTGGAAAATATTGTGAAGTATTAACTGAAACTTGCAGTTCTTTGCTATCAACATTAGTGCAGGCTCAGCCTGACTCAAGAGTAAAAGCAGCACTAAAATAATTTCCATTGTGGTCCTGTCTTCGAAAGAAAAGAAGGGTCTGGGGTTTTTTCTCCTTACCATGGGAATACTCCCACACCATTCCTCACTAACTGATTTTGAATACCTAATTGGGCTGCTGTTCTTTTTAATTATTTGACATTTAAAGCTCTCACTGACTTTAGTTCTGAATAAAATCACACTGGCTTGTCTTTACCTCAATATTATACTTTGCATCTGATATGTGATAGTTACTCCATGTCAGTGAAGCCCTAAGTTATGTTATAATAATAATTATAAATTGATTGCCAGACTAGCCCTAAATGTCCTTTCCCACCAATCTGAGTGTAAATGCATGTAAAATGTGCTCTAACTCTCAAGAATCACTACATTTTCAGCACAGGGAAGAGTTCTGTCATAGAGATACGGCATTCAATGCTCAATTTTTGTTTTATTTTTTCCTTGTCTCACCTTTCTCAGAAATGCCTGCAGTCTAGTTTCTTACAAGGAAAAGTGAAGACTGAAAAATAGAGAAAGCATATAATTTTGTCAAAACCCGCATCTTAAATCAGTGACGCAAATGGCAGGCTATTTTCCAAAAAGTTAAACAGACATAGGAAAACAGCTGGCTCTGAGCAGCTAGATCCAAATTGGTTTTTTGTAGTATTAAGATCAAACACAAATCTTCCTATCTTTGTATCATCGTTAATGAGATCCCTTTAAAATCTCACTGTTCATATTATTCCCTCTCTTCCTTAGGAAAAATGAAAAAAAAACCCAAAAAACCAAAACCCAAAAGACTACCACTAACTTGGAAGGAATGTAACTGCCTCTCTTGAAAAATAAAGCATTCATACAAAATTTTGCTTACTGCCTTGATATTAGGGCTTTTTTTCCTTTGTTTCAATCTTTTCTATGTCCTGAACAAAACCTTTATGTACAGAACTCTTTTGTCGGTGACCAACAGCCTATGTAAGCATATTAACTGGAGGGATTCTGACTTTTTTAGTGAGAAAACTGCATTTTTAATTCCTTCCTCAATTGCCATTCAAGGAATTTAAAAAAACAAGTAACTACTGATTTTCTGGACAATTTTGATTTTAATACTATATTTTCACCATCTTAGCTATGAGGTCAAACAGAGAAAGTTCCCTGAAAATAATGTAATTTTGCAATATTTGAAAAGCTGCTTTAACTGTCCCTTCCAAGTCAAAGGTCACCTCCAAAAGATGTCTCTGAAAGGAGATTCTGAAAGCTTCCTCTCAATTATTTCAAACTGAAATCTGAGAAGTGGAAAACAAAAGACTCCATGGGTAGCCTCAATGTGAAAAGTTACCGTCTATGCAGGTCACAAAATCAATGTAGCCCACAATCCACTGCTCCGAGCTTTTACTCATTTAACTGTTTTGTGTTGAGATTGGACATTCATTAGGGATGTTTCACTACTTATAAAGATTCCTGAAAACCAATGGAAAACAAATCTATTCTTTCAGCAGCTCCTATTTTTACCAGTTGTTTATGCAGAAACATACTCATTTACAGGAGACATACAGTCAGATATTATCAATGTTCTAATGACACATTTAATTTCTCCTTAAAGTTTCATCTTAGTGTCATCCTGAAGGGCAAAGAAACATTTATTGCTTACAGTTTCAGGATCAGACTTTAAATTTGTTCTTTATCCTGTAAACCATAATAATGTCATAACCAATATTCTGCAAACTCTTATTTCCCATTTGAATCTTACAAAGCCTCCTACCATTCCGCCACATACAGTCTGAAAAAAAGGAATAATTTGGACACTAATATTGTCAGATTTTCTGTGCAAGTCTCTTCTGGCCTCAGCATTGCTGGATTCCTATGCAGGCTGAGAACAACTGAAAGGCTTCCACTGACCTACGACACGAAGCCATGTGTTTTTGTGAGTAGATGCAGTTGCTCTCCTTTCACTCCTTTCTCTCACCTGATGCTAAGGATTACCCAAGAAGCTTTTAACACTATGTATTGCCCAGGGAAAAAGCACTGTGGTTTTGACTCATTCAGCATCAGTGTTCTTACATCATGTTCTGCTGATATCCGCTGTTATCTCCTCTGTTAGAAGTCTCTATGCGAGCACAACTCTTACACATATCCTTACATCAACCAGCATGCCAGCCACCATGCCTGGTGCTGTGCTACTACAACTTTTCTCTATTTATTAAGTAAAGCCAGGAACGAAACATAGACCCATGACTTTTCTTGTACAGAATGACAATTTACTATGTTGGGGTTATTCAGTCACAGGCATACAAACCCCAAGGATTTAAGTTCTTTCTGTTAATCTCTCTATTTTTCTGACTCTGTGCTTCCATTAAAAATGCTGGAAATCTGCTACACTTCTAATGTGTCTAGCTGTGAAGGTGGCCAGCACAGTTACTGCAGAGATTGCAGCTCAATAAATTGACTAACACAATCTCAGGTGTATATTTTCTCCATTTAGCTTCATAATAACATAGGCAGAAAAACAGTGGTGACAACAACAACAAAAATGTGCACAACTTCCAAGCTTGTCTTTTTCCTCAGCTGTATCATGTTTGTGTGAAGGTTGCAGCTTAGGCTAAAAACTTCAATTTGTAATGTGTGAAGAGAAGGATTTTAATCCTCCTTTCCATGAAAATGCAACCTCAACTCCAGAGTCCTGACATAACTTCTATAATCCTTTGGTTTTATATACTTCAACTTTTATTAAAAAAAAAATTCCCCTTCAGAAAAAAAAAAAAAAAGATGAAAAATATTCCCTTAAATTGGAATGTAAGAAAGTGGGAAGAAGACAGAGTTTGTAGAAAACACTAAATTACTGGAAAAATAATCCCCCCAATCTTTTATGGCAACTTTTGCTAACAAAAAATTAAAACATGCTAAAGAAGAGACAAAATGCACTGTATGTATATAAAATGAAGGTAGCCTTCATGTGTGAGTCTTTATAGTGACTACTGTCTGATCATGTTTCTGCGTTGCCTGAGCACCTCTGTTGCTACCATTTATTTAGAAAGCAATTAAGAATACATTTACATGATTAGGTGACTTGGCTGTCTATCCTGAACTCCTTCACAATATGCTGGTTAATATGCCAAACTGACATGGATGCACACCCACTCTGTTACAGTCAAATACCACTTTCTAGATAGGTGATGCTTTATGAAATATCTCTTGATTATAGCCAGAGTGTTATACATTCCCGTCCCTTTCTGTACAAAGGTGAACAGCTTATTTGAAATGATTTCCAGCTGAAATCTTCTAACTGTTGGAAATGGCTAGGATCAGCTTCCTAAATCTTCAATCATCACTTAAAATAACCAGTTTGACTTAGCACCAAAGGAGATTGAAGCACTCATCAGTCACTTACCAGAGATGGGATTTGTCTTATCCACCTGTAGATCTCCATAGACACCTACAACAGATCTTGTTTTCTAGAGCTCCTTTTTCAGTGGTAGTGAGAAGTAGAAACTTTTAGAGAGCAATTAAAGTGGCCTGTATCAGATCTCTACCTAGGAAATGAGGGAAAGGACACTCTAGAAGTGCCTATTCTTTTTTTATAAAGGAAGCTTGAATGACCACTTCAGATACTGCCAACACATTACAGTTGCCTTCATAGACGAGAGGCCTCCTTACATGGATTTTTGCCGAAAGAAGAGAGAGGGCTTTTGAAACTTCCTCCCACTCTTTCCTGAGTGAATGAGTATTTACAGTACCTTTCACAGCAGAGTCAAGCAGGTTAATTTGAACAACTGATTTCGGAAGCAGCTCTCACTTCACTAGCAGTTTGCTTCCAGCTCTCCCCAGCTGACACCTGGGAGCGTAAATTTTCAAAGTTACTGAGTCTCTGGAATTGATTTCTCATCTGCTACATCTTTACTTTTCATACACTTGTCTTCAGCCTTACCATGCAGTTGAATGTTATACCAGCGTACACAAAAAATCTTAGTGCACCTCAGTATCATCCATAACTGTCTGGATACACAACTCCTAAGCCTTTTTTATTTGCAAGAAAATGTCTAGAAACAAATAAAGATGTTAGTGTCTATTCTCCTATATCATTACTCTCTCTTTTATTACTACAGCATCAATTCTACCTGTTAAATTAGATCTGAATAAAGGGTCAACCTCACTGTAAAATAAACATGACATGGGGAAATATGATTATTCTCATAACTTAATCTTTTTTAATCATTTCTGTTCAAATTTCTGGTTCTGGCTCAATATTTATGTCCAGACTTATACTAAACATGTACAGAGAGAAGGTAGTTTAAAAATCACATACAAGCAGCCATTTCTTTCCACCAATATAGTACTATATTGGCAACTTGTGAATCAAAGGGAGCCTAAGGTAATGGTCATTTAGCATTGCTTTTCTTTTAGAAATGCATCTCTTGATTCAACAAGTTAAAACAGACAAAATGTGATGAATCTCTAGGTTGTTTTTATTTGGCTTATTTATTTTTTTATGCAGCCTTCAAGTTGATTTATAGCATTGCATTAAAATAACTTGGTGGTGGCAGTCTTTCTTGCAAAACAAATGGATCAAATTAACCATCCTGTGTATTACAATTCTGGACAACAAAGTGCCAAACAGTACATGGGTGGGTTCAGCACTTTTAAAATGCCTTGTATATATTTTAATGCTTACTCCAGCCATTGATTGATTAGACTACAGTTATCATGTAAAAGGATCAGCTCCATTACAAGGAAAAAGAAGAGAAAAAACAGCTATCAAGTACTTGGACGTCTATTAATATCGCCTGAGAAACACTCAGTATAAATGAGAGCCTGAAATGAGGGACAAAGGTGAACTTTTTCAATGCTAGTAATTAATTCTTGCTTTGCATAGGGTAATTGAGGGCAATCATAGAATATTGCGTGTCATTTCATTACCGAGCCATCAGATGGACTTCCACTTGCATGCTGTGGTAAATGTGTTAACCCATGAGTACTTTGGATGCTGGACCCACATTGAAGATAAAAGCCTCCTTAACCTTCCCATCATTCCCATCCTCCCTTTAAATCTTGTGATTTCCCTTTCACTAACTGTATTTTCTGCAGACTAAACAAAACAAGCAAACAAACAAAAAATTCTCATGCTTTCCTCTGCTTTAGGATGATAAAGAATGGGAATAACTAAAACGAAATCATTCTGGAATCACACTAAATATGATCTAACTTTATAATTATATTCCCTGCCTGGGATTTTCATGCTGTTGTGGTCACTGCTGTCATAACCCTTACCTTCCTTTCCTATGCCTGTGCAAATCCCTCACCCAGCTGCCTGGCCCTCAGAAGCAGGCTATGAAGAAAGCCCAAGGCAGCTGCCAGCGTAACAGGTAGCAACTAGAAAAATATCAGGTCTGTGATGTCAATCAACAATCAGGTTTCTTGTTTCTTCATGAATTCCATGAAACTCCCCCTACAACATAAAGTGCAACTTCATTGACAATTTATTTCACTTGTTCTGCAAGATTTAACGTGCCCATTTTTTGTAGACTTTTCTGTTAGTGATTCACTCACTAGGGATACTTTCAAGGCCACCATACATTCTTTGACTGAGCACACATGTAAATTAATAAGAGGGTTTTATCTTTCTGCAGGATAATTTGTGGGGCATAGAAACGTGCCTGCGTCTTCAGAATTTTGACACAAATCTTATGTTCAATATGATTCGAGATAACAATTCCTTTGGTTAATTCCTACAAATTATTTCAGGTATTGCAAGTGACGTAAGTAAGGTTTTTCAAAACAGATCAATGTACACTGGCACTAGATTCACCTATCCTCCTTTTAGTTGAAAAGAAGAACATATCTTCTGTAGACTTCTAGTACAATATGGAGTTTTCTGCAATCTGTTGAAATTTAAGATCAGAACCTCTGGAAGTGCATCTCTCTATTCTCATTGACTTTGTGTGATTCTAGCAAAAAGGTATTCTGACTTAGATATTTTGGTCATATTCCTAAACTACATGGAATAAACCTTGGCTTCAGTACAGCAATGAAGAGGATAATGATTCCTATTACTAAAGTCCTAAATATGGTCGAAGTCAAGCCCTTCAAAAAGTTTCCATACTGTTTGTAACATATCTCAGTGCTGCTTTATGTTATCACTATGTTAGATAGCAAATGGTGGTGGGATCAAGGCCTTAGAGTCAATATCATACATATTGAACAGCAAAATGTGGATAAAGTATGTCCTTACTTACGATTACAACACAGGAATTTGTGTCACAATATTTTTAAATGAAGTGTGTAACACTCTAGCGCATGCTCACTTTGTACAACACAGACACAAGGCACAGCTTTGATGGCCCGAGATGTGCACGTTTGTTGAAGCAGAGGGTAAATTGTCATCTAGGAAAGAATTAAACCAGCTGTAGGCATGAGAGTTCCATAATCACAAAACTATATTGTAAACTCTTTTACATACCTTTCTGTTTCTGCAGCAACATACAGCAGCCTTTGAACTAGGCAGCAGTCCCTCTCACCACAGCTGAGAGGCTGATGCCTTCAGTTTGGTCAAGAGTGGGCAAAAGAAAATTCAATCAAAACCAGTCACAAGATACAGCCAACGTGAGATGGGTACTTTTGCATATATGGCATCTTTGCTGGAAATGTATCACTTTTCCTGCTGAAAATATCACCTCTACAGATCACATTAAATGCATCTCTGTACTCAATGGGTTTGGATGACTGCTTTGCATACTGCATTCTGATTTCATCGTGCATATACAGCTGCATATTTACCTGCTGTTTGTGTGATATTGTGTATTGTGTTATATGGAATATAACTAGTTTGACACATACTAGGAAAACAGCAGGATACAGATACTAATGCATTCAGCTTGATATCTGCTGACAAAAAACCCAAACAAACAATGAAACCAACGCCAAACTAGTTTATTCCTGTATTCTTTTCATGTCCCACAGGGCAGTTTGCCGATCAAAAAAACACCAGAAAAGGAGCTCATTTTTTTAATATTATCAGCAGCATGTTTGTTTGATCTTCAGTTGAACTCATGTCCATTTTGTTTTTCATATAATGTTACAGGGGTTTTTGTTTTGTTATGATTTGGAGTCACATAAATTATTTCATTATTCAAATAAAACTGAATAATAAAATAAATATATTTTAGCAAATTTCCCAAAGGAGAATTCTTTTTGCAAAATGATTAACATATCTTACAGTTCGATGATTTCAGTCGTAAGAAAAGGAGTTGAATTAGTTTCATTTTCACCACAAATCTTTTCTGTTTGCTTTAAAAATCTTCACGGTTTTGAAGATGTCAGGGAAGATTAACCCACTATTAAACCAGTCATTTATCACAATTAACAGAGAAGAACATTTTCTTGCTGTAACTGATTCACTATTTTCCCCATGTACTGAAGGCCTTAAGCTTCATTAAACCTTCCAAACTGCTTGTCTACTGTTTCCAAATATAAGGTATTATCCAAAATGGTGTTTTACTGGGCAAAAATCCTGGATTATCCACTACAATTTTTATTATCCTTCATTCTCATCAGATGAACTTCCATGTCTTCCAACTGCTCACCCTGATATACTACCAATATACCTTTCTTCAATGATAATAAAGCTATTT
Source organism: Chionis minor (assembly GCA_013398295.1). Taxonomy (NCBI): domain Eukaryota; kingdom Metazoa; phylum Chordata; class Aves; order Charadriiformes; family Chionidae; genus Chionis; species Chionis minor. The sequence goes on along the minus strand of VZSF01007998.1, from coordinate 28,404 downwards.
AATTAAATGGAAAATGCATAAGGCCAGGCTGGATGGGGCTCTAAGCAACCTGGTCCAGTGGGAGGTATCCCTGCCCATTGCAAGAGGATTGGAAGTAGATGATCTTGAATGTCCCTTCTGACCCGAACCATTTTATAATTCTTTTTAAAAAAGAAAACCAAATTGAGCACTATATGTCTTTCTAGGAAAAGAAAACACTACCATTTCTAAAATATGACCATAATGTGCGTTTATTTTGTCAAATGATATTATGTACTTCCTTAGTTATGCTGACCAAAAAGGGCTTTTGTTTGAACATATAACAATGCAAAACATGCCTTGATCTCTCAGCCTTAGAGACAGCGAGGCCTTGTAAAATGAGAAAACATGCAGTAACAAGGGACTAGTACATTATGGTGCTGGGACCATCTCTTGTTAATACACTGCTAAAAGGTTTATTTATTTATTTATAAACTGAATTAAAATCCATTATCAATGAAAGTCAGAGGAAACAAAATAAGTCTGTTCCCAAGCAGAGGTAAGACTATTTGATTCAAATGAACCTTATACCACAGGTTCTATTTCTGATCGGGTTGGGGGGGGAGGGAGGGTGTGTTGTCTACAAGACGGATGCAAACACCTTGCCAAACATCATCATATCTTGTATGCTTCTCTTTTGAAAATTACACAAGAAATCGATACTTCAAGTAAGGCTGTCAAAACTGCCTAGTACTAACATATGAGTGACTCTAAATTAATCACAGATTATCGATCACCCTATCACTAGAACAGCATCGGTGGGGAACAACCAACTAGTTCAGCTTGTTATCAGGTCTGAGAAATGAAAAACTGGAAAACACACCTACCAAATGGACCTTGAATATAAATTCTTTCTGAGGACCTGCAGGTTATTCTCAGCCTGACAAGCCCACCTTGGCTGAAGGATTTATATAGTGTCTGCTTGCAGTGGAGGCAACAAGCCATAATTACCTGGATTGAGTGTTGCTCTAAAATAGTACAACGGGGGAATGATATTTATGAATCATAATTAGCATGGTCCTTTTCACACAGATTGACCACGGAGCTGCTGTTCATCAGTGCCCCAAACTGAAGTAACAAAATGATCCACAGAGCATTGCAGGCCCTCTCCCCAGTCTGAGAGAAATAAGAATAAATTAACACTATTTTAGTTGAAACCCATCTCTAAACTACAACATTAATCAAATGTTGGCATTAAGCATACACTACTGTTGATAGTTATTTTAAAGCCTGTTTAAGAGAAAAGGGACAGTGCCTATTAAAATATTTATTTGCCTGACAGCAATAAGATAAGATAAGATGAGGGGTAATGGCTTCAAACTGGAAGAGGGTAGACAGATTAGATCTCAGAAAGACATTTTTCACCATGAGGGTGGTGAGGCACTGGAACAGGTTGCCCAGGGAAGCTGTGGAGGCCACATCCCTGGAAGTGGTCAAGGCCAGGTTGGATAGGCCTCCCACCTGGTCTAGTGAGAGGTGTCCTTGCCCATGGCAGAGGGGTTGGAACTAGGTGATCTTTAAGTTCCTTTCCAACCAAACCCATTCTATGATTCTATGACATATGCATGGATATGTATAGGCATATATATGTACACATATATATACACACACAGTTATGTATGTATAAGCACCAGTTAGTAATTCAGAAGTTGAAATTCATTTGTTAGAATTAAGAATCTCTCCAAGGGTCTCATTTTAGAGTTCTCTGAGATCATATAGGAGAAACATATCAGATATCCGATTTCCTTGCACAGGAAGCAGTGACAAAAATAGCCTAGGGGGAAATATATTGTGTCCCTCAGCAATGCCCAGCGGAAAGATGGCACTGGCAGCAACTCAATCCCTCATTTGCCAAAGGCTTGGTGTCTCTGTCAGATAATAAAGAATAAGTAATGATCTTACTGCAAAGATTGCATACACTTTGTAATCTGCGAGAGTCAAAGGAGCTATCATCTCTTCCTGATTCCACACGAATGATCTAAGCAAAAGCTTTACCTCCTCCTTTTTGTTCTCCATAAGTAATAATTCCATATGTAGAGGCAAGGGGTATTGCGGGAATGAAATTATTTTCAGGAAACTTCAGGAAAAGAGATGATTAGAAATCGTAGGACAGGGCACAGCTGAACTTTAAACAGATGCACAGCAAGTGTAATAAACTTCTGTCAGTTAACTTATCCTAAAATATCAGTGTTGAAAAAGAAACATGTTCTTGCTCATGAGGCTTGTGTCCACAGTGCTTAGAGTTATAAGAGAGAACTAGTTAGAGATGTCCAAAACAGATCAAAAGAATGACCTAAAAAATAAATGGTGTTATCCTTGATCATGAGGGCTATATCTGACAGCATTTATCAACAGTATGCAGACTTGGCATTTATGGAAAGTTGATATTTCCCCAAAAAACTCAAAACAACTCAAACTGTATTTTAGCACAAATTTGATCAGAAAATTAGCATTAGTCATGGACAAAAAATATGTAAGAGAAACTGAAAATATTTTTCAGGAAATGAGCTTTATTCATTCTTTTTATTAAACAGCAATACTTGGTATGGAGAAAAATAATCAATACAATGTCATATGAATTAAGAAATTTTAATTTAATTTGAAAAACAATTTGCTTTTCACTTAATTTTTTTTTTGAAGTCAAGAGAAAGAAAGGACCCATTTTTTTAACACAAAAAAGACTGTGAAACTAGTTGAACATCTTTAGGACTAACACTGTCAACTACACTGAAAATCTTCGGTGTGGTGTTTTAAAGGACCAAAGCTCTGAAAAATAAGAATCATATCTTCCAAAACAACCTGCAATGCTCTAGGACCTCCTCCTGCCATTACCTTTCCATAGCAGTTTAGCTTAGAGAACCATAAAGTACTCACTTCAAAAGTAGCAATAGTAACTTTAGGTCTTAGTGTTAATAGTTGTTTCTCATCATCCCTATACTGAACTGCACTACTAAGTCAACATTTGGGTTAGCTTGAGCCATCTTCTCCAGTGACTTAAATTAATACAGCTGGTTTGCACTGAAACAGCGTGGGAGGACTTCCACAAGCTGTTATGGGGCCCCAGATGCGGGGGCTGTAATAATTACCTAGAGAAGCAGCAATAAACAGCTGTGAAAAAGTAAATTCAAACTGTTCTAGCCAGATCTTGTTTGTTTCTGCACTAACTTAATCAACATCATCCTAAGCACAGATGAGTTTTTAAGATTTCACTCACCCAAAGACTGAGGAAACTGGCCTGACCTTTCTTGGCTTATAAAGCACAATGAGATCACAGCCTATTGCTTCAGGGGAAAAATAGCAAAAGATTAGTTTTATGATGGAGATTTAATAGTTTTGAAATGGCTTTAGGGCCAGTCACTTCTTAACTTCTATATTTGAGCACATTCTTTTCTTTATCTTAATAGTGTGCATCTATAAAACTAAAATTTTTGTTTTTTAAAGGAAAGGAAGACATGAAGCTGCAATAACGAGTTGCTGGAAGTCCATGGAGAAGATTTTTGGAAAGAAATGAGACTTCTTTAATTCGTACCCTAGAGAAATCCCACACCCAAAAGTTTCAAAATCTTATTTGTTAAATGCACAGAGAAACAATAAACCTCAGCAGGGAGAAAATGAGCAAGTTGTGAAACTTTAACAAGATCTCCAAGGAAGCTTAGACAAAAAGGTAAAGAAATGATACTGTTAAAACTTAAAAAAAAAAAAAAAAAAGAAAAAAAAAAATACTTTTAAAAATTAAAAAAAAAAAAAAAAAAAAAAAAAAAGCAAGCTGATGTCAAGTTTCACTTTCATGAACTTCATCTGCACCCTGGATAACCTGGCCAAAATGTGAGTTCTCATCAAAACATCTTTTCTTAGCTGAAGGACAGTCTTAAATTGTCTAACCTTTTTTAGAAGCTCTATTAGTCACAACTTAGAAAAGTAGAACAGAAGAAGGTGCTATAAATTGAAATAACTGCATTCTGTATACCACTATTTTTTTTATCATTACAACTTTAGTTGATATTTTTAAAATTATCTAATGTTATCTGTTACCTTACAATTATCTATTACTTTATGAAGACTGTAAGGCTTCATAATTCATAAAAATGTATGAATCCACTATGCAACTACCCCTATATGTGATCCATACTTGCTGAGTTGAAAGAATCAATCCAGAAGGTTTAGCCGCTCTCATGAGGCCCCACTTGGATTAATGCATCCAGCTCTGGGGTCTCCAGCATAAGAAGGACATGGACTTGTTGGAGTGAGCCCATAGGAGGGCCCCCACTCTCCAGCCCAACCCAAACCTGTCAGTGCCTGGTAATTTGTTAGCATTAGTACAGCTAGCAAGATTGTGAAATTTGAATAAGGGAAACAAAAGACAAAAATATATATTCCTTGTAACAGTATTTTACATGCACTTAAGCTTTTGGAGCTACTTGCCTGGAAATATAAAGCTTAATGTGTTCAGAATGGAATTTATGAAAAAGTGAAATCACGTTGTACTATTTCTGGATGATGCACTAAATATTTTGTGACTGGGGCTTGGCAAACAGTATTTTTTGTGCTTTGCTGGCAAATCATGGGAAAAAAAATTAGGTTGGATATTTTATTAATTTTTAATCAAATTAAAAAAATCATGTTGAAAACAGTATCTTTTTTGAAAAAAAAACCAAATCCAACTTCTCCTTTAAAAATAATGCAAGAAATTTTACATAAAAATTAATCTAGAAAAGAAAATTGAAAACAATCAACATTAAAATTCACAGTTTAGGCCCATCCCCATCTTCTAAGTTAACTTAATGGTGTATTATCTACAAAAAAGAGAATTAAATCCATACCTTTTGTGCCATGTATGATAAACTGAATGATAATGACTTTTATTTTACTTATTATTTATTTTATTGGTTGTGGTGCTTGTCCTGAAACTCTGTGTATTGAAAATCCTATTTACTCTGACATGAGAGTTGGTTTTGAAAATATTTGACTCAATTTCTGTCCAAATTCTTGTAGCCACAAGGAGGACTGCTGGATGCATTAAAATTCCAGAAGAGAAGGAAGTAGTTACCTCTTCCCTGATTCAACCTCCTCCATTTTTCCTCTTGCATTTAAATCCATATGGAAGTCCCGCTGGCTTCTGAAGAGTTAAAGGGAATTTTAATGTAAGATGGTCAAGACAGCATGGGAGTCTGTTTTCCAAAATCCTCCTAAAACTTTCAGACAGTGCAAAAGATCTGCCACTCACTGTGAGGCAGTTAGCCTCATCCTTGGGATACAGCAATAGCTACAGGTTAAAAAGCCCCCATCTTTTCTCCTCTTATTCACTTCTGGCTGGTTACTGCATGTGAGGAGCTGTAACAGGGGCCTAAACCAGTAATTCCCACACCCACATGTGACTTCCCCCACATAAGACTGAAACATGGGGAGCACAAGAAACAACACTTGAAAGACTTTTCCTCCTGCACCTGCTTTTTGTGAATAATTGGGTGAATCAATATTGCTCTACTGCACTGTCAAAATGTGTATCTTTATGCACATTAGGCATTCTCAGAATACTGGATTTCTTGATTTATATACCATTTAAAAGACTTGAAATGATGGAATTTAAATGCAGAGAGAAGCAACAGCAAGAAAACACATTACTGGAGCTGTAACAGGTTTTGTATATTTTTCTTTAAAAATCATCTTACAGGGAACCTATTTTTAGGTAACCATCTTATCAATTTTAAGGCAGGAAAATCATGTTTCTCCTTTCAGTATTAGATACCTGCCTTCTAAACAGAGCAAATAGTATTTTTCTCCATATGGTATATCTCAATCAACCCAGCATTTAGATTGTTATTTAGAAAGCACTTTGATCAGCTATTCTGTAAGGAAAGCAAAGGAATGCAGTATATTCTTTCCCTGCCTGGTCTTACATTCATGACTGTAGAAGACCTCTATCCTTTCTCATCCAGCCTCTCCACGTGCCAGATTTTTTTGGTGACTCAGAGCAATTCTAGCTGATCTCTCTAAGCTCCAACTACCTAGTCAATATTCTGAGTGGGTGAAAGATTAATTATACCCACTGAGATCAACTATGCCAGGACAGCAAAGGCCAATTACAGACAAAAGCTATCATGGAGCAGTCACTTCCAACCTCCTGCCAACACCAATCCCAAATGCAAAGGAAAACAGCTTCCTGCTGAACTGAAAAGGCACTAGCTTACATGTGTCTATGTAGCCAGCATGCTGGTGTCACTTTTTATTCATTTTCTGCAGCTGAAGTATAGGCCTTGCTGAGCTGTGTGACTCATCTTGCAAGCAGCAGCAGGCACGTACAGTGCCCAAAGCAGCAGTAATGCCGGGTAGGGGGGCAACAGACAGCACATCAAACAGGCTTCTGGTATGCCAGTGGAACAGAGGTTGTCGAGTAATTGTGACTTCAGAAAACTCTTTTGCACGCTACTTGTTGACAGCTGTTATTATGACATCTAATCTGTAGTCATTATTCAAGGAAGCATCTCAGCCAGGATCCTGCAGTCATTCTGCTAAGCCCACTTAGTGGATTACCTCGAACTGTAGTCCCCAGAAATTCAAATTCTCTTGTATTTGGTTGCATGAGAGCAGAGTGAAAATCTTGATCATTGAGCGGCAGCAAAAATGCCCCAAAATCTTGAAAAAGGAAGGAAGAGAAATAAAGTTGGGGGCATAATATGCTCCAGCAATCCTCAGTTGGAGGGCTGAGGGCTAGCAGGGTAGTGCCTAGGGATGCTTACTAAATGGACTAATTTTGAATAGTGTCAAATCGAGTTGAATTCTTTGCCATCTCAGGTGTCATACAGTGTTATCTCCACATGAGTTAACTTTTCTGCTTTGGTCCTACTGCCATCACTGCTTTGATGACTGGAGGACGTGTGCTGTCTGGCCTTCAACACGGTGTGAATGTTACCAATGCTTCCTGTTGACTCTGGCTGGCTCATGTCCATTTTTGTTTCCCCATTCACAGATGCTCCATTTGATGAAGTTACTGGATTTGCAACTTATTTATTATGCCTGTTCCTTTTTGAAGAACTTCTACCTTGGATAAAACTGCCAAGGGTAAATTCAGTAGACAGAGGAGTTATTTGGGATATTCCTGACACTGATTCATCAATTAATACACAATTAGTCACATGAAGTGGAACAGCTCCATCAGGAAAACCTGAAAAAGTCTAATCTAGAATAATGAATATCCTGTTCATCATGGCACTCTCCTTTCACGCTGGAGACCACAACCCTACAGATTAAATCCAGTTTCTCTCTCTCAATACTGGTTTTGACTAGGAACTCCATTAGGGAGCTGAGAAGGCTTTGCCAGCAAAAACCATCTTATACTGGCACAAACCAATAATGAGCTTCTGTTTCAATTAATTGGATTTTCCAACTAAAATAAAACAAACAAAACATTGTCAGGAAGTTCTCAGCCACTTCTAATATGCACAAAACAGCTCCTGGACCAATTCCATCTCTAACATTAAGGCCAGTTACAAGTTAATGTATTACATTTCTCTGAATTGATTTGAGCATTAACTCACAAACTTCAGTAGTAGGTTTGACAGGTACATTGCTCAGTCATGGTCTAACATTACCCCAATAACTGTGTGACTGCAAGTATGTATCTAGCCAGTAATTGCCATGATTCTTGATGGGACAGGGAACAACCTGTTTTTCTATTATGGGTCCTGAGAAGAGAGAGATCATCATCTAAAATTCCTTTTCAAAACTGGTGGGTTCTTTTTCACAACATCAAGATTTGGAATGAAAAACTAATTGATTAAGGATTCTTCAGCAGTGCAAGTCAGGCCATTCACTGAATATCAATTAGCTGAAGAAAACTCAGTTTCACTGCAGATTAACCTTAAAATACAATTGCTAGAATGAAGCTTCAAGATGCAAATACTGTATGTTAGTGGTTGGTCTCCTCAAAAAAAACACAAAACCCACAAGATCTTGCACAGCTACAGGCTGTCTCTTTTGTGAGTAACGTGGGGTTTGTTCAACATGAAATCTGTGACCTTACAGCCTTGATTTTCCCAGAGAGTGCCCAGGTGAGATTTCTAATATATGTCTAATAGAATGTAAGTTGACTACGGTGTAAATCAACATTAGTCAATTCTTTATGCTTATCATAATGTGTGATCATTTACAGAAGATCTGTATCACCTAAGATTTACACTCAAGTTCTGTAGGACAGCCTATAAACAAGGAACCCATTGATTCACAAATATTTACAAAAATCAGGATGATGAGACCAGGTAAACAAGTAAAAAGCAAACAGAATTTTGCCTTTCAGCAACTGGAATGCTGTATTGTGAGAAGCAGGTATATGTGGTCTAGGGAAAAGCAGCTGGTTAGAACTAATTACTAGAAATAGTACCTCTATTTTATGATGTTAGCATGGTGAATTTCTATCAGCTGTATAATGGAAACTCAAGCCTCATGTCAATTCAGAGAATAATTAGACAAGCTCCCTATTGGTAGGCACAGCAGTGACTCAAACACAAGTTAGAAAACAGAATTACTGCTATTCCTCTACAAGAACAAACAGGAAGCCTGATACTATGAGTGCCTTCATGTACGTCATCTTAACTTTGAGCATTATAATTTTATTCACTGCATGAGGTTCTAGAAAGTCACATCATATGGTAAAATTCAATTTTAAGGACTGTAAATATTTTAAACTTATGTAAATAACACTTTATTTTATGTGAAGTAGACAAAATGGCAAGCAGACGGTAAATAAAGTTGGCAATTCAGGACTATATCTTGATAGGAACTGGGGAAAACAAATTGGCAACAAAATGACAAATATTTGGGTATGTAATTCAGTCTAAACAATGCTTTGATCCAGCAAACAGTTCAGCCAATACAGAATTTGTATATGCAGGTAGCTGAATTCAATTACATTTTTGGGGGCATTGGAGATTACCCATATTAGATAAAGTCTGAAGGATGGATGTCACCATTCACATTATAGGACTTATATTTTGAGGTAGCTCTTAAAATCCATCATGATTTGTAATGCTTAATACTTTATTCAGTTAATGAAACAATAGGGACAGATTCTACCATAAATCACCTTCCATTAATACACATTTATCTGCTTTGGTTTATATCAGTTGCAGAACGCGTGTAATTTCTAATGCCCCAAAACATTTAATTGAATTTTAAAGAAGCTAATACTGGTCTAGCTGCTAAAGTGAAGCAGAATAGCATAGTTCTGTTGATTCTAACTCCCAGCTGAGAATAACTTCATATTCACAAATACATGAGTGTTTATAAATTACTGACAAATAATACATGAACTACACAATACTACTAAAATGTATGATTTGAAAGACTTTTTTTTAAAAAACTGTGGTTGTACAGATACAATATTCTTATATTGGACTTTTTTATGTTACTTTTTTTCATGATATGAAGTCAATACCAAGATAATATCCTTAAAAAAAAAAAAAAGCGCAAAGAGCTGTAAATGAGTATGAGCGGCAATGCCTTTACACAGCTAACTATGCATTCGCACTGAAATGTGTGGAAAGATAATCCTTTACACCAATCATGCACAATACAATTGTTTAAAAAAATAACAGAAATATTAAAAATGTTGAGGTTAGTTTTCCATCTATTTATAACATTGAACAAGGATCCAATATCCTTTGACATCTTTGCAAAATCTTTAAAATTAACGGTGAAAGTAAATGACACATTATGGTTGTTGGGTTTGTGCCAAAATTGTGAGCCACTTATAAGTAAAAATATAGCCCTTAATATGACAGAAGACATAAGCCGAGGCTAGTATGTTAAGCGAAAGCCATGAAAAACATATGCTAAATAATTTTTTTTTGCTTTATTATAATTCTGAATGTTAATCATTCACAGCAGGAAGTGGTGTAGAGGTCTGATGGTTTGTTCTGATCAAAACTGTCACAGAAAGAGATGATCTTTTGCAAGCAGAAAAAGCAGATTAATTATACATTCTGTTCACTAGTGGACACAGAATTGACAGCTTTTTTAGCGGCTCATCTAGAAATTGGAATAAGCTATTACTGATTTTTACTTTTTTTCGTCAAATCTGCTTTATTCTGTTTACTGGGGTTATAAAACTTACAGTGAGACAGCTATTCAATTATTTAATTTCTCGGTAACCAGAAAATTTGAAATTACTATTTACTTTAATGCTAAACTTTTTTCTCTATGACCTGACTTCTGAGTCTTTAATTTTCAACCTTGGATAGTCTAAAACTTCTTTTTTTTTTAATTCATGCATATAATTATCTCTCAAAATCCCTTCAATTCATTTTTTTAAAAACAGTTAGGAATCCTTATTTATCATTGTTAGCAAAAACTTTCTTGGACTTTGCCACGAAGAAATCTCTGCTTATAGATCTCACCTCTTTGTTCACAGATCTTACATGTTTTCAGAAAAAAGAAGGAGTCAGATAGCTTAATGACAAGGCCAAATTGCTGAGATTGAAGGCAGCATTGTACAGGAAAATATAAGGACAGTGTGCTACAATAGAATGAAACTTGGATGACACAGTTTTGCGTGCTTCCTTTATCATTATTGATTTTAAAAAGGGAATTTAATACAGCTTGCAGGTGGACACATAATAACAAGGAGAGCAGAAAGATCAAGTGTATTCCTAAGCAAGAGACAGTCTTGCCTAGAGAGGAATTTGATCAACTGAGGTTTGAAACTGAACAAGCCAAGGGTCTGTTTGGGGAAGAGGTAAAAACCACATTTAATCCCAGAAGACTCTTAGTCTTAAGAGATTCTTAAACAGGTCATGAAACATCCTGTCCAGAAATAATTCACTTTTTTATTTTTTTTTTACTTTTTAAAAAAATATTAAATGTAATAACATAATGACTAGGAGCATAATGTATACCCAAGACCCACTTCATAAAACGTTTATGGGTAATAGAAACAAGAATTCAAAATGCCATAATAATTAAAAAAAATTAATTAAGCATATTGTTGCTCAATTTCAGTCTCTCTCATTGCCTGTTAATTGGAGTGGAATACCAATTAACCTGCTGCTTCTATGTTACAATTGCAACTGATAGTCTCTTTATAAATCTTCCATGTTTCTATTAGCTTCTTTTCTTCTCTGGAAATAGTACTTTATCCTTTCTCTACATTTTGGTAAGTCCTTTGTTTGGACTTGGTTGCAAATAACCACTCTAGGGTCTAATGAGGTATGCAGTATGACGTATTTGATGATACCAAGTTACGCAGGACCGTCGACCTGCTTGAGTGTAGAAAGGATCTAGAGAGTCATCTGGACAAGCTGGATGGATGGGCTGAGGCCAATGGGATGAGGTTCAACAAGGCCAAGTGCTGGGTCCTGCACTTGGGTCACAACAGTCCCATGTAGTGCTACAGGCTTGGAGAGGAGTGTCTGGAAAGCTGCCTGGCAGAAAAGGACCTGGGGGTGCTGGTCGACAGCTGGCTGCATATGAGCCAGCAGTGTGCCCAGGTGGCCAAGAAGGCCAATAGCATCTTGACCTGCACCAGGAATAGTGTGGCCAGCAGGATTAGGGAAGTGACCGTGTCCCTGTACTTGGCACTGGCGAGGCTCCACCTCGAATACTGTGTTCAGTTTTGGGCCCCTCACTATAAGAAAGACATTGAGATTCTGGAATGTGCCCAGAGAAAGGCAACAAAGCTGGTGAAGGGTCTAGAGAAAAACTCTTATGAGGAGCAGCTGAGGGAACTGGGGTTGTTTAGCCTGGAGAAGGCTGAGGAGAGACCCTATCTCTCTCTAGAGCTGCCTGAAAGGAGGTTGTGGAGAGGTGGGGATCGATTTCTTCTCCCAAGTAACAGGTCATAGGACAAGAGGAAATGGCCTCAAGTTGTGCCAGGGGAAGTTTAGGATGGATATTAGAAAAAATTTCTTCACTGAAAGGATTATCAAACATTGGAATAGGCTGCCGAGGGAAGTGGTGGAATCGCCATCTCTGAATGTATTTAAGACAGGTAGACATGGTTCTGAGGGTTTAGTGGTGGTTTTGCCAGTGTTAGAATGAAGGTTGGACTCAGTCTTAAAGGTCCCTTCCAACCTAGACGATTCTATGATTCTATAAGTAACTAAAGGCTTTTTCATCAGTCTACCTCTGTCTCCAGTTGACATGGGGTCTTTCTCTCACCTTCTTTAAGGAAAATTCCCTGCTATTTTCAGCAGGGGAATTATAACGGCACCAATTTTTCCTGGACTTGTCACCTGTCAAGGCAACAAGACCAACTGCAGGACTTGATGACTAGGTGCTGTGGAGTACAATAGGGATATTCTTCTCTCCCTTCTCTTCTCTCCCTGAGACGTGGCTTCTCTCCCTTCTCTCAGGTTTAAAAATCTTCTGTTGGCATACTTCTCCATCTTGAATTCAATATCTAGGGACTTCCATTGTGCTGGGTTTGTGTCAATTTTACATTGACTTTATTAAATTTCAGCTTATTTTTTGTTCAGTAGTTATATCTTTGATTTGTTTGGATTCTTTCCCAGAGTCTTTCAGAGAGACTACAGAGGAAATGGTGTCTAATCTAACTTTATTCCAATGAAGCTGTAGAGAAATTCACAGCAAAAAACTAATGGAGATCATATTTTTGTAAAATTATTATTTTAATTGTCCAAGGTAACAAAAAAATCCAACTCATCTACTTGCATAAAGTGATTTATAAAGTCAGCCAGCAATTACAATATGAAACCAGAACATTTCAAGGCTAAATTTTCTATATCTATCACCTGGTAACTACGGAACATATATACTATGGATCAGAAGTTACTTACTTGAAATTGATAAAATTATGGGACCTAACTAGTGAACAAAATAAAAAGGAGGAAGGAGCATACTAGTCATCAGGATCCATAGTCTGGCAGTAACAGAATGAGAAGTACTCACAGATGGTGCTACCTCCTTCCCCAGAACCTAACGCCATTCTTTCTCATCCTGACCCTTAGAAATGACCTGACCAGACCAAAACAAAACAGATATTTGGAGAATATCATTGCTTTCCCTGGCCTCAGTCAGATCTCAAGCTTTATTTGAAATGTGACACCTACGTTCCTAACCTCACTGGGTTTCATGTATCCTTTTCATATTCACTTCAAATTTCTGCTCCTCAAACCAGTTGCAGAGCCATGCCAACAGCCCCAAAGATGTTCTCTATCAACATGAAAAACACTGCAGTGGAAAACAGACCTAAAATTAAGTGCAACTAAAACAGACATGAAAGCAGGTATGACCAGAGCTGTATGTGTCCAACTGCATCCACCAGCTCAGTGGTGTTAATGTGATGAACTGTACCCCAGAACAGGGATCTACTTCATAGGCTTGGGGGTTAGAAACACTTAATGTGTTAAGTTTTGGTTCTTGCTAATGGCTGAAATACCTTTTTTTCAGCTGCCACGGCTACAGAATGAATGATCGCACTTTGTTACCAGGGAATACCAAAACAGATGTGTTTAGCAGATTATGACTTCTAATCCATTTTATTGCAAGTCTTCTATCCTTGGATACTCAAAATGTTCTATTTTTGTTCAATTGCAATAAGCTTATCACTAGAAAGGCAGCTAATGATAATATCTCGAACAGCTTGACAGTGCCACAAGTTTGCTGAGTGTCAGACTATCTGACTAGATTGTGTGTAATACTTGTCTTTTTTTCAAAAGCAATGATGCACAATTCAGTCTTCTTCACTGATGTTGTATTTTCTGCTCTGGCTATCTGTTCCTCTCACTTCTGCATGCGTTTGATTTAGTTTTGGACTAGTGAAAGTTACAGTCCTTCTCAGCTAACCTTTTCCAGTAATGACTATCGGGATTACCATTTAAAGAACTGTGGAGCAGAAAGGATTTTTTTCTAGAAACTGTTGAGGTCATTAGAATTGCAATACTTATTGAATATCATGCATTTTCATCCACTTAAGATTTTTTTCTTTCCTTTTTTGCATGTTTAATAAAAGGGAAAGGTGGTTTCTATGGTGGCAGCTTATTGCACAGATTTGGGTCTTGGTATTTGAATCTGAAGTGCGTGTTCCTGTTTAGTCACATGGGCACAGCTGTGTAAAAAATGTTTGATCTTAAGCCCATTCCCGCTCTCAGGGGAATGTATATGGTATCTTCTCTTGTGATGGGGACTTCTTTCTGTGTAAAGATGTGTGCTGTCTCTTCAGTGTCCTGCAACATATTATTAGCATGACGAGGGCTGTAAATACCTTAGGAAAATCCCCACTGGCTCCACTGGGCTTAGGCTTTTAACGTTAAAACTCCACAGCCTCACCAAGGCTAGTTTCTGCCTGGAATTCGGAGTCGAGTTATACTCCTGTATTTGTGGTGTTTCATGCAGTGCACCGAAAGGGAAAGCAAACCTTGACTGGCAAATGCAGATTCACAGGAAGTGTTTTGAAAGATTCGCACAGTGTTACCTAGATATTTCATTCTATAAATCACCTAATGTGCTCAATTTCTTCCATCGAGTATGGATGTGTTGAGAGAAAGTCATAGCTGAATTTGGAAAATGTATTTCATAAGGCTGGTTTCAAAGTCAAACCAGACCAAACAAGCCAATGAAACTAGGACACAGAGATATTTGGAAAATACCTGAAGGCTGGAATGCTTTGTGTGCAAAGTACCCGAGGGGCAGATCTTTCACAGAAGTTAGGAAATCAAACATTTTAGCCTGATATATGCTATTGTGTTCTGCTGTCATGGCATTCCTCAGATGAGAACTCCAAGGGTAGAAATGTAGGATGTAGGATCCACCTTCACTTATGATCTGACTGTAAGAAAGACTGAAGTCCCCTATGATTAGGGGACTGGAATATCTTTCTGATGAGGAAAGGCTGAGGGAGTTGGGTCTTTCTAGCCTGGAGAAGAGAAGACTGAGGGGGGATCTCATCAATGCTTACAAATACTTAAAGGGAGGGTGCCGCGAGGAGGGGGCCAATCTTTTTTCAGCGGTGCCCAGGGATAAGACAAGAGGTAACAGGCACAAAATTGAACATAGGAAGTTCCATCTGAACATGAGGAGGAACGTCTTTCCTTTGAGAATGGTAGAGCACTGGAACAGGCTGCCCAGAGAGATGGTGGAGTCTCTGACTTTGGAGACATTCAAAACCTGCCTGGGCACCATCCTGTGCAACCTGCTGTAGGTGAACCTGCTCTGGCAGGGGGGTTGGACTAGATGATCTCCAGAGATCTCTTCCAATTCACGTGATTCTGTGAAAATCAGCAATGAAAATATTTATAATTGCATAAAATCCTGTCATACCTACTAGAATTAAAGGTAATCTGTGCCTAGCTTGTGCAGCTCATGCTTCTAAACGTATTTTTGAATTTCAAAATACAAAATGAAAGATATTTTGCTTGGTGGATTTGGTGATTCTAAAAACATTTTAGGAGGGAAGTTAAGGTGGGAGCACCCCTAGTTACAGGTGTGTCACCACTTCTGTTGGGCAGTGGGTTGAAAACAGTGTCTGAAGGTTTTATCATGCAAGAACGGTAACAGTAGATTATCACAGCAACTGTTCTCCAAACCTATGGCAACAGGCGGGTAATTCAGTATCCTGTTTCTGATATCACTGAGAGTAAAGGGCATTCAACCTTGAAGACCCAGCTCATGTGTTAACAGTGAGACGTTGGTCCTGATTGCTTCTTAGTAATTTTATAAGCTTTGATATGAAATATTCCAAATAATTGTAATGCTGATTTCTCTCCCCTTGTTTGATGTTTCTCTGGACTGTGGCTTTGTCAGCCGAAGGCTAAAACATGCCAGATAAGCAGTAAGATCTAAAGAATGGAATTTCTCTCTCTCATTTTTCTTCAAGGTTTGCCTTGCTACAGGGGCATGTACAGGGCACACTGTAATAGCTTCTTCCTGCAAACACTTATGCACATGATTAACCTTTTATGTGAGAATAATCTGCAGTGTTTTACTGGCAATAAGTATCAGGTCCTATGGATATGATGATGTTCTAAAAAGATATGCAGGTCACTTTAGCAGCTAATGGTCACAAATTTGTTCTTACGGAGGATGTGACAAGGAAAATGTGAAGAAATGTCACTACTTTCTTTTGTCATTTTGCCTTGCACTTCACCAAGCCGTAAAAATATTCTGTAGTTGTATTGGATTAGCACAAATTTCAGCTAAAAATTCAAAGGCCTACCAAGTTATAACTGGTGGGACATTTTTTCAAATATATCTCATAAATGGCATTGCAATTCATTGTTTAAATAAAATGTTTGAAAAATTTAATGATTAAAGGTATGGCTTAATCTACTATACACTAAAATGGTGTAGGTCATCTTTGATTATTTGCAGATTTTCATATATATGGAAGATTGCATTTTATCTTAATAAATACATTTCTCAGATGAATATAGCCATAGGGTCAGACTTTCTTCTACCTTAATGTGTGCAGGTTGGAGTATATGAGAATATCATGTTCTCCCTACTTTCATATCTCTAGCTCATCAATTTCTTGCTGACATTCATCCTAGTTCTTAAATTCAGCATATCAATCCACATGCTTAAATGTACTGCTTTTTGTTTTCTGCTGAGAGTCAAGAAATATGATCATATAACTGTTATCTCAAAGGATCTGCCCTGTATTCTGTCTCCAATGCACAACATCCCACTGGAGTATTGGATTGTTTATCTACTTGCACTCAGGCTTATCTTTCTCATCTCGTAATGTAGTACATTAAAACAAGGCTGTTGCCCCATTTGTTTGCTTACTGCTTTACCACTGGCAGTCCCCTTGTCATATGTTGTGCAATCGTTGCACAGTGCTTAAGAGGTATACACCTGCTATAATTATCAAGATTAATTATGTTAATTCTTGTGGTGCTCAAAGACCTACAGAGTAGGAGCCCTGACTGTTCTAGACACTGTATAAATGGCGACAGTTGAAAAATTAGTAGTTGAGAAAAAACTAATTTATGGGATAGGTCATTGTCATAAGTAGATTTCTTTCAGAAGGAGCCTTGTATTTTAACTCTAAAACTTAAATTGTATTATGTACTCTAAAAATATAATTTTAGAGGTATACTATAGATCTTTGAAGTGGATTAAAATTCTGGTGATTTTAAAATGTAAAAATACATGTATCCTTGAGTGCAGTGCATTGTTCTGTCCCTTGCTTGTCAGCACCCAGAAGGATTTTTAACTTTCCAAGGCAGAATCATTACTGGATGTCAATATAGCCCCTCTTATACTTTGAAAGCATTACACAAATATACAAATGTTAATGCCAAAAATACAAATTACGGGAGATTTTGAGGACTAAATTATACTAAATGTTGATGTCTTCTTGGTAGTGGCTAATATATGCCCCCTATCAAAAACAGGAAAGATGTATTTCTATTGTTTAACAGCAGTCCCAGAAAAACTGTTTTCTAAAGTCCTATTTTGTGGAAATTTTCTCCCTCAGTGTCAGGATATCCTCCCTCAGGGTATCAGTGTCTTCCTACAGGCTTTACTGAAAAAAGAAGAACATAAGCATGAGCTCTGATTCTTTTCGGATTAAGCAGTTTTACGAAAATAATAAGCCTCAAAAACACTCTTTCACCTTTTTCGTCATCAGTAATACCATACAAGCTCCAGGAAGATAATTTAGACAGGTTTTTATAGGTCATATTTTCATACAATCACCTAACTCTGTATGGGAGTAATGGGACTGATGTACCTGGCATTTCATTAAGGTGGCTCTATTGGTTTAGAGCACTTCTGAAAAGTCAGTGAGTGACCCATTATCTGTGTTTGCACATCATATTTAAATCCCAAAGTGCAATCACAAAAAGACAAAGCTGCTAAGCAGTGCGGAACTGCATAGGTTATCTAGGAGCTTGGTGAGATCATAGAATCATAGAATCACTTGGGTTGGAAGAGACCTTCAAGATCATCGAGTCCAACCATAACCTACACTACCAAAAACGCCACTAAACCTTGTCCCTCAGCACCACGTCTGCCCGGCTTTTACATACCTCCAGGGATTGTGATTCCACCACCTCCCTGGGCAGCCTGTTCCAATGCTTGAGAACACTTTCAGTAAAGAAGTTTTTCTAATATCCAACCTCCCCTGGCACAACTTGAGGCCATTTCCTCTTGTCCTGTCGCTTGTTACTTGGGAGAAGAGACTGACCCCCACCCCACTACAACCTCCTTTCAGGTAGTTGTAGAGAGTGATAAGGTCTCCCCTCAACCTCCTCTTCTCCGGGCAAAACAATCCCAACTCTCTCAGCCGCTCCTCATAAGACTTGTTCTCCAGACCCCTTACCAGCTTCGTTGCCCTTCTCTGAATGTGCTCCAGCACCTCAATTTCCTTCCGATACTATGGTGCCCAAAACAGAACACAGTACTCAAGCTGCGGCCTC
Organism: Chionis minor; assembly: GCA_013398295.1. NCBI lineage: Eukaryota > Metazoa > Chordata > Aves > Charadriiformes > Chionidae > Chionis > Chionis minor. The sequence goes on along the minus strand of VZSF01007998.1, from coordinate 10,012 downwards.
ACCAGCGCTGCGTACAGGGGCATAATCACTTCCCTGCTCCTGCTGGTCACTGAGATGTGCGGTACTCTGAGTGCAGGAAGGGTGCAGCCCACACCAGAAAGAGAAGAGCTGTAGCGAACGGTTTGCGGTTACAAGTTAATGTGGTCTCATAGCTGTCCTTTATCAGCAAGCCCAAGCTTTTTGATTTATGAGACTCTATATAAAATGAGAGCAAGCTACTTACAGATATAGTTTATGTGCAAACATCGTTTAGCTTTGAATGACAAGTTTAGAAATTTCTTTGGCAGTGAGAAGTATTTTTTTCTGTCTTGTGGCCATTCATAGTACATGCTAACAGATAGGTTTAGAAGTGTGTGCAGCCGCTTTTACATTACAAGGTGCACGTTGCATCACTTGGGGGTTTGGACTGGGAACACCAGTCGTGGGTCAAGTGAGCAGAGAGCAAGTGAGAATTGCTCTGCTCTAAGTAGAGAAAGAAAGTAACAAGCTCACCAAAGCAACAGCATTTTCCTACGTAGGAGATGTGTAATCAAAACTATATCAAGGTAGGTGTGCTCTAGATCCGTCGAGGGTCCACTTGGCAGGTAACTTGCAGCACCACCAAGGGCTTCCCTTCCCCAGGGAATGCACATTTCCTCTCAGCAACACACACATCTGTTCTCAATAAATGAGAAACTGTTTTCTGGAGTCAAAATTCAGCTGTGGTTGTGATATAGAACTACAAATACTACCAGAATCTTTAGATCGAAGTCCTAGCTCAATTCCTTTTCAATACTGAACAAAATTGTAATTCATTACAACCCTACACAAGAGAAATCTTTATAAATCTCCTTTTACCTGAGGTACAGACACGTTTCACTTATCAGGCACAGTGTTGCATGGTTCAAATGTCACAAAGCATATGCTTAATTGTTTGCAGCCCTCTGTTACACATGTGCCATCTACAGAAAATATGTTACCATCAAGGGGTAAAAATGCTTTGCTACCATCCAGGTGTGAATTGTGGTTGTTTTTAACTCATGCTAAAATGACTGTGATTTCATCCACATCACCATGTTTTCACACTTCCAGAACTGTGAACCTCACAGAAATACAGTCCCAACTCATGACTGTGCTCACCATTGCAGAACTCTCCTCCTGTCCTTACTCCTCCTTCTCCCTTCGGAGACACCAGCAAACCTGACTGGCAAATTTTTTAGTGAAGTGGAGAACTACTACCATTTGGGCATGGCTTCCGCCTTAATGGCTCCTGCCTTAATGGCTCATTTTTGCTGTGAGGCTACTCTTTTCCCAAACAGAGCTGGAGGTATTTGTGTGGAAGAGGGATCATATGGCACTTGCCCATTCTGTACACTGTAGGTTATGACTTGTTTATACTTTAAGATACTATCAAGGAAAAAAAAATAATCAGACAGCAAATGACAGATTGCTGGCTTGTTAATATTCCCATTGTGTAGTCTCCTGTCTGACAATGATTCCCTTATACTCGTTTTAACAAACTGTATAAAAATCTCCCCTATGCAAATTGCCCTAGCACTAGACAGCAGTAAATTGTGACTGGACTGACCCACATGCAATCCAACTCCTCCAAAGCCCTTCTGCGCACAAGAGTACTCATCAGCTCTGCTCTGTAAAGGCTATCGCTTCCATCTTTCTCCCAGTGGATTGCGGCACTCACGAGAGGTGAATCAAAGTAGAGGTCAGAGATTTGACTCCTTATGCAAGTTAATTCTCTTAATCCATTCCTGGCAGTGTCATTTTCTAAGGCCCATTTATACCATCCAGGGATAAAGTGTAGTAACGTCACTAATTCTATCGAATTTGCTAGCACTCTTGGCAGATACCAGCTAAGCAAACAAGGGAACATTTTTCAAAAGCTCATGTTCAGTATTTTCATGTTGCACCCCTCAAAACAAAGTGTAAGCAAAAATAACCTGATATTAGTGTTAAACATTTGATTTCAAACTTCGATTTTTTTGAGGGTTGCACTTCCCCCCCGCCCCCCCCGCCTTTAATTTAAAAAGACCACTTAAAACTTTTGAATAGACCTTTCAAAATTTTAAATTTAAAGAATTTGGAAACAGGGACATCTGTATGTGTGTTTGTTCATACTTTGCTTGACTCAAAGTAAAGACTGAATCACTGATCTGCACATGACATAAGAACACTTTATCTCTGCAGCTTTTGGCTACTCCCCATCTCACTCAGACAATCTTTCCTTGACTGACCCAATCCTGTTACTGAGATGGTCTTGGTTTCAAAGCATCAGCATCCTCTCTCGAAGCCTGTTCTTATGACAACAGGTATTTTGTGTTGCAGCAAACTTATAGAAAAAGGCAAAAGTTTATAGCAAGTTTAAAAATAAAACTCAAGAGAGAACGATGACTTTATATGAGAGATATGGAGTGTATTTTCTGGGCAGCAGGGAGGTCTGGAAAGAAAATTTTAAATACATGTAGTCTTTCCTCCTGCCCCCCCTGCCCTTCACTCTTCATATGAACCATGTACAATTTAGCAAAGAGGCTGGTTAGAGCAGGTGTAACCCATTACAGGACATTGTCATATCATTTAATAAAAATGCATAATACTGATAGGACTCTTTCAGAGTGGGAAGTGTGATATGACGACAGTATTGCAGTAAAACTTTGAGCTAAGATAGCCAGTTACATCTGCCATGACACCCTTGACAACGTGCAGGCGAACACTAGAGTTCTTTAACACAGAAACATTTCCTGCAAAGCAAGCATTCAGTATAGGGAGGAAAAAAACCCACAGAACATTTTCCCTCTAACAAATATTTATTTTTATGTAAAAATGCAAACCTTTTAATTTGAGAAATTACGAAATTAAGGAGACGTAGATAGTTTTATTTGGTTTTGCTGTATTTCTGTGGCCTGATTACTGCTACATATTTGCTCAAAATGTAATTCAGCTCATTCAGCAGACAAATAACATCGACCGGTGTTTCATAAAAAGATATATAAAATGTATTTATTTGAAAGCTCTTTTCACATTCTTTTAGCGTACCTTCTAACACATGCATCTGTACACTGAGGCATACCTTGTTATCCATCCACTAAAATTATAACAACAGGTTTGATTGCCTCAGCACTGGGGAGCTAATGACTAAATTAGACTGTTAGCAATAACAGAGTCATCTTTTTAAATCATGTCAATTAGCATTAGAGTTTCTTCCTTCAGGTATCCCAGAGGTCCCTTTTGGTTGCCTTTTTTGCTTGAGATAAACAAAATCATTGTTTTAACCTATATCTCTGATACTTACTTTTTTTTTTTCCACACCCTGTTATTGTTATTGCTGTCTTAATGAGCAAGAATTGTTGATAGCACTGTCAGCTGCAAACAGTCTTGCAAGGGAGACTCTTATCTCAGTGGTATACCAGAGTATTGAGTTCCTGAGCCTGTAAAGTACTGCTACCCTTCCTCCTGACCTCAATTTACAACAACATACCGCTATGCTATTTAATAAAGTGTTGTGGAGTGTGTTAAAACACTGTACTATACTTTCTTCTTTGATATTAAAAGTTGACAGTAAAAATTATTAATAGTAAAGCTCCTGAGACATAAATTTGATATATAGTCTGGCTTGGTCACTGCCCATCTATCCACACACAGCAGGTGGTTCTTTATGTGAGTGGCTTTTTTTGCAATGGGAGGCAGAGATTGTTTTCTAAACAATTGGAGCTTACACATCATGGTAGATCAAAGCATCTCAGAAACGACATATTAGTGTGTACTAGAAATAACACATCAGTGTCCATGTTTTTAACAAAGGAAGTATTAGAATACAGATTGGGGATTCAATTAACTGTGGGTTATTAAAAACTGAAACTAATGTTACTGAAACCATTGTTACAGAAGCTGTGCAACAATACTAAATATTAAAAGATACAGCCAGTGAAAATATGCAATGTATGGATTTCAGATGGGGATAGGAAAGGACATCCTCTGACCTTTATTCCCCCACCCACCTGAGGTCAGAATGGATATGTGACTTGCTGATGTCAATTATGCCAGCTAATATGGGAAGTTTTTACCAGTATAACTCACCCCTTTCATGTTGACAAATTGGTCCCTATTTTCTGTGTATTCCAAAAAACTCGAAGTCCAAAGGATACCTTTGAATTTACAAGATCATAATGAGCACTTGAAAGGGACAGGAACTGATACAATGTTCTATATACCAAAATTTCATACGGTAATCTCATATGAACTTTGAAATATATTCAAGGGGAAAGAGTAGAAATGGAAACATTAAGTATTATAGTCTTTCCACTATAGGTTATTTAAGCTTCTGCCTTTCTAATTCACGTGGGATATCCAAAAAAATGATGAAAGATCCCTTTGAAGATAAATCCTGAGAAGGAAAAATTTCTCATCCTCAAGAAAAGAAAAAAGATCTTCCCACCCCAGGTTCTTTTTCTCCATAATGCTGAAACCTACATCCTTCAAAAGTTTCTAGATGGACAGATCCACACGGTTAGGGAAATCTTAGGAAAAGCAGGAGGCCCAGCTACAAAGCTGGTGCTTTAAGAAATAGTTCAGATTAATTAATACAGATATTTCCAAAAAAGGAATGAGATAATCTTTTCTAAGAATGTCCATAAAGTTGTAGGTATGACCAGGATACAGGGAAGTATAAATGCAAGCTCCCAATATCCAGGAAAAAAAAGATTTGAATTTAAGTCACCCACAGTTTCAGTAAATGTTGGACTTCGTTTGTTTCTTATTTTCTCTTTCTGCAGAAACCTCTTTTTGCAGAAACACATACACAAACACATATGCTAAACCTTCCCTATCAGCGATATTTGATATAGCAAAAAGTCCAACAGTATTGTATATGGAGCATCAGCTTCACCCATGTGTAGTCTGACCCCTAGTTAAATCCCAACAGAGGACAGAAAAGCACCCGCCAAGTCCAACAGCTTGCGAAGAATACGATTGCTTGTTGCAGGCTGGTTTTTTACAGAAATGAAGTTGTCTCTTGTTAAATTGAAAGCATACCAGTTAAAAAGACCCGAAGAGAGAACCCAAATGAAAAAATTTTTGATCTAACTGCATGATACTAATACTCTCTGCCTCAGTTTCACTGTTTTTTTAAGATAAAAAATGACAAAAGAAAGTGCTAAAAGCTGCTCTACAGATTTTAAACCTGGTTATTTTAAGCCTCTGTAGCTAATTGAAATTTATTGATCTGTATTGAGAGTGCTGGCTGCTACAGAAAGCAAGCAAGAGATTCATGCACAACCATAGAATCCCTATGTGTGGCTTGCAAAGCTTTCACATCAGATCCATGAAAGGACTTTTTAAGCCATGGCTGTCCTGACAAAATCCTGTAATCCCCATGACTGAGGTGGTGACCAAATACCTTGCGATTTGAGAGTACGAGGGCCGGAGCTTTCTGCTGCCTCTTATTCCCTCTTGGTTTACTCTCTGAAGACCTAGCAAACAACCAGAACTCAGGAGGCTCCTCAGGCTGCATATTCCAAACCCAGAGGGCTCCTCATTATAACTCAGAGGAAGAAAAACTCACTCTGTGATTTGTTTCAAGGATCCCGCTTCTGAAGGAATTAGGAATAAGAGACAACCAGGCTGACCCAACTTGCTATGCATGCTCCCCATGCATAGGGGAAAGCAAAAGAGGTAAATTGGGGAAGGCAGAAGGACACAGTAGCCAGATCTGTACACAGGCACTGGGGAAGAGTAATGGTGATAGGAGGAAAGGTTTTTTTGGCTGGTGCAGCTGTGTCAAGAGAAATGTGAAAGAGAATCTGCTCTGCAGATTAATTTTGTCATGAATTGTATTCAACTGTTACCTTGCTGTTCCTTTAGGAAAAAAAAAATATTAAAAATTGGTAAGTCCCACTGTGCAGCAAACCTCTTCAAGGTCATGTTGATGGATTGTTTCTTTAAAATTAGCCTTCCTTGATAATTCTGGTTCTGGTCCACTGATGTTATCAATGCTGGAAGTCAATGCCCCAGCACAAGTTTCTTGCTAGGTGCTTCTATGGTTTTAAGTTAATTAGACCTGACCCTGAAAGTCTGCTAAGTGTTAAACATGTACATGCTCTTTGCAGGACTAGTATCCATATTGTCCAGATGTACTCAGAGAACAGCTAATGAACAGGATAGGATACCTGAGCTGGGCAGCCAACGTACTGCCTGAGCGCTGTGCCTCTTCTGTCACGGAGTATGCACTGATCAGGGGAGCAAGAGCTCCCAAACACCTCCCTTTAGGAAAAAGAAGCTTCCAGTTGGCCATGGTTGTATGGCCATGATCTGGACTGTGCTTATCCACCGCATTTACAATCTTGCCCATACTATAGTAATCAAATATACATAATACATTCAAAAGCCAGAGTACCTCAAACATTTTTCCTTATGCAGAGTTGTCCCACAACAGCTCCAAGTAAGTAGCCAGACAACAGACAGAAGGGAAAAATTTCAGATTGCTACTGTGGTCCATTCACAAGATGACAAATATTAAGATGTATGCTTTCTACATAAGTATCAAGTCGTATGCTTTCAACATGAGTGGAAAATAGAAAGTGAATGCAAGTTATAAATATTTCATGCAAGTAACATCAAAGAAGGCAATTGCTTTGCATTCTGTTATTCTCTTTTACCTCTTCCAGATACATTGTCTTTGGTGGAAACAAAATCAGGTCATGCTCTTTCATTTTACTTGGACAGTTGAGAAGAGATGATAGAGTTCAGATATATCAGTCAGACTACTTTTTCCCTTAAAAAGCCTTCTTAGATGCTGTGGTTTACAGTCATTCACTGAAGAAGAGACCCTGACGCTACCTGTAGGGAGTCTCTGCTAAATGGGTTAGACCTCTGAATCAAGTTTGACAAGTAACATCCTACAGCAGAAGCCAACAAATGCCTGTCCAAGTACAACATTTTTGTTTCTTTAATTTTTCCTTTATTTTTCCTTTGTGGAGTAAGTTACTTTTCTGTCAGTCTCTTTGTACTGATTACTGTAGCAACCTTCACTGGTAGAATGTTCTTACTAGATTGACAGGCTGCAGTTTTTGCACTGTGAACTGCACATTCAAATGGGGGCATTAGATCTTTGTCTTTCTGCCTGTGAAAAGACTTTGCAAAAGAGCCTGGATCTAGTTATTCACCCTCTGACAGTCGACGTTTAAGATAGCTTGCCTACACAGGCAGGAGGTGGAATAATCTTTCAAATAAAAAAGGCAGCATTCTTGTCTGCCCAAGGTTCCAAAGAGCGTCATGATAACCTCTTCTCAGTTCCCCATTGACACAGCACAAGTCAGGCTGAGAGACAGAGAGCACAACCCATATTTCAGGGGTTCCCTAGATTTCCGTCATTACAGATTACTTCCGCTTTAAGCTTGAAGAGTCTAGAAAATAACCAAGAATTAACACAAAAAGGTTCCAAGAAGTCAAGGAAGAAAAAGTGTTGGGCATGTTTTGTAATATTTTAATGTGTGCATTCACCCACAGAGACCATCATGAACTTCATTAAATAAACAAGCTTACGTACACTGTGTGCCAATTAATGCATTAATCTGCAGGTTAATGCAGAAATCCTGCAGAAAGGATATGGTGTTTAGGCTGCAGTCCCTAGGCTTCCAGGGCTTGGATGGTGCAAGCTAATGATAAATTTATACTCAATATAAACTCGTTTAAACTTGTTGTATAAAAGTTATGCATAACTTCTTGTAACTTCATGGACAAAACATATTTTACAATTGTTACATAAGCAATAGACGAATCATAATTTGATTTCAGATTTTTAATATCGTCTAAATCAATTTGAAAATGTACACTATAGGTACCCAGAATAGTTTCTGAGCCATTTACATTTTCCATCCTCTGGTTCCAGCTTCCGTAATTATTATCTCGTTCTATTAGGAAGCATTTTAGTTATAAGTCATTTGCTTATTTAATGCAGGAGAGATTCTACAAGATGTTATTGTTCCTTTAATGCTCAGAAGTTCTAGTGCTATGATATTGTATTACAATAAATAGAATGCGTTCTCCATTAATCTTATTTTGAATATTCAGTTCCAACACACAATAATATGCTAATGATACATGCATGTAATGTCATGGACATGCAGTTCCTAGAAGTAAACCGCATAAAAACATTGCTATATAGGAAATTTCAGGAAGTCTCTAGTCAAACCTCCTGCTCCAAACAGGGTCAGCCATGAGGTCAGAGGAGGTTCTGGGTAATCAGACCCAGTCTGATTACCCAGTCTCCACAGATAGAGATGCTATGTAGATTCATTTAATTTTAAGTTAGACCCAAGAAGAATTATGGAAATCGAGGTGTGGTTTTGGGGTTTTTTTTGACAATTCCAAACCCCATCTTGAAATACATTTGAATTTGCAGGGCATGACTGGAAAAACAGAAAGCAAACATTCTCACACTGAAAATATGCCGCTGTAGTATCTTTTTATGATAGGAGTGAATGGTGCTATACAGAAGCCTTTGTTCAACTCTGGCCCTATAAATTATTATGTCTCAAAATACCATGCCTGTTGGAGAAAATCAACAGTCTGTACACCTGAATTTCATCCATCTATAATGCAGAATAAAGTTACCTAATTACCTTGCAGGGGTGTTGGGACTCCTACTCCATTACAATCTTCAAGGCATTTTGTCACCTTCAGGAGGAAAGCACTGATACTGGCAAGAGCAGCAGCACCATCTCCATATAGAATGAGGTCACACTATAAGGGAGGATTAATGGCCTAGTTTTACTTTTGAAATTATAGTAAATACACCTTAAAGATAGTTGGCACACAGTCACTCCCCAATGACCCCAAAAGTTGATTCAGAACCCAAAATATTCAAGAGCAGAAATAATTTGAAAAGTTAGAAGAAAAAGTTGAAATTTAAGAGACTGTCCCCACTTCCACAAACTAGTGCAAGCTTGATATGGACATCATCTGCATAGCCTCTGTACCAGTGAGTGATTTCTGTCACTCCTAACACAGATCTGCCCACATTCAGTCAAAATTGCAGGGTTTTGAAAAATTACATTTCTCGTACATTCAGCAGAGGCTTAGATTTTAACTCCTAAATTCTATAATGGCATGGTACAATGGAGAGTTCTTCAGGACTTCTCCAGCTGAAGTTCAGGGCTGCTGTGGGTAGGTCAGGTTGGCTTTAGAGGTCTCCTCTGTCTAATGTTCTCAAACGTGAAGTAACATGCTGGTTAAGGTTTGTCTCTTTACATGTTACAAGAATAATTAAATGTGCAGGCACAGCATTTTTCACAGAGCTCATGCACCAAAAAGGATAAGCTAGGAGAATGAAAGGGTCCCATGGAGAAATGTCAAGCTGTGTTACGATCCTCGTTGCATGCATCCCTTATTCTTTTCTGTGAATGTTCACAGACTGAACCGCAATATTGGTACTGCATACAGTCCTAGCAAGTCAGGCTTCCTGAGATTTCACTTCATGGCCCCATGTGCCTTACATTTCTGGCAATACGAGGGCCCAGCTTCAAGAAGAATTCACCCCAGACCTGGGAAATATGAAATTAAGTGGCCATAGAATAAGCAGGTAAGAGAACCCAGGTCTGCTACTTTTTGGCACACATCCTAAATGCTAGTTTGTTGGACTTGATGATCTTAAGGATCTTTTCCAACCTAAATGATTCTATGATTTTATAAAAGAGATAGGATGTCTCATCTGGCATAACAGCTTTCTGAAAGAAAAGAGTGAGGCAGTTATTTTGAAAGGCAAGGTCTAAATCAAATTAAATGATTTCAAGGAGATGATCTTTGGGAGATGTCTGTAGTCAGCTTGCATTTAGTTCAACTAAGATGTGATCCTATGTTCTGCTTTAATGCCACCTTTGTTAACATTTAATAATTATTATCTAACAATGATTTCATAAAAACCTCAAGACAAATAAAAATTGTTTCACACAACTAGGGAAAGTTAACTTAGATTCTTGGTCTGACAGCACTTGAACAACAACAACCCATCACAGCCCTCCTCACC
>VZSF01007997.1:407594-444093 GCA_013398295.1 Chionis minor | reverse complement strand
CTGCTGTGTTTTCCTTCCAACAGTCGATGATTGTAGTAGTGCTCTGATTGTGAGCTCCTGTTTGAGCAAGCTAGAGGCCCACATACTATAGTATCAATCTTTGTCTCTTCTATGACACTACATTGAGCTGGTGATACTGAAAAATGGGTAATATTTCACTGAAATTTCTTTCTAGATAGGTAACGAGCTTCCTCTAACATGTGGGCTTCTTAGATTAAGGCTAAGTTATCTTAAAAAGTAGTTAGACAAGTTTGTCTGTATTCAGCCAAGCAGCATTTAACTTTCCCTATACTGATATTTCAAGTCAGTTTTCAGTTTCTTCTCTTGCTTCACCATCCAATTTTCTGTCCTCAGTGAGCCTTCGTAAACATCAGTTACCTACCAAGCCTGTAAATGTTAGTGCTTTATCATTGCCAATGATATTTTGACCCTAATCCATCATGAATGTCATTTATGCCATTTTTTGCATCATCAGTTTTGTTTTGTACTGTCTTGCTTTCAGACATAGTATCTGTCCATATTTTCCAGTCCTTTGCATTCCTGTGATCAGCTTCTTTCTAAATCTCCTGTCTCTAATTTCTCTCTTATAAATCCCCATTACATCAGTTTAACCATCTGATTGTTCCTAGTGTTGACTGAGAAACTACGTTACAGAGCTTGTTGAATCTTGTTCTTTGTTTCACAATGCTCTGGGTTCCCACAGTACCGTTTCTACATTGTACGTGTATATTATATATATACACACACATTTTAAGTCCATTTTAAGTCAAAGGACACAGGCAAACATGCATTAGCACACGTGTGTCCGAAGGTTGCTCATTTACTGAGCTTGGTTATTCAGCTAAGTTGAAGGAATGCCTTAAAACCAGTCAGCATTAAGCTTTCTTTCATCACTTGCCACCTTGCCAGTTAGTCCTTTCCTAGCACTACTGATTTTTTTATCTCTCTTGCTTAACTATTAGAATTCTCTCCTTGCCCAGCTCCACGGGTACTGAACTAACTCACCACAAACCTTGGAAAACTGTTACCCTCAAAGCAAGATGGTTGACAGTTCTGAGTCCAGTTCTGGACATAGTCCCACAACTGTGGCCAACAAGATGCTTCCTTCACTATTTTGGAAGCTTTGCACAGCAGATCAAAGGCAAGCATTATTTTTAGTCAAAACCCCCTGCATTCTCATTGTCTCCATGGTTAATGGAACACATACCCCAAAGAATATTATATTTTCTGGTTTCCTCATGCTGTAGCAGTGACTAAAAAGGCCACAATCACTGGAAGCACATGGATATTTATCACTCAGGTAAGTGAATTTCTTTACACCCTTTCTTACTGTCACTCCTGCACATTGGTGGAGTTGAAAGAATCTTGGATGAACAGAAATTTTGTTAACAAACAGTTATGGTCTGGAAATTCTGTTCAAGCAGCTAACATTCCCAGCTTTCTCCTTTGTACAGCACGCACATACACACACACACACACGTGCGCGTGCATGCACAAAAACACAAGGGGAGAGAGAGTTAAGACTTACTCCCTTGGGATTTATCTTTTATTTGTTAGTTTAAATTGCAAAACTGAAAGCTGAGCCTAATCTTTTTCTTGAATTTGACCGCTTGGGACTGATTTTTGCTGTGGGATTTCTTTCTCCCTGTCCCTGCTTCCTTTTGTCTTGAGGAATCAGCATGTGAGTTCTGGACTTCTGTGTTAGCTCCTCTAAGACCTTGATCTGGCTACAAGCATGAGTCAGTAAAGCAAGTGTGCATTTCTGTTTGGTGGAGTGTATTATCATTGAAAAAGTCTGATGGATGTGTATTCTGTAAAAGTGTAACAGCTCCTGTATCAATGTCATTCACGTAAGTAGCTCAGTATATTATTTACAATAAACAAAATGAAATGTTGAAATAGAAATTTCAATGGGAAAGCTTCAGTTTTGTTGGGACAAAAATAGAGCCAAGTTACAAAGATACCCGTCATCCAATTCCAATCAGGCGGTCCCTGAATTGCATGCATAGGCATCCTGGCCATCCCTGGATACTCTGTGGGATGAGTCATTGTTCCTGGGTTCTCCGATCTGCCCTTGCGAGGCTTCAGTGACTTTATAGTGTCAGCTTCTAATTCAGATAGTTGTTAAATGCCTGAACTTAGATGGCATGAACACCTTGTCAGTTTTATGTACGTGGTAACGGCACGGGTGTGATGTGCTGCTATAACGACAGTGTTGTGGCCTTCTGGAGAAATACGTAAAATTAACATTGTGCACCGGAGTATATGTCTATAAACAAGCAATTCAGTGTTCACCTTTTCTGAATGCAAAGAAAGCCAGACTGAGTTTTTCTACAGGTCTATGTACATAACAGATGATTATTTCAGTTGTTTTCTTTGTGTCATAAACTATGAACAATGAGAGAAAACCAATTATTTCTCATGTCCAAGGATCCTACTGACATTTTTAATATAAAAAAGATTTATCTAGGCAAGTGCCTGGAGAAATTATAAACAAGAGAATTCTTCAGAGAGTGTTGCTGATATCTAGGTGATGATGATATTTCCTGGCTGTTTTCTGTCAAAAATACCCCCAAAATTTCTGGCACTGTTTTTTCTTTTAATTGGACTCTTCTATGAATTTAAGGGCTGAACACAATAGAACATTTACAATGGCATAAGACCCACCAAGGGAATGCCTCAAAATTGTTAATTAAAGCAGTGAATTTAGACATGAAGCGTTGTAGAAAGCATATTCTTCCCAAACAAGGTATTTCCCCCAGCTTTAGAACAGATTGCTCTTCTGTAAACAAATCATTTCGTCCTTTGGGAGTTCACATTCCTGTCATGGACAAGAGACCCTGCTTGGCACCACAGGTCTTGTTAGACTTGTTAGGGACTGAGAACCTACACGTTACTCCTGAAGGCACCCATGGGGCAAAATGGTCTGACAGCCACAGCTCAGGGATCCTGTGAACTGGGTAACTTCTTGTCTTCATGACAAGGCTGTCCATAACAAGAGGTTTCGTTTGTAGATCCTTGTTCCTATGTACTTAATAGTGTGTTTTAAAAGCTTCTTCCTTCTGAAAAATTAGCAACTGGTGTGCCAGAAATCCAAGGGAGTGGAAGATAAAGATTCTTTACCACAAAAATCTTTGGAGCTTCCGTCTGTGGATGTTGAGATAGTTTTCATTTGATGATTGTGCCTATTAGTTCAGTGAGAAAGACGATAAAAGGTGTTGACTGCAGTAGAAGTGGTAGTAGTGCTGCACTCAGCATTGTCGAAGTATATAAGGAAGACAGTGAGCTGACAAGTGGAAAAAGTGGACCATCTGTGAAGCCCCGAGTCCTTTAGTTAGATGCTGAAGCTGCAAACAGTTCTTTTCAGTATTTAGAAAAGCAACACAGATTTCTAAAATGCCTGTAAAAGGATAGGCAACTTTCTAGACTAGGGGTATCTGTTTATTAGGATGCAAATATGTGTAGTGCATCTCTTAAAGATGGATAAATTTTTCCTTTCTATTGGATTGGTACAGTCCCAGCAAAGGAAATAAAATTCCACTACTGTAAGTGAGAGGTAAATTTGACTAGTGAGCTCTATATGAACAAATTTAGATTTAGAAATGCTAATGAGGTCTCAGAATTTTCAAGATAAATATAAAATTTACAATAATGTGTTTCCCATTCCACTGACAGTATTGATTAATAAAGTGTAGCTCTTTCACATTTCCTTTCATCTTCAGTGATCTTTGCAAATGTTTCTTATTTAACTTTCAAAATCCTCATAAATATAGGTGACAACTGAAGCAGCAGAATTAGCAGGCTAGTCACACAACATGAATAGGTATCAATTAATAAGAGTGTCTTATACTTGATAAAACATAAGTGTTTTTTTCTAAGGTCACAGCATAATTATTGTCAGAATCTGAATTAGAACTCAGCTGCTCCTGATTATTTGTATAATAACTTAAATGAACTCCTTTCCTCTCTGTTCATGTGTGGATGTTTTTGGTTTTTAGGATCCTATCCTCACTCATTTTGAATACTTTCAGACATCACTATGAGGTGTCATGGCCATTGGTGTTTTTTGACGGTTTACACAATCAATTTTGATTTCCATAGAAATAACTAGCATTTCTCACCAAGGAGCTAGCACTGTCTTTTAATTATGCAACTACAGTATTTAAAAATAGTTCTCTAAGATTCAAAGAAAGTAATGTGTCACAAAATATGTTGTCTTAAAATATAAGCAACCTTTTGTATGATTTAAAGAAAGTTGGGGTTTTTTTCTTAATCAATTTTAATAACCAAGATCAAGCGACTTCTGCTACGGATTACTGAAACACATGCATATCTGGAAAGAGTAAGGGATACACCTACTGTTACGGAAATACAAAATGACAAGTGCAGAATATGTTTACCTGACTTCAGGTGCTGGGATTCCTACCACAATGCAGTCCAATTGCACTTTGGTTCCTTCAGGAACTTCCCTGCTCTTCAGTTTTTGAGTAAAGCGTGGTGGTTGTCCAATAGGCTCATCAGAATATACAGATGCAGATTCTGACTCTGTTTTTGGCTCTGCACTTGTTAATTGATTGATAGATTCCAAGTTTGCTGCCTGTTGATCATCTGTTTGTTCGAATGTTTTCTCTGCTTTGTTTTCCAAGTCTTGAGGTACTGGAATGGCAAGCCTTTCTCGGTTTTCTGATGTGTTAGATAGGCTGGAGAGGCCTTTTTGAGCAGGCTTATTCTTAGAATCAATTTTGCTCCTGTAGTTTTTGCATGTTCGGGGTCTTATTCTTTCAGAGTTGTGAGCTTTGAAAAGTGAGGAGAGCTCCTCAATAAAATCTGCCGCCTTGTTTAGGAATTCCTTTTTTGATTCTGATTCAGAAGGGAGGTGTTGTTTCTTTAGATCTTGAGAGCTCCCTTTGGAGCCCTTTGTATTTCTGACTTGGTCCTGACAAAAGTTTGAGTTCAGGCCATTGTCTGATGTTTTCAAAGCTGTAGACTGGGCCATTTGTTTGTGTTTTCCTGTGTTTTTCAGATGATCTGGGGGATGCTGTGAATGTGCCTGAAGCTCATCCTGTTTAGTTTCCAGTGGATTCTGATCAATAGCTTGTCTTGCCAGGTTTACACTTTCATCTAGCTCTTCTTGGCTTAAAAAGGCAGAGAGATCCGGAAGGTCATCTTGGGAAACTACCTCATCTGAATCACCAGAAGCATTGCCGTAGTGGAAATGATGAGAAGCTGGTTCTGATCTGCTTCTTTCACTCTTCCCTTGATGTTTAGTTTCAGCTAAATAACTTTCTCTCAGAAGTTGAGATATTGAAGTTGAGGATTCTAGACTGTCGTCTTGCATGCTGCCAACAAAAAGGACAAATAGGACCACACCTTATCAATAGCAGTTTTTTTGATTGCACACAAGTACAGACTTCTGAAAAGCAGAACACAGCATTTTCGAAGTGCAGCTGTGTGCTGAATATTAACTTGTAAGTATGGCCTTGTGTGTAAATATGGCCTGCTCCTGTACATACCACCAGATACTGTCGCCTTTACCCAGTAAAATTCATCTTTTATCACTTTCTATCATTGGTAGCCTTACACAGCTAAAGCAACTGCAAGTGTGGTAATTTAGACTTTGTTCCAGGCAAAACTTCTACTGCAGATCTATTAACTCAGTTTCAATGTCAAATCTTTGTTGTTGCTGACGTGTGTTTCTCACCTAAGGAACAACCTCGCCAGATAGATTAAATGCTGGGTATTTGGAGGACTGAAAATCATGAGAGAATAACAATACTTTTAAATTAAGTAAATTTAGCCTGAAAGACACTGAAGTAAATGAACCCTCAAAAGCATTTGATTCATGAAAGGAGGAAGGAGAAGGGGAGAGAAGAACATTATATTCTATAATGACAATTTTTCATTTAAAATTCTTAAAGATGTTGCATTATAGGAAGCAATGATGCTAAATGTTCGATACCTTCTTAAATTAAGCATTATTTCTAATAAGCTATTTAAAGTAAGTAGAGAATTATGTCATTATTTGATATAAATGTCATTTGTACTATAGGCCTTTAAAAATCACTATCTCAGGTCATCCTGATTCTGAAAAAATGTGCCACAGATGAGAAGACGGTATCAGAAAGCCCATAATTAACCAGCACGTCTGATAAGCAAAGCTTATCCCCTTAAGTATCCCTTTTGATACTTAAGTACTTCTGCATAATATTCTACCCTTTATTTACACAAGAGCCATTATGAGTGTAGAGGGATTCAGACATCGTTATTAACATACTCATCTTAAGGTGACTTAAATATGAAGACAAAGAAGACGAATACTCTTTGCAGCCTTTCGGAGAGCTGGTACCTCACAGCTACTGCAACAAGTGCATGACTGTTCCCTGGATGTGTCTCTCAGAGTATGCAGTCTCTCTCTCCTACATCATTTATGGCCTGGCAAGTCTCGCTGTGATGGTTTCAAGTCTTCCTACCCCAAGGTGTCTGATTTGTCGCACTGCAGAAGGTTCTGTTCCTGTTGTGGCATCAAGAGAAGGGAACGTTCATGCCCTTGCCTCAGCCATTTGCATTCATAGCCTTATGTGACAGCTTAAGTTGCCAGAGAAAGAAGAAAATAAAGCAGGTATCTCTGCTGTGAAAGGCCGCCTACTCTGCTAGCAGGACAGTTGTCCCTGGAAAAGGGCTGGTAAAAAGCAAATGAGGTGGTAATGTCTCATACTGCTGCAGTATTTCTTCCTGGAATGTAAGTGGCAGCCCTTCTTCCTTATTTATAAAAAGGAAAGCTTCCATTTAAACTGTTTATATTCTTCTGCGATGAAGGAACATAAAGCTATCATATTCTGATGTGCATTTTTAGACCTTAATCCCTCTGCCTGAGGCACAATTTTTTTTATATTGAAATTCTTTTTCTTACATAAATGTTTGGCTTTTTAGATTTATTGATTTTGTTTTATTTTGGTAGTATGAAACAAGCACAATCAGTAAGACAACAAAGGCACCCAACCAAAATATTTATGTTTGTGCCTGTACAAAAAATGACCAAATAAATTATATGCTTCTAAGCACCCAGTCTAGTCCCTGTGACTGAGCCAGGGCCTGCAATACTAATTGAACACTTGGTGTTAAATTATCTGGCAGAGTGTTTCAGTGATGCTGTGGCACATAAGAGAACATTGATTTGGGAAGCCCAGATGAGATAATGTTGTAAGCTGCTTCATGACTGGACAGAGTATGTAATTTAACCTCTTAAGAGAACAAAGAGGTCTCTGTGAGGCTTAAAGTTCACACTCTACGGATACTACTTTTGCTTGCTCAGCTTTTACTTCTTAAACAGCTGTGCAACCTTACTGAAGCTGAAGGTGTTTAAGGGGTTACATTATCTTGTTTATGTGCTGATAGCACTCTATGTGCGGTAAAGGTCACAGCTAAAGCTACAGTTTCAACTCCAAAGAGTTTAAATACATTCTAACATAAGAAGTTTGCAGCTGGGAAGACAAACTTCCCACTGGAATGAACTGCAGACCTGGAAAATAGCTGTAACAGAGGGCAAGTTTGGTTTAGACCTCCTCCCCCAGTGCCGCCTTGTATCTACTTAAGCACAGAAGGGAAGAAGGGGAGCCACAGACAGGTCTTT
Source organism: Chionis minor (assembly GCA_013398295.1). Lineage (NCBI taxonomy): Eukaryota > Metazoa > Chordata > Aves > Charadriiformes > Chionidae > Chionis > Chionis minor. The sequence goes on along the minus strand of VZSF01007997.1, from coordinate 436,463 downwards.
TCTCTGCACCACACAGCTGGCTTAGCCTGCAAAGGAGAGCAGCGTGTGCTTTTAGTGGGATATCAGAGAAGGTACCTTCTCTCGGAATACTTCTGGAGGGATGCAGCTCCACGCTAACCTCTGTGCAGGTGGCTGTGGCTGAACTAGAACATCCAGCTGTATGTAGCTTTGTGTAGCTTTAGATGCTATGGCAGAAGGCTGTATTTTACATGGTTCAAAATTTAGTCCGCTGCGTTTCTTGGCCACTTCTTTCTGAAACGTTTCAGAATGGCACATCTTCATTTCATCTCAGTGTCTGTAAAGGTCATCAGAGCTGAATAAAGATGGTGCAGGTCTTTAGAGAGCACTGGACACTTGAGGAAATGCAAGTAGGGAAATAATACTGCGTGATCAAAACCTGCCCAAGTCAAATGAAGTTAAAGAACTCCTGCAGCAGTTTTGTTGAGAGGGTATATGAAAATCATCTGACTGTGACTATTCGGGGTTTCCTTTTCCTCTTCCAGTACAGATATTGCTTGATTTTCTCATTTAAGTACTATGTCTATTTCAACAGAGGTTGTTAATCACAGTGCAGCTTTTCTGCAGATAACCATAGTAAAGCAACTGTTTGTTCGGTATGGTTATTTGAGATATTGTTCTGGGTCTTGCATATCTTCTATTTGTCTTTTTAACAAAGCATTGAAACATGAAAGAAATCATTTCTGCCACTGTGAGAAATAATTTTTGCTAATTCCCTTAAGGAGCATTACTGCAATGTGAAGAGATGCTCTCAAAGAAGCTGCATTTAGATTGGCAAAACAGCTTTATAATTCTAGTTTGCAAAAAAAGTATAGTGAGGAAGCCACTGTCTGATAGCAAAAGGAGGAAAATTACGTGCAAATTACAACAACATAACAAAATCAGGGGTGCCTATACCTGGTCAAAATGTAAAATGAGAGAGGAAATTAAAGTAGTTGAATCAAAACTTCCTTGTGCTGATGGATAGCTGATTTTGGCCAGCTGTAATGCGGTTGTACAAAGCATCTTCCATTCAGATGACCAGGCTAGACAGCACAGCCATACGTAGAAGAGCAAAACCCACCAGTCTGTCACAGTCCTGAGTGAACATACAGGAAGCAAACGAACAAATCACTCTTTCAGCCCTGTCTCAGCACCTCTGAGGGCAATTGAGCAGATGGGAATGGCAGAAAACAATTTGCCAGCAAAGGAGCTGGAACAGCTTCATTCCTTCTGTCCATCAGAGCTGAGAGGTAGAAGGTAGCAGAGTGCTCCTTCTGGTGTTGGGAAGTAAGATACTAACGAGAATGAATCTGATGCCTAAAATTCTTAATCTTTAGAGAGCGCCACTTTTCTTTAGAGCTTACCCAGGGTCAGAATATTATATCTAACTCTTCTCTATTTTCAGCTTGTGTAGAAGATAACTTTTTATTCTATTTTTAGTAAGGAAGAAGTTGGGTACTAGTCAAATGTAGCACTTTGAGGCAGTGCTTGGCTACTGAAGTTTTAAGATGCTTTGAATTGTGTGATATTTCTAGTTAAATGGGAAATGTTGAGTTTCGGGAAATGTTGAGTTTCAGCAAATGTTGCTGTGAGGGTACCAGACAATCCAGTTACAGTTACTAATTACATCTTGCTTATGCCTTGAGAGATGTCCAATTTCTTTTCTTTTTTCTACAAGGAGTTATAGTCACCAAGGGCTACAGAGGGCTGATAATTAAGGGTAGCACTGGTGAGGCTGAGCCTTTCAAGATTTCACAGTCAGGGGACACCAGCTTTTGTTCAAATGAGACCAAACATGCAGCCTGCCGGGGTCTCTGTGCCAGGTGGCAGTAAGGCTGAATTTGATATATTTTCTGAAATATCTATTAAACCATCTTTCTAGTGAGCGAAAAGATAACACCAGGGGAACAGTTATGCTATTACAGGTTTGATTAATGATAATTAATAAAAATTTAGCCTTTCTATAGACAAAATGGGGAATTTAAGTGCCAAAATTAAGATCTGGTCTTGAATTAAGACTTTCTCTTTGCCTGACTTTCTGGATTGTTTAGACTGAGATGTGGAATTGGTCTTGATATGCCTTGAGCCTTCCTTTTTAATTTTTCCTGACTGGAACTTTGGAAGAGCAATGTCTTTGTGGCCGCATAATCCCCCCGTGTGCAGCCGCACAGGACGCTGGCGCTGAGTGGCAGCGCATGGCACACTGCTGCCATATGACGGAACTAGCAAAATGTATACAGTAATTGCAGATATCTCTCGTGAGCAGATAAGTGCAGATGACGCTACAGATAACTCTGTTGAATAAGCAGTAAGAAGGACAAACTCTAGTAAAAACACGGTCGACAGCAATCTGTGGTGTCAATGAAAGCACCAATAATTTTGCAGACTGGGAAAAATCTGTCTCATAATGAACCAGTATCAAGGGGAGGAACTTCAATGCTAGTTACACATAATAGCTCTAAACTGGTGGTATTTAGGACTGAAAAAGGGGTGACTGACTCCAGCAGTCAGCAGTTCTCTACTCTTGACTGATTCATCACCTACAGCACCGAACAAGGGCATTGAGGGTAACATTTTTTGCTTTCCTGGGACACTAAGAGCAGTGAACTTGGGCACCTATTATCTTGAGAGGCATCAGAGGATGTCACAAAAAAAATGGACTGCATGAACTTCTTCAGTCCACTAATTCAGTTTCCACCAGCTAACTAATTGCACAAGTTTTCTGAGTTTCCAAGAACCTACATTTATGGCAATGTTCTGGTATTAGCCAAGTGATCTTTAGGATAAAATATTCACAAAGGTAGAATTGGTTTCCACAGCTTATTTTGGCAGTGGCTTGACCTAAAAATCCTTACATGGAAGGGAGGAAAATCACACCGCAGGAAGCTTGCGCAGTGTGACACCAACCCAAAGTTTCATTTCCCCTCGTTTGAGGCTTGTTAGACTCATTGCTGAGTCATCACTGAAAGAATCTGTTTTTCCTAAGAAAACAGCAGTAGTGAAATCTCAGCAAAGCTGAAGGGAATCCTGGATATACCTGGATGCAGATCTTCTGTTTTGTTTGGTGAGAGACAGCTTTGAATGATTGATGCCCTAAAGGTGCTTTTTTCAAACGCTCCTTCTCTGTATCTTAGTAAAGAGATTATCTGCAAAAAGCAGATGCAAAAAGCATCTGAACATCTTCTTTGGCCTTCGGTTGCAGTTAAAAATGAGTAATTTTAGACAATGCATGTTGTTCCTGTCTATGTTTCCAAGCTACCATTACTTTAATTGAGACTGCTTTCGTATGAAACCCCAGTATCAAAACAGCTAGCAAACTGCTGCTTCTTCCTCTGTGTAGTGGCACCTTTACTCAGCAAGGCTCTGGACCTGTGTGCCCAGCACCTCTGTTTGGAGACTGGAAAGTTTAGCAGCTTTTAGAGCCTATATCCTTTTCCAGTTAATTTAATTGCACATAAGTTACATTTACCCATACACTGTTGGACACTGACAGTTATACGGGTGTTTCAACTGTATGATTACAGCTGTGAAAAACAAGGTAAGAGGTGACACAAATCATCTGTCTTGCAGACGTTTAATGATCACAATCACATTTTTAGGTGCTTGCAAGAATTCTTGCTGAGCAGTTGCCATTGTCACTGTTTCCATTGCTGCCTGTTGACAAGCTGTAACTGCTGCAAGACAGACTTTGAGACTCCAAACATACATGGGAAAGGTTAGGCTGTAGCAGAGGACTAAGGTCTTGTATGTGTTTGGGGGGGTGAGTGTTAGATGTTTTTAATAATTGTATTTAGAAAGAATGTACAAGAAGGTGGTTTACTTTTCTGTTTTAGACACGCTAGTAGCTTTGAATTCCATTCCTTGTAACAAATCAGAAAGTCAGATAACTAAACTCCTATTTCCGAGTAATGTAATTAAATAATGGAAAACAGAGAGCCTCCCGGCCCAGGAGTGTAACAACTTTTGATAGAAATAAAATCCCTCTAAGTAGGCTAAAGGTTATGTCTGTGTTTAGGAAACATCCTACTTCTCTATGTGTATTTCTCAATATAATCTTTTCAATGTTCTAAGTGTATGTTGCATTTTCTTCTGTCTCTAATCTGTTTTATAAATTCCAGGCCTTAAAACTCTTACTTGATTGTAAGTCTAAACGAGGTTGGTAGCTGTTCCTTGCTCGCAGTTCCATAATTTTGTAAATAGTGGAAAGATTGGTGGTGGTAGTGTTTTAAGTATCTTCACATACTGCTGCTCTTTGCTTTAATGCAAATATCTGCTGTTCAAGGGATTTTTTAATTACTATTATAACTGATGTATGGCTACTACTGCTTCTGTTCGGAAAAATAAATAGAATCAGGCCCTCTTCTGTAAATAAAACCTCTAATAGTCCATCTTCTGCCCTTAGGTACGTTGCAGGATAGACCTGGAGCAACTTCACTTAAACTGGCCAGGATTTACCTGTAGCTGTGAACAGAATTGCTAACTCCCACCTCGTAGCCCCTCTATTTGTAAATGCCACACAGTTAAATTTTTTAAGCAGTTTTCAGGTAAAATGCAATGTTTTCCTCTACTTGAATCTTAAACCTTGAAAATTGTTACCTATACAAGAAAATTCCCTTCTAAAAGGAAGGGAAAAAAGAGAAAGGAGGAGAAGAAAGGGAAGGAAAAGTAAAGAAAAAAGGGGGGAAAAGGTAAATATAGAACATCCAATATTTAGAATTTTGGGGAAGTTTCTTTATTTTTAATACATTTTTAATGGCTTGGAAGTTGAACAATGCCTTATACTTTGAATATGAGTGATTATGGATCGGGGCCTTAGCTGGTAAAACTACGAAATCCCTTCTGAACCAAAATTGATATCTGGATTTTCATTGGAAAGGGAATATAGAATTGAGTTACCTATATACATTTATGTATGATCTCTAGTTAGTTAAAAATATTATGCTGAAGTAATAGATAATTTGAATTTACAGAGATATAATTTAACACGTGAATATTTTATCAACACTAGCTAAATAATCTCAAACCACAAGGAAGTGATTTGAAGCTGGGAATATTTAAGAGTCTAGATTTCTGTAACAGAGGATCTACTGCTTTTTGTAGTGATGTTGGTCTCCCCTAACACAGGTCTTTTCCTCTTGTCTGGAGGTGTTCACCATTTCACCCACAGGCATTTGAATGCACCTCAGTGTACAAATGTTAAAGCCTTAAAAGCACCTGTTTTGCTTTAAGAAACTTTCATGAGACTCAAGAGCACCTCTTTTGCAAGCGAACAGTGATATTTGTCCTTCTGGTGCTAGAAATGTGAGAGATGAAATGCATTCTTCATTACTGCTGTGTTCCGTCCCTAATGTCTCTTCCCTTTCCTGCTGACAGCATAACCACACAGCAACCGAAAGAAAAAAAGTTGGGATTCATCATCTCGGAAATGGGATGGGATAAATCCTCTCTCCAGGTCGTTCTGCAGAAGGCACTGCAAGAGGCCTGTGTGCGCTTGGAGTCATGCCCTGGCCTGTCACGTCAGTGTTACAGGAGTGGGCACCCCACGCGGCACAAAACACACAACTCTTCAAGGAAAAAGCACATTCAAAGCTCTTAAACTTTTTCCACCATTTCCTTCATACTGTCATATGATGAAAAGAACGTTTTTCTTTTTACTCCGATCACAAAAAATCTGTAGTTTTTCGCAATTAATATTGTTTCTTAGTAGTTCTCAAAATGAGAACTGAGACCCTTTTCTTAGCCATGTCTCAGGTTCTCTTTGCCTCCTCAGTGACTCTCCTTGAACTGCAAGGTAAATAGTGTCTTGAAGAAACTCCATGTAAAGTCAAACTGAAACTGGAATGAATTTAATCTGATTTTTAAATTAGAAGGGTCAAAAAGGAAAACAGGTGAGGGCTGTCTTTGAGGCCTGCCTGGGATGCTTCTCCATCCTCCTCTCCCGTTGGCCTGTGAAGGGCAAGCCTCAGATGTCAGGACAAGCTCTGAGTGTGGTACTTCCAGTGCTCACACTGTAGGACAAGTTTTTATTGATTCAAGTAATGTGTGTAGTCCAGTCTCCTTCAAGGATTGCCCATACAAGAAAGAGTTTATATGGAAGGCCCCAAAAGATACAGCAGAGGTCCACAATTTGGTGCTGAATGTACATACAAAGGTCCTCAACGGAGTATATAACAGGCAACAGTGTTCATTTATCTTGGTCCAAACATAAGCACGCCACTCTGCAAGCCTTTCATGGCTAAAACTGCAAATCCACTTTCATGGACTGTGACCCAAATGGTTTAAACTAGGTCATTTTTATTATTCCTGCTAGCAGTGTGCATGAGCAGTGCAGAAGTCCGCAAATGCGTGCGGTTGAGGACTACTGTAAAGTTTTAGTTTGAGACTGAAACTACAGCTTAGCTCTCAGTGTTTAAAAAGTAATTTATGTATTGCACAGGCTCAGGCTAGACTGACAAGTTACAGCACCGCATAAGGCGCAACTTAAATGAGCAAAAGTCTCTATTCTACCCATGTCTGTAAATGGCACCGATGTTAAGGGAATCATACACATGTATCTGAAGACTGGACAACCGACTGCTTGTGTAGCCAGACTGAACAAGCAAAAACTGGACAAAGAAAAGCCCTGAAAAGCAGGGGTATGCAAACTACATGGCATTTGCACATCTTTTTGTCTGGTAATTTCAAATCTATGGGCTGTTTTGTTTTTAAAATGAGATTCCGTTTTCATACAAATACTGGTTCCTAGTGAAAAAGGGAACTCAAGCCTTAAATTAGACACAAAAGAAATCTGGCTTGCATTTTTTTCCCCCAAGGTTTTTCAGTTGTGCCTTTCTTTTTTCACATTCTCATTGTATTTGTTTCTTTTTGTCCGCTGTTCTGTCTTTTTTATGCTTTTTCATCAGTCTTCCCTAGGAACACTGTGCCATAAAAGCATTCACGTTTGAATCATATTGTCAAACTATGATGTTTAGATAAGATTCATATTAGGCAGAATTAATTTGCCCATGCCTGTAGAATCTTACAATTTATGAAAACAAGTACTAAACCAGTTAAGTTTTAAACAGAAAGTAAACAGATTTTTTTTTCAAGTGATGTAGATTGCGATTTACATTGCATTGTCCAATTGCTGCTATGTTATTGTGTAAATTTTTAACAAAGCATCTTAATGTTGTATTTATGTGCAAATATACCTAGACTGCTAACTCTTAGCAGCTGTTGATAAGAAACATTCCTTCAGTACCACAGCAAGATCTGCTGTAAAATCTCTAAAGAATGCACAGGAATAGCAAACCAGCACAGAGCACACAGTTCTCCTTTGTCTTTGGTAGTCTGTCAAATACAAAGCCTAAGCAACTCCTGAATTGACTATAAATAATTTCTGATACATAAATACCATTCTGCTCAGCTACAGGAACTAGCACACTTCCTATCGCTGTTTAATTTTGTTAGCTGTTTCTGAAAGACAAAAAGAAAGACAGAAAGAAAGAAATATCCTGACCTTAGGAACCTTCAGGAGGTGTAGGAGAGGGAGAAGAGCAGAGTTGAAGTTTATGAAATTGTCCCATTAACATTTGCCCACTTTGTTTCCACTCTTAAACTCTAGAGCATCTTCACAAATGTAAACCTCATGACCAAAACAAAGCTACTGGTAAAGTAATCAGTGTCTTTAGCATGTTTTGTATAACGTTCTATTGACGTAAACTCAAGAGCAATTGTTGACATATTATTTTGTAAAACTTAAGATGGGCTTCTCGTTACTGCTTAATGTTGCAATATATTGGGCCAAACATTTGCTACTGACAGTCAAATACTTTTCTGAGAGAGAGAAAGAGAGCAAGGGAGATAGTGAGAGCTCAAGGGTGAGAGCTATGCCCTTCTAGCAGGACTGTTTCTGCAGCTGTTGTGTACATTAATCCAGAGAGCAGATCTCCCAGCACTAAATATAGCCAGTGGGGTCATTTTACACGACAAAATAAATAAATAAATAAATAGAAAGTATTTAACTATGGGGTCACGTTAAATTAGGTTTGATTTTGCTTAAGAAGGAAATGCAAATTATGGCGTCTTGGTTTAAGGCGGATTACCAGAATGTAAATATTTCAGAACGTGGAGGGAAAATAAGCAGGAAGAAGAATACAGTGCCGGCAAGAAACTTTTCAGGTCGTTACAGTCCTCTGTTGACTCTTTGGAGGAGTCAGACCGGCTCCGAGGGATTTTGAGAACCCCACCAATGCTACTCAAGCCCTTTATAACGCGGCAGAGCATTGTTTCTCTTTCACTGCAGTACCCATGCCTCAGCACAATTTAAGTCAGTCAGTTTAAAAATTATTTGTTCCCTGTATACGTCTTGCCAGCAGTAATTAGCATTCAAATATACACACTCATCAAACCTTTCTGCATCTGTGCTGCAAAATCAAAATGTAGACCGATCTAAAGTTCAGGGATTACCTTTTTTAATTCCTCCAGATGTTGCTGCCCAACCCTGGCAGTTAGTAGCGATGACAGTTATCCAGAAGTGTGAGATTAAAGTTAAGGAAGCGAGGGAATTCTTCAAGTCCTCAGGAACAGAAACAGCTAGGAGTCCATACAGTGAAGGAAGTTAACCTTCGTTATTATGAGGATCGCTGTAAGAAGCTGGACAACCTGTCACCACCGGAGCAATAGCATTTGTCAGTTTGCAGGTCCCAAGTTATTTTGAGCAGCGTAAACCATGTGCCCGTGGAGAATTCCACCTCATTGGACAGGGAATCCACTGCTCTGACAGCACCTATGGGCACCGAGCGCCTTCTCCTCACTCATGAAACGTCCCCTATAGATGCTTATGCGGGTTTTGCTGATTCATCAAAGAGGCGCTGTAGTGGCATTGTATTACTCTTGTCAGCCGCTTTAGACTTCGTCCCTTTAAAATTACTAGTTATTCCTATTGTCTTTACGTTTTGATCGGAACTTGAAGATCACAGTCGCTGGGAAACCCATCAGCCGGTAACAGCAGAAAAGTTTTGCAGCTCCAAAGGCAAACTCAGCAAACACGTGTGACTTTATAGTAAAATATGCCTGGCTTCTTTGAAGTGTTCCATTTAATAAACACAGTGCAACAATGCGGAAATCCTTAAGGATGGCCTGTAACTATAAATCCTCAAAGAGCTAGAACTTCTAAACTTGTGATTGAATGCACAGAAATAAACTGTTTGGGGAAAAGTAATTAAAAGAGGCAAAGGAAACTTGGCTACAAATAAAACCGAGATATAAGCACAGGTGGAATAATTTAAAAATGTTTTAAGCAGTACACAGAGAAACCCTTTTACTATAACGAATTTCATTTTGTAAAACCTGGTTCATTTTGTTAAACCTACTGGTTAAAACCATGAGTGACTAAAATCTACCAGATCACGATCACTTGGAAAATGTAGAGACTAGATTTTCTTTTCTCCTCATCCTGCACACCAGCAACAGAATATAATCTGTAATTCTAAACAGTTCAGTTTACCAAAAATGCTGCTTGATCATTGATACATTGTTTTATTAAAAATGGTCATCGCAATCCCAATTTTAAACACTAACTAAAATGTTATGCATTTATTATGGGGAATTGATATATAGCCCTTCCCACAGCTAATGATGTAATTAGCTGGCTTTCTGACTTTCTCCCAATTCTCTTAAAATGTTACGGACTGAGCGCCTGTGCTAGAAAAGAGGTTCTCCTGTGGGATGTTGTTCTTCAGAAAGACATTTTATGAGGCATAACAGTATGAAAACTCAGAGGTAAAGGCAATTCTTATATGAAAAATTTCCTGGTGCATTGGAGGTAGTTTCCTTTTGTTTCTCTCTCTTTTTGTAAAATACCATTGTCGGAATAGCTTGTGAGCATTCGTTTGCAGTGTGATATTGAAAATTGTATAGCGAAGTCAGCCCTTCTTCAGGGTCTTGTGTGATAGACCTGTCAGTCTTGGGGACAGGTTAGGCATTTTATGGGTTGGGTGATGTCTAAAGTAACTTTATACCTAGAATAGAGATCTAATATGTTCTTTATAATATCAGTAACAGTAGATGTGAGCCATACAGTGCTGACTGGAACGGCATGTTGATACTGTACCATGTGCTGCTGTGGCTTGGACGTTACAGTGTCTGTAGGCTACAAAGCCTGAAGCCTGAAAATAAAGTCTGATGTGTCTGATAAAATAACTCTAAATCACTGTGGACTTCTGTGGAAATGCAGTTATTATAAAATGTGCATGGAGTCTTGCTGAGCTGTGAAATGCTGTTTGTGCACGATATGCAAAATTAAGCAAGCCAAAGTGACTATTCAATCTGATCCCAAAAAATCTGCAAAAATTTTCCACTTTAAGAGAGAGTTTTATATAGATGCTAGAATTGCAAAATCATCGAATAATCTGTGCAACATACAAGCAAAGGGTTATGCAGAAAGTACAGCATTGAGAAACCAGAAGAGTTACGAGCCTTTACTGTGGCAAACAGACTGACCATTGTAACAGCAGGTGGTACAAGGACAAAACTTCCAGGAACCACAAGAAGTTGGAGTTGTGCCAGGTCTTGCAGAGCTGTCATCTTGATAGAGCAACATCAGACAATTTGAGATTCACTAGTTTACAAATAACAGCATAAAGCCTGTGGAAATACTGTTATTCCTCTGTCTCCTTTTTTAGAACATGGTGAATTGAGGCTTTTGACTGCTAAGCACTAAAAAAACACTTCAAGGTATCATGACCTCCAGCTTTACGTCCTTTTGTCTTTGCTGGCCGGCAAAAGGGAACATCTGCCTCTATAGGATAAGGCGTAGTGTCCCAGAATAAATTACATGAGCACTAATTCTCTCCAGATCTTGTCTGTCAAAGCCCAAAGTACTTTTACAAGCAGAAGGAGTGAGTCTTAAAATGGAACGTTGTACATGGCCGGTTGGCTGTTATTCCACAGTAGGATTATCAGACTGTAATCGGAAACCTTCAGGATTTATCATAAATAGAAAAGTCTTGATTTTATTGATATTAGGATGAAATGAATACAATCCTATTAAAGGCATATGCTGAACCATTAATTGAGAAATGAGATGGGCTACAGATTATTTGGTAGAGAACAATTATTAGACATCTGTGTGAACTGCCCAAAATTATATGAGGAGTCTGTACTCTCTTTTGGGGGTCATCTGAAGGCATCCCTTAATACCACAGATATTGTCCAGCCTGACAGGAAGCCTGTGAATATGGCTGAGGCTGGAGGAAGCCATCTAAAGTGCAGTATTGGAGAGTTTTAGAGCCTTAGAAAATAAAAAAAAAAAGGCACCTAGAGATCTGAAGAAGTCGTTATCCTTTACAACATTGATCTCCCAATTTATTTATTTTTTTTTAAACATCTCAGGGAAGAAGCAGGGCTTAGCTTACTGTACCAGAGTAGCTGAGGCAGATGAGCATTTCTCTAGGATATAGGCTTCTAGGGTATAGGATATAGTTGCAGAGATTTGAAGGCTACAATTAAGACCATAGTACATATAGGTCAGTATCGTGTATCTAGCATGTGGCATATATGTGCTTAATTCGCTTGGAATAAGAAATTCTCCAATTCAAGCTACCTCAAGCTCACAGTTACGCCAGTACTAAAGTTGATTTTGGCTTTAGAGGTTAGTGCTGGAAATAGTGCTGACAGCTGCAAGTTGGCAGTAAGCTTTGGGACATATATTACAGGGCATCCTGATTAGTTAGATACTTATCACACAAGCTAGTGATGAAAAACAGCTGGACAAACCTCAAAATTGTGTTCTGAGCAGGAATACCACCTTAGAACAAAGGCATAAAGCTGTGTGCTGCTGATATTAAGTTAGGCTGGAAGCAGAGAGAGGCCGGAGGCCGGACCAGAAGACCGGGATCCATCTGAATGACTGTACACATGGAGGCAGCCTGAGCCAGTCCGAGAAACAAAACAAGCCCTGCACCAAGCTGAACATTAGCAGTGCAGCTCACAGGGAAGAGGGCGTCAGTTGCACAAAGGAAAACTTGCTGGCAACATGTTTTAACAGCTGGTTTGTGAAGTGACTCTGATTTTAATGAAGCTCAACTGAACTAGACCAAGCGACTTTCAGATCAGCTCCAGTCAGTTTAAACAGCAGCTGTCTGTGTGCCTGTGGGGAGATCATCGTAGCGAGAGTTTCTACTGTTACTCTTTAAGGGTAAGTATGCAAAATGGTACTGTAGTTCAGGTGATGCTTCCTAACTCTTCCAACCATTATAACTTGAGCTGAGTTTTTAAGGAAAATGTACATTTATCAATGATTTAATTGCATACTGTGGACTCACCAGCCAAGAAACGCGCAGAATCAGAAGATGGCGAAGTCACAAAGAGACCTAAGAAGCACAAGTCACAGAGCATGCCACAATTATGCTTCCTTCAGGAGCTGATCAGTCACAGTCTGTAATCCCTGCCACCATGGGAAGAGTGTTCCCTCCCCTCTATAACCACAAGTGCTGCTGGTCCTCACAGACGATCCTATGTTTCGGATAAGCATCTTTGTCTACAAGAGTAGCTTGTGATACTTCCTCACATGGCAGTGTCTCTGGTCATGAAAGCTTGTTCTACCGACATCTTGCCTTTGTTCTGTCATTATTTCAGAAGAACATAACAGCGCTCAGTGTGTTTATTCTGGGGTGTTAAAGTGCCACCAGTGTCTACAGGAGAAAGAGTTTTCTGTTTTACAGCTCATCAATCTCTTGGCTTAATTTTTAAACCAATAAAAGGATTTTGCAGTATGATTAAAGTTATGGGCAATGATGTGCTTGTTGCAGGTTGTGATTCCGTACTAGAAGTGTTGGCTGATGGGCAAATACAGATTGCTGTTGCCCTATCTGCCTCTGCAAGGGCCAGGCAACAGTGCTGAGGCTGATCAGGAGAGAGTTGATATATTCTATATATCACATTGGCAAAAAAATAACAACTAAAAAAAGAAAATGATGGTCCAGCACTGCTGCTATCTGGCAAAAAGCAAGTAGACTCGTTCACGCAACAGTGGGAAATTTCCTTGCTCTAAAAGGACACCTAAGTACAACTAGGCTATATATTATTGTAAGGATCTGCATATTCTGAGAACTACAGTTAGGAATGTACAAATGAAGATCCTCCAGGACCTTTGTGTGGAGACTAGAAATGATACAGAAATGGTAGAAATGACAGACCAGCAAACTCACGTCCCACTGCCTCTCCGAGACTGACGAAGGGATTCACATTGAAAGGGCTCCAGCTACCAAAGCTGGTATCAGATATGTCGTAATAACTTCTTACCATGCTGTCACAAACAGGTTCACGGAAGTGTATGTAATCATTGCCACTAAGCTGATGAAGGTGCTTTACAACGCAATAGAAATTTGCTCTAGATTTAGAGGAGCACAGTCCATGCTTTTGAAAATCAAATACTTACTGCCTATAAGATATAACTACAGTCCAGGTTTCACTTGGACTTTATTAAAGCCCAGCCTACAAAAGAAAAGACTTTGAAAAGAAACGGTGATATGATACTCGTAATTAACACTTGTGTCTTGAATTTTCATATGTAAGGAAAGGCTTTGAGAAAAGACACAAACCCCACTTTTGCATACCAGTTTTATTGGATTTTTTCTGAGCGATGATTGGGAAACGCCCAATATACAACAGCGGACTCTGTTATTGCCCATACGTATGCACAATATCAGCAATAATCATTGTGTTGTTCTGACTACCACATGTGACCTTCAGTTACACAGAGCAGGAAGATGGTGTTTATACGGCTATCTCACAAACAGAAAATGTGGAAAGACGAGGAAAACTAGAAAAGGAGGAAAAAAATCTCACCATGTCGAAGCATGATTTTCTGTAAGACCAGGTTTTTGTCTGTGATTGTAATTCAATTCCCAATTACTGTCAAAAATTTTAATACTGTCTTTTAACTGGTTCTAGATTTCTGATAGGGCTTTAGATTGTGATTTTTTAAAAATTTTTATTGGAAATATTGTAACCAAAATACTAAAATGTTCCATTTCTTTGAAAGCTTCCTTAAGGTTCTTTGCAGTCAAGTTCTAGAGAGGCAGTGACTTTGCAGATCTCTCTGGAGCCCTGTGGAGCACAGAGTTACTACCCACTTCTGGTTCGCATCCCACCAACCGCTGGTCTTGCTCGTGGGAAGCCTGAACTCATTTCTTTCTAATGTGGAGTGTGAAAGCATCTGTGAGTTAGACAAGATTGCTCCAATGGGCTGAAGGAGTAACTTCAGAAAAGAGGCTTAGCAGACCTGTAACCATTTTGCTGGTTGAATATGAATGTTGACTCACGAAGTACCCACTTTGTTATCCTAGCCTATTCCAAAGGTGGTGAATTGCTTCCTACCTGTGCAGCTCTAGACAATGGCAGTGATGTGTTTTCTTGAAGCATCAGTGACTCCTTGCTGCTTGAGTTATTACATTTAAAGATCCAGTAATTTGAACAGCAGTGGCAAGCCCTATTTCTCTTTTAGATTATAGACTTTAATGAATTATCTTGAGGCCGTTATTCTTTTGGTAAGAAAAGTGTTAATAACAATTTTCTGGATGTTTCTGGTAAAGCTAGTTCAATAGTGATTTGCAAAGCTTCTGTAAGATAATATGAGTTGGATATTTTCTATTCCTATCATTATGCAGTGCATCTCTTAGCATGAGCCTGCCAGGTATTGTGTGATTCTAACTCAGATTCTAATTTTAGAAGTGGAGACATATCAGAAGGATGAAAGAAGTGGGAGCTCTTTTCTGTAGAAGACACAAACAATAATGTTGAAACATTCCTTCAGTGCTTATTTTGTCTTCACCCAGCCCAAAACAGGCTTTATCATTTAACTGGGCAGCGTTCATGTGAGGATTGCCTGAGTGTTCCTACAGAATATTTCAGTCTCGTTAATTATTTACATGAAGTGTACTAGTAATTTATGGGGCCTGATGCTTTTTCCAATGAAATCAGTGATTGTTTTGTCATTAACATCAGTAGCAGAGGAGTCAGACTTTCCCAAAAATTAGTTTTAACCACTGTAATGGAAGCAGTCTTTCAGTCATCCACAGAGCCACAGTCTCTTGTACTGTCCTCATCCAGTTTCATCCAATGTTCCATCTATTTGCTTTTCAAAATGAATCAATACGGAAAAATATACCAGTTTGGTAAAACTGGTCAGGTAAAAATAAACCATCTTGTTGTAGTAGAAATGGTACAGATGAAAAGTGCTATAACGATTTCTATAAAACACAGAGATAATCCCCAGAACATGAAATAATTGGTGTTATTGGTGGCAATTATAAAAGGGGATTTGTAAAATCCCTTATTTGTAAAAAACTTTATCTCAACTGTAGAAGTGTCAGATTCTTTAAGGTGGATTCCCTGCCTAAAAACCATGGAAGACACTGTGTCCTTATTTTAAATTGTGATCTTTTTTTTCTTGTGCAGTATTATCCATTGTACAATACTATCCTGTATAATATTATCCTTTCAAAGAACTTGGTCAACTTGCAAAGATGCCCGTAATACAGAAGAGTTAGCAAAAAGCGTCTGTTCACTACCATTTTACTGTTCCCTGTATAGTTAATATTTTATTAGGTTCTCCTTTTGTAAGGGAATTTTTTTTTTAAGTTGGGATATCTAAACAACATTCTACAGGCAGCTGGGTTCTTTAATTTGTGAGCATTCAAATTTTAAAGTGGTTAGTTTCCCTTTATAGTTCAAATGTAAAGTTCGTGAGCTCTACCTGGAAGTGCTCACGTGGCTGAGTAGGATCTCCTTGAAGTTACCACCATCTCTGGGTGAGGGGTTTGGCCCTCATCAGCCTTCATTCTGGGGTCAGCGCTACCAGATATCAATGATTTGTAGAGCACGTGGCAAATATTGATGTATAGAGACTGACAGTTTCCCAAAGAAGCAAAACTTTGATGCAACCTGTTATGTAAGATAGTTTTTAAAAATCAATAAAAATGGAATACAGAAAAAATTGCGATAATACTAATGAGGACTCCTGTCTGTCAAATCCAGTGACTTGTTGGAGACTATGTCTGGTAATCAACAGAAACACAAGATCAGAAATCAATCACCTAGAAGCTGTGTGTGACTACTGAACAAAATATGAAGGGGATGTTCTGTTCCATTCATGACTTTCTTTGGGCAAGTGAAGCAGGAGGGAGCTTGATTTGATACTGATGCCAAAAAACCGGCTTGGTTGAAAGGTGTAAGATTTGCAGTCAGGGTTACTACTCCCAGCATCATCAGATACTACAGGATCCTTTCTGACACTATAGGATTTCACTGTCCTGATTGCGAGGCATGACTAGTGCAGACCATAAAAGGGGATCTGATAATGCCAGTTCTGCTGTCTTCACCTAATTTGGGACACACTGGACACACTGTGTTATGTGAGATTTGCATTCCTTACTGGGATCCTCTCCTTCCCTGTCTTACTTCCTCACTTTATTTCTTGTCTTTCATGTCTTTCCTTCTCTTGTTTTTAATAAGAACCCAGCTTAGCAGACAAGCCTAATTTTGCTATGTTGTTTCAGGTCTCCAACTAAGAGAGCAATGGTTGGCACCGACTCAGTCCCATGCTGGTACAGATTTGCCAGATCTTGCTGTAGCTGATACAACGATGGACTTGTTTTCCTCAGATTATATGTAAGAGAGGGCACTAAGCCAAACACTATGTGTATACTTTTGCTGTTCTTTTCTGTGTTTTGCTTTCCCCTTTTGTGTGGTTTGTCTAATTTGTTCTTCAGATAAAACAGGATTAGACCCTAGCAGATACAGATCTATCCATTTCAATTGGCTTCTTTACCTTTCTTCAGAACATCTCCAAAACATCTAAAAAGGATGTTTATAGCCATGGTTAATACCAACTGAACAGTTTATCAGAGGGACTGGTACAAAGAGTGGCAGTATCTTGTTACCTAAATCTAAAGGAAATACAGGAATGTTACTAAAGTGAAAGACGTATTATATACTTTATATTTTGAATATTTGAATTTTTTATCCTTTTATTTGTGTTGTAATAAAAGTTTGGGTTTTTTTTTCCTCATAGGAGCTATTTCTATCATTGATCTTAAGCAGACCTGACATCTACACTGTCTGCCTTTGTTAACTGCTTATTGTTGTCCAGAGACCGGGTCATATACATGAATGCTTTTGACTTGGGGTTGAGATTAACACATTATGGATTGTATTTTTAAAAGTGGATTAAGAGTCAGTCCAGTGAGGCATATTTTATAACCACACAGTCTCTATTTCCAATTACACGTTCATCAAACAGAGATTTACAGTGTAGTCCTTATTCTTATCTCTTACACGGCATTGCACATCTAAAACAGAGAGCAGAATTTCATGCAGGCTGCTTAAAAAGAAATTCCAAAATCCTTAAAGACCTGAGAGTCCATCTATAAGTGCTTTTAACAGAAAACAACAAAATAAGTGTGGCTATTAGTTGTAGAAACCTGATTAATACGAGTTGCAAGGTAATGAGGAAAATATACTCAGAGGTTCTTGCCTTCTGTCTGAACTAAGAACATATATACCATTTATATAAAATATAGGTATCTTCAGTATTGTTTTTCTAATTAGGTATAGTGGCTCTCCAGTGCATTTCTGTGTTTTATGTTAGAGGCCCTGAGGCCCACAGCAAATTAAACACAAAGGGCTGGGCAGCTGGCAAGAGCCTGAAGCAGCTCAGCCTAATGACAGTATAGATCAGGACCTTTAGAATTTTAAAGTAACCAAAACCAGAATGAATGGCTGCTGTTTTGAGCGTCAGAGGCTTTTGCAGCTGTTACAGACAACTAGAACTGTTCAGAAAAATCAGCTCTAGTCCGATGTTTAATAGGACAAAACGTTCAATAACTTAGTTGCCAATATTACACTTCATGAGATACACGCTTAATTAGAATGTCTTAAATGATTGTTGCTCGAATAGAATAAGGAGAGGGCAATCGTGGATGGTCTGCATTTTAAAAATAATTTCTTGAGACCTCTTGCTTTCCAAGCACACTCAGATGAGAGTTTCAGTGGTTTATCAGCAGCGTGTGTGGCACCCAGCTCACCTCTGAGCTTGTGGTCGTCGGGTCACCCTCAGCTGGGTAGGCTGGGATAAACAGTTTGGAGGACAGCAAGGCGATTGTTCAGTGAGGTGACCAGGGGAACAAACTAAAGATGAGAGCTTGACATGCATAGATGAGGTCACAGGAGAGCACAGTTTGACACCATTTTGCTAAAATACAACAGAAGCAAACTCCATACAATGGTGCAACAGGATGAACTGAGAAACGATCAGTCTGAAGGGCCATAGCTGGGGAAGGGAGATTATATCCATACTTAGATGGAACCTACCATCTCGACGCTTGGTGGCAGCAGAAAAGCATGGCTGTCTTTGTGCCAACAAATAAAATGCAGTAATGTCCTGTGGGGTTAGGGGAATCGTGTTTTGTGGCTTAGAGCTAGGAGAATGAGTGCTATTATTTGACCCCTTGTGCGCGGCGTTCAGAAAGCACTGACTCCGCCCAGCTCTCTGATTGTACAGACTAGGGGCAAAAACAACTTCTGCAGAAGTTCTATGGCTTTTAAAATTTTCCTCTTTTGTGTTAAAAGTGCTATTTTGTGACAGCGCTAGGAAAATGTAACTAGGATATCATTCCCCAATGCTGAGTCTCATTAGGTGACTGATTTGATAGTTACTGTTTTACCAGCACTTTGGTGTGTCACCTTATTATGCACACTTGAGATCAGCTTACCAGCCCCTCCCGGTGATTCTGGCACTCTTTCCCTTATGCTGCCTCATCTGTCTGGAACGCCTTCCTTCAGGCTACTGAGTCACCTTCCCACTTTAAATGTTGCTTTTTTCATTGTAATTTTAAACTGACTTGCATTATAATATAATTTGTAAAAATTTTGTATGAAGATGCACCGCAAAAATTGTATCTGTAGATACTGATGAAGCTTCAAAGAACTTGTCTTTTTTAAGATACAACTTTTCTGACAGAATTAATTTTAAAATAAGGGTCTTTTTTGTCAAAACACAGGCAAACTTGAAGCAGAAGGCAGAGAAGAGAGTTACAAGCAGAGAAGCGAGTTACTTCTGCAAACAAGCAGAAGGGACAGAGAAGAGAGTTAAAGTCATTTGACAGTACCGGCTTAATAAACACCAGCAGTATTCGAATCTGTCTATCTAAAGAACAAGTGATATTCAGATAATGTAAGCTCACTTACTGAAGTAAGGATCATGACCCAGAAAATTACCTCAGAGAAACACTAGCAGGTGGTACTGGCCGTTCTGACTAGCCATGCAAATTGCTAACTATGCCAAACATGACTTTTTTTATAAGTGTATAATACAGAGAAAGAGGGACAGAGAGAAAGAATAGAGGAGGATATACTTTTTCTAATAGGAAACTAAATAAGACCTCCAATTCATCTCAAATAAATCATCAAAAATGTTTATGATTACTTTCCCAGGCCACATTTAAGCCAACGGTTCTGCTTATGTAGTTGTCAGTCTCCAGAACCATCTAATTTCCAAACAGTCAAAATATCAATTTACTTAATGGAAGGAGTCAAAAGATACATCATAGGATTTAAAATATATTCTGATCTGGTAAACCACGCATATTGCAAGCCAAGTTTAGACCAACTGATACATCAGTGACATACAGCAACGCCCTGTGCTATCACACAAGTTATAAAAAAGAATTTTCTTTCTGCCTAGGGAAAATGCTTTTTTAAATGTCTCTCTTCTTTTTTGCTTTAGAAAAGGAAGAATATTGGAAGACTCCAAACTGTGACACTTAGAAAGAAAATGCAAATATTATGGTAAGTATTTTTCCTTTAATCTAATTAGTAAAGGCCTTTTAAAGCACAATAAAACCTTTTTGGCATGTTTAACTGATGGCGTGGGGCTGT
Organism: Chionis minor; assembly: GCA_013398295.1. Lineage (NCBI taxonomy): Eukaryota > Metazoa > Chordata > Aves > Charadriiformes > Chionidae > Chionis > Chionis minor. The sequence continues at coordinate 416,543 of VZSF01007997.1, read as the reverse complement.
GGAAACACGGTGTTTGAACTAGATTTTAGACATAATGCTCTTAAAGTATATGCTTAATGTTAAATCAGGACAACGTAGTAAATCAAGAAAACATCTATTTGATAGAGAAATATTTTTGTTTGGAAATTCAAAGACAAGATATGAAGGCCAAGCCTATGTTTTCATCAAATAGTTAAAAAGATAAACTTCTAGTTTTCTTGCATATTTGTTGAAAAGCTAAGGGATTACCTGTGTAGACCTAGTTGTATATTCTCATTTGGAGTGTTTATAAAACTTCATATTGGCCAAGATTTTGATATTTGAGTGACTAGAGGCAGTAATCTAAATCTTTACTCACCATTTTTTAAAAATCAAAATACATATTTTGAAGAGATATACTTCAGAAAGTCTCAACCATAAGGTTTATAAACCATGGGTATTGTATATGAAAACTATTTCTCCTATACAGAGTGGATTTGTTTTGTTGTGTATTGAGCTGTTGAATAGGATCTAAGGTATTTGAGTGAACAGAGAAGTTTAAGTGGGGGATGGAGCAGGAATGGGAACCAGAACTGCTAGTATCATGCTGTGATGGATAGAGTTTACGTGAAATGCATTTCAGTTTGCTGACTACACTGCATGAAAGGAGTAAAAACATGTATTTTTTCACACTTGACATACTCAGTTGTGGGGTTTTGACCTGTGATATAAACCCGTCAAGACTCAGATAGTTTAAATTGGCATTGGTTGAACTGAATTCCGTTGAGAAACAGTTTACCCATCTGAGGGTTTGACCTAGAGAAAAGGAGACCAGGGAAAGTGATCGCTTTGACTTATTGGCCAGGGACGGCCAAGAGAAAGAACTCAGTAGGAAGAACTTCCAGAGTTTTCTCAGCTTTAGTCAAGATAATAAAGTTTAAAAACCAAGAACCAATGAGTAATTTGATTCCCAAGAATGAGGCCCTTAATAACGGTCTCCACCTTGCAGATACAGTTACTTTCCATGTACTCCCATGGGCTCCTTTTTATTGAAACTATTAAGGAGGGACAACAGTGCTCCAAGCAGTATTGTTTCCTTTCCTGGTTTTGAAAAATTTAGGAAAGAAACCCTTTACAGAGTATATGCTTCCTAATCCTGAAATACTTGCTCTCTATTTACGTGGAGCAAGAGAAAACCTTTGGTTCTTTTGCAGAGATGTGAAAAACTCTCTGGTTTAGATCCTGAGATGCAGGATTTGATGTAGCCAAATGTTTACATCAGAAAATATGTGATAATGAATATATTATTAGTTTCTCATTTTCTTCTTTTTATGTATCTCTATACATCTAAAGAAATTATGGCAGAGGCAAGCATGGTATTTGAATCTTTAATTTCTCAAATATTTAAAAGAGTATAAGTTTCCTGAAATATAGGTATAAACATATGTTTATTTGATAATTCTTGAGCTTTTAAATCTCACTTCAAATGCATAAATTTAAATTCTGTTTTAACAGTCATTTTAATACTTGTCAAATGGTGTTTCTTTCAACTTGCTGTGGTTTTGTTAGAAAACATCAGGAAAATTAATATAGTAACAGTATCTATTTTCTTGTTATTTGGGCAAATAGTTAATTCTGTATCCAGACAAAATATAGCTGTAAAACCCATGGTGCAGGACCTTTTCAAGTGAGGACTTTAAACTTTTATGTATTGCTATTAACTATTCTAAACTAAATCTTAGCCAAAAGATAATAATTGTAATAAATTCGACTTGAAAATGTCAAATACTAGATTCTTAAGAGATCATTGCTGATATAACTCACTGGAAATTATCACTATTTGTAATTATTATAAACAAAATGCTTCTAGATTCATGTTTATTATAATTCTGTAGGGAAGCCAGTAGGGATTATTATAGTTATGAACAGATAGTTATGAACAGACTATTTTAATGCTTACGGTTATTATAAACTCAGAAGATAAAACAAACAGGTTTATAATGGTGATGAGCTATTTAGAGACTCAAACAAGAGGTCAGGAAAAATTATAAAGATCACATGTCATTTGCCTCTCAGGAAAAGTGCTTTTTAATCCTAGTGCTGTTTATTACAAAACAACCACTTGGCTATTAGGCCAAATAAGCATAATTTTCCTTCATTTTATTTAAAAAAAAAAATCATACTCAAAGGAATTTAATTTGTAATATTTATACTGTCTGTTAAAGAGACAGTTTGCCTGGCTGAGTTTGCTATAAGTTTAGAGTTTGCTACGAGTGTACAGTATTGTTTGCATTAGATTGTTTGTATTTGCAAAAGCTTTGTCACATTGGGCACAATATTTTTTTACAAGCCTGCTGGCTAAAAAATGTTGTGGAAATGTTTTCTGATGAAATTGGAGTTTCAAGCTGATTTCCCTGCTGGTAATCTGTCTGGTTTGGGATGTCTCCACTGGGTCCTGGGGTGAACAGAAGCTGCTATGTCTCAGCTGGATACTGTGGAAATGCTGTATCTTTTCCTGAGGCAGAATCATAGAATCACCTAGGTTGGAAGAGACCTTTAAGATCATTGAGTCCAACCATCAACCTCACACTGCCAAACCACCACTAACCCATGTCCCTCAGCACCACGTCTGCCTGGATTTTAAATACCTCCAGGGATGGCAATTCCACCACCTCCCTGGACAGCCTGTTCCAATGCTTGATAACCCTTTCTATGAAGAAATTTTTCCTAATATCCAATCTAAACCTCCCTTGGTGCAACTTGAGGCCATTTCCTCTTGTCTTATCGCTTGTTACTTGGGAGAAGAGATCGACCCCCACCTCTCTACCTGTCCTGACAGTCTCAGGAACAATCTCTCTTGAATCTCCAGGGATCCAAGCCCTAGGACTACTCTCAGATTTATGTCTAGGTATGTTTGAGAGTCATTTTGCTGCTCTAGAACCCTGCCCAGAAGCTGGAAATAGCCTTGTATTCTTCTTTTATGAAAGTAAATATCTGTGTGTTGTGGGGACTATCCAGTAGCCCTGAAATGATAATTTCTGATTGGGATCAATGATCCTATTTAGTGGTGTCCTAGTGGCTTGCTGACAAGAAAGCCTTCATCAGTTAGACATGGGTGATGAATTACTGCTACCTCCCTCCCAATCCAAGAAAAAAAAAGCCAGCTAAATGCAATGGAGGTTTGGCACAGGTGGCTGCTCTACTGTTTCGGCTTCCAAATGATATATAGTAACTTTGGCCTCCCCTTTACAAGCTTGAAGTTTTAAATTGAAACAGTTTGGGTTTGTTTTTTTTATGCTGGTAGACCAAATAAACAAAGAAACATTATCCCAAAAACATTGTCCCAAGATTTTCTGGAGAGAAATAAGAATCTCTAAATTACTCATATTAAAAAATCAACAACAAGATTGTCAGCATTTTGCACAACTCCGGTATCAGTAAACAGAAACAAAAGATTACAGGTTTGTGGCAATTTTTCTTTCCTGAATGGAGCCTAGTAAGTATTGGCATAGGAGATCTCTGGGAACATAAGGAGTCAATGGGTTTCTCTACATACGAACTGTGTGTATGTAGCAGTAGTGATTCTATTTTTTCACACAGTTATGAGGATTTGATTGCTCATCTCATACAGCTTACTTTTCTTCTGTCTCCAAAATCAAATATAATTATTTTGGAAATCTTTTATTGTAATGCTGTGGTTGAGACTTGCATCGTAGGAAATTCAGAGTTACAGCCCTCCAAGGACTGCAAGCTCTGACTGCTCACATATAATTTCTGTGGAGCCACTTAACAGCTTCTGCAAGAGAAATCTAATTTTCTGTCTGTCCAAGAGTCTTCATCCACTGTGAATATCTAATCCACTTTTTGAAGCGAGATGTCCTGTACTGTAGTTGATACGAATGGCACAGATTTATTACCGCTATGACACCACATTTCAGTCCATGCTGCACCAAATATCTATCAGTTGCTAACTGCACCAAAATAGATCTCACAGTATCATGCCCTTCTGGGTTTCAGTAATACGTGTGAAATCATGAGTCTTATCCTGAATCGAATCACAAAAGCTGCAGAGTACTGTCCAATCATCTTTACTAAATAGAAATATCTTTGTTGCGAAATAGTCCTATATTTTTGAGCGATAACTAATAGCAGAAACAGCTTGATGTAGTTTGAACATCCTGGTCACAGTTTATGCCTCAGAGTTATTATTTTCTTCCCAGCTGTTCTTCACAGTGTCCTACCATAGGAATAGAGAAAACAACATGTCCTGACAATTGTTTAGGCACAGGGCCACAGGCTATTACACCTAGCTGATGGCAGAGTCCTCTGCTTCTTAGAGATGCATGCTGTGTCCTCTTCTCTCCTAGCAATCAGCCCTAACATCTATTTCATGTCATGCCTGTTGTGCCCTCTGATATTCAAATGCTTCCTTACAGTTTCTTTTGTCTCCTCATCTGCAAGTATTTTTCTGGTTTAGGACCTTTCCCTTCACTATTTCTGTTCCTATACCTAAACACACCCATGCCTATCTTCCTAACTCTCTGGAAGGTTTTTTCTCTCAAGTCGGACTCCTTGTAAAGCCAAGGACTTTATCACCCAAGAAATGGGGTGGAGAGAGAGCTGAGCATCAGGGAAAATTCAGCCTAGCTCAACCGAGAGGAGGCTCTGTGGTGGTATTTCTGGTTTCCATACCAGCGCTATTTTTTCTTCTATTCCCAGTTCTATTCCATTAACAACAAACTTAATTCTGTTAATTAAATGCCAGTTCCCACCACACCTCTAAGAGATGAGACCATCCATGTCATTTTCACAGTTAGTTTTCCCCTCTGCTGTCTCCCAAGCCCCCTGAGAGAACAGATCCCTCCACCCCACCTCTGTTTACACGAGCACCTTTTTTCTTTCACAATCAGGTCACCCTGTGCTTGGGATAAGAAATGACACTAAACAATCCGACATGGAAATTTGCAAAGAAGCCAAGAGTGCTCACCATGAAGTGTTGTGACCAGCCTGTGCGTGAGCCTCGGCTCTGGTCCTCTCCTGTGCCTCTTTGTTCTGCCCAGTGCAAGCTGCTACCTTTCTGCCAGCTCTTTACGAAATAGTAAGAAGGCTAATTTTAGGGTGCTTCATCATCCTGCCATGCAAAGACACAGTGTCATGTCAGAATCAGCAGCATGTGGCACCACTTGGAGCTGCTATTTTATAAGCTGAGGTTCAGCATGTTCTCAGATCGGTCTCTGCAGGGCAGATCTTCTATTCCTGTAGGATTGCACCTTAAAAATCAAACATCAGTGTTTTGGCCTGACCGAAAGCCCAGTTTAATGACATGGGAACTGGTGTCTCAGCATCCAACACTTAAGCCAAAAACCCCCAAAAGATTACACGGGAAAATCCTGGTGTTCAGTTAGCACCTGGCCCGCTCACCTATTTATAACAGAAAAAATCATGCAATTGTGCAAAAACACTGCAACAGGAAGAGAACGGGCCACGTGCGGGAAGGGGCCGAACTCCCAACCCCCTGTGTGGGATGCTGGAAAATGCATCTTTAGCATCTTTAGCCCCAGGCTGAAGGTGCCTGGGCATTTGCATGGCTTCTGCCGTACTGCCAGGATCCGGGGCAGTGGGTGCCACCTGCGATTTGTGTGGCCTCAGGGATACTGAATACACACGGGAGTTGGTGAGCACAAGAGCTTCATACCTAATGCAAAGGTCAGCCTGTTTCCTTCATTGTAGGCATCCTGTTCAGGATTCATCCTTGCCCTTCACTGCTTTTCCATTTTCCTTACATCTGTCATCCTATGAATAGCATTCTTTTGGCTATATCAGCTGTATTTTGTGGCCCGAGAGGACAAGGGAAATGGGGTGTTGCAGGTTTTTGGGTTTGCTTATTTGAAGGTATGACTCCTCAGCTTATACTTAAACAGCTCCCTTAACTAGGTGTTTGGAGTTGGACACAGAACTTGCAATATGGTCAACTTAGCATTTATATAGTGATTTACCTTCACAAACTGCTCAAAACCTGGGTTTTTTTTCACAGTATCACCATTGGTTAATAAATAACTGGTCTTACTGGTAAGCACATTTGCATTTGAGCTAACCAGAATCATTACAGTGAGCCGGGTGGGCAGGCAGAAAACTAAAACACGCTCAGCTGTAAAGTAGAGAGCATATAAAACAGGTACTCTATGTGTATGTGTGAGTTACGTCTCCCTGTCTACATAGGCACTTCCATTAATTTGCTAATATCCAAATGTTGGTACTGTGAAGACTATAAGGATAAAATGTAAAACTGAAACGGCATAAAAGGGTCTGGCTGTACCTTGTTTGTAAGGCTATTTGCATTCTAAAGCCTTTCCTTTGTCTTAATCAAGAATATTCTACACAAAGGCTTCACACAAAGGTTAGTAATTTCTCACAGCAAAATGCTGACATCTCTAATTTCATGTTATCAGCTGTTCTGGACTCCCATTTCTATTTTCTGTAGTCTGTGATACATCAGAGTATACAACAAAAGGGGTTTGAAATGAGGAATTAATGTTTATAAAGTACATACTGACTGTTGCCAGGAGAAAATGGAGGCAGAGAGCAGAGTCCATCCCTGTTATTAGCTATGCAGAAAGCTTGATTCCATAACACAATAGCCTTCAAAAACATGAGTATTAACTGAAAGATGTTTTCCACTAATAAAGCATAAAGTATATGTTAGTAAACACTATATATGATTTTTTTCATTTTTGTATTATTTGAATGGGTGATTAACGGGTACAATTTAAAAAACACAACTGTGCTGATAGCGATCACCAAGCATTGCTATTTTAACGCTGGCAGGGCAACTGAAAATAGTTTCCTGCTTGTTATGACCATCAATAGGAAGACCGTGCAATTGCAATAGGAAACCCTCTGTGCTAAGGCACTTAGAAGGAATAAATCCCTTCCCCTGAAGTTAACCAGATTTACATTTCTCATTTTCACTGGATTTTGCATCACTGCAAAATACCAGGGGTTTTTGCCAGTATGAGAACAGACTTTGGGAATTTTGAGGTGCAGGCATGCTCGCTGGCGGTTCTCTTGACCACTGCAACTACAGAACCACGTTTTGGCAGCTGTGATGCCAGCAGATGTGGAACTGGTCGTATTGAGTGTCCGGAAGTCCAAGCAGTGATGTGGCATCGGAGCAGGTACTCCCTTCTCTCCGCTGCCTCTGAGTCTTTAGCCCCACAAATGAATGGGCTTCCTCACAGCATTACGACAGGCAGCATATGGCTTCTCTGGCACAGAGAAGAAAATTTCCAAAGCTAGCTAGTAAGTGGAATAAAAATATGGCTTATACTTTATTGAAGATACGTTTAAATTATTTAACTTAGTCTGATTTTAGGATTAAAATAATTCTTGTAAATAAAATAGCTATGTCTATTACACAAGGAATTTGAGATTGGTGCAACATGGTGTATTGTTTCATGTTTTATGTATTTCTTATTTAATGCATTAGGCCAGTTATACGAAAATACTTTTCTGTGTAAAAATTGTGCCGGGTTTATAATGTCGTCTTCAAGTACATGGACATATCCCCACATGCTGGTCAGAGGACACATTGCACAACGAATGACAATATTTAGAATACACTTCTCTGTAATTATTCGCAGTTACTACTCTGGTGGTCTCACAAATAAAGGGAGAAGGAAGTTTAGAGGATAATGAAGTGTTTTCCTCCACTGGATACCTGTAACAGCTACTGCTAACCTTCCGTTCTTCACCACTCGCATCTCTCCTTTCAATAACAAAGGTGCATCATTTAGCCTTTGTCAGCTATGCGGCTATCTCATTTTCTCCACTTACGAATTAAATATTTCTGGCTTGGATCTTTACTGATAAATTTGCAACCACAAATCCTGAGAGAGTCCTGTAGAATCTCACCTATTTAGATACGCAAAGGAGCATCGAATGGCTGGACCGACACACCCCATTTGTTGGTCTAGGTTTTTTTTTTTTGTTTTGTTTTTAAATGCTTTCCATTCCAGGGCAAAATGACACCAACCAGAGCACCTTTCTTACCCATAGTCTGCAAAATCACTTGCTGTGAAGTATGCCTGGTCCTGGCCTTTTTCACTTCCTGACCTGCATAAAGGTGGATCGCAGGACTACTACGGAGCGGCTGCTAAACAAGGAAAGCGCATTTGGATTCCCAACCCAGTACTAAGCAAAATCCTAAGGGAAAAAGCTAAAAGAAGTTAAAAACTGTGTCTAGCTTATCTTTAGTTGCTCCACTAGAGATACGTGTTTAGCGGAAAGTATGTTTTTAACATGCCCACCTCGTGTTTGGGCATGTTGACTCCGACACTGAGAAAAGCTTGTGCCCGGAAGGCAGAATCCAGAAAACCGCATTAATTTCTGCCGGAGGGACGCAGCGAGGGCCCCGCACCGCCCCTCTCCCTGAACCAGGGGGCAGCGGCAGGGCCACTGCTCCCACCGCCACCCCATCGCCCACGGTGGGAAGGAGGCCGCAGCGTCGGGCGTTAACCGGAGTACGAAGAACAGTTTGTTCCTGCTTCTCCCTGGCGGCTCCAGTTCCTCCCCACCGGCTGAGCTCGTTTTTTTCATGCCCTCGGAGATCGGGCAGAAGCTTCCGCAGATCTCCCTAGATGATGGATAAGGAACAGCAGCCAGCGGCCAAGTCTACCAGCCGCTCTAAGGAAGGGGAAAGGCACCATCAGGAAGACCCCATCCCAGATGGAGCGGGCTGCCCCAGCGCACACGCCTTCGTTCCTGATTTAAAGACAGTGACTCCGTACAACGACGCTGCCGTATTTTCCCTCGCTGGCCCGTTCCCGGAGCGGAACACGTTCAGCACCCAGCCCTGCTCGTCCCCGGGGAAGGGGAAGGCGTCATTCTCCCAAATTCATTCCTTCCTCGCTAGCCCCTCGCTCAAGCCTCTTCGCGGCCCGACAGCGGCAGCTCCCACCATGACCTCCCGCCTCCGCGCCGGCCGTTTAACGG
>VZSF01007997.1:341428-407230 GCA_013398295.1 Chionis minor | reverse complement strand
CGGGTGGCCAGCCGCAGGGGCGCTTTAAGAGAACGGTGAGACGGCGCGGCCCGCCCCGGCCTGCGGGAAACGTCCAGACTCTTCCTGCGGCACCGTTATTCCCTCTCCGCTGGCAGGAAACGGGGTGGGTGGTTTCCCTCGCCTTCTGCGCTCGCTGTCGGCGTTGGGCTCCTCTTGACGTCACGCCGCGGTGGTATCCAGCAGCTGACGGCGCGGGGTGGCTTTTCGTGGCTGCGTGTGGGGATGAGATACTGCCGCGCTTTGAGATCAAAGTACAAAACTTCTCTGGCTGCTGACTCTTAAAAGGAAAAAAACAAACCCCCACCCCACCCCCTTTCTATGGAACCGGGCATCTGTTTCAACAGAAGGGAGAACTTCGCTTCTTTTTTGCCCCGCTGGAGATGGGGATCAATCTTGCCTGCGGAAATCCTGAAGCGCTATAATCATACCGCTTTTCCAACTTCTTGTGTTGCAGGTCGAAGCTTGCGTCGCAGTCGCTGCTGCGGCTCTGTGAAATTTGCTGTTGCAGAGCTATGTCTTAACCAAAGACGTCTTCGTTTTGATGTCCCCTCCTGAATGTGGTAGGATATAGCTACTGATAGCTAGGGAAATAGTTGATCATGCGTCATCTGCTGAGATAGGTAAACAGAATGCAGTATATTTTAAGCTGTTTTGGGGTTTGGTTTTTTTCCTTTTTTTTAACGAGATCACAAAAATAAGCATCTTGTTTATTGCATTTTTGACTTCTGCAGAGAAAAATAGTTCATCCTGTTTTGCTGGCAAGAATTCTGCCCTTCTTTGTTTTATGTGACGCTTAGGTGCGAACTGATGGCTTGCTTCTCTGAGCGGTTTTATATTTAGGCGGTTTATACCTGTTACAACCTCACAGAACGTAAGACTGAACGCGTTTGTAGCATGTCGTATTCCACATTCCATTATTCATGCTGCCTTCCAAATAATGGTCGCTGGTGAAAATTTGCAGCGATTTTACACTGTATTGCATTGATTTTTAAATTGCTCTGAAAATATGGGGAAACTTATTGTTGCGGAAGTGTGGTATAAGTAATAGTGAAGACATTGTCAAAAATTCTTCATCAGTTGCAAAACTGAAAAGGAAAAAGAAGTGTAGCTTTATATCCTTTCCAAATAGGTATGGAGTCTGTGTTAGCACAGGTACTGGTAATTGCAAATTTAGGCATTAGAGATGGAGGTTTGCATGGGGGAGTGTGTATATGTGGCCTCCTGTTACTACAGAGGAACTATGATGCTATAGCCTGCGTTGATTGCAGAGCAAGATCGGGGACTTGAGTTTCAGCTATTTTGTTTCTTCTAAATTGTAAGTTCAGTTGACTCATAGTCGTTTAAATGTAATGATTGACACATCACATTATTCTTTGTGTTGCATAACTGGATTGATCAGAGCTGACCAATATTTTCCAAGCTATGAGTCAAGAGTTGTTTTGGGGGATGATCTTGAGGCCGTATCTGTGCTTTCTGGAGTCATGCAGCTCCTTGTGTATAGAAACTAGCCTGTACTCTCTCCTTAAAAGATGTTTGAGGTCATTTCCACTGGCTAGAATTGTGCCTGACATTTGTATAGTTCTGGATCAGGGATTAGAGAAGCTTTACAAAGAATGGTATTTTAAAGTTTTGAAACAAAGTTTTATAAAACCGAGGACTTGCATATCTTAAAAGTTGTATCTGAAATGGGCATGAAAGCATTTTACTGCAGAGTTAATGTAAATACTGTCCAAGGAAGTAAATCACACTCTTAAAAATTGTTCAGTGATTCAGTATATTGGTATATAGAAAGTGAACTTGTGGAGTATGTGCTGTATAACATAAACATTAGTAACATAAATGTTAGGGACAATACTGAAAAACTGTACTTTTTTGGTTTTTTTCCTGAGCAGCTACGCAGAAGGGATACTCTAGACAAGTGGAGTTGGAAGATCTCTGTGATCAAGAGAAGCATAAACATGTTGTGCTGGGGAAACGCATCTTTTGGACAGCTTGGATTGGGTGGAATTGATGAAGAGATTGTTTTAGAACCCAGAAAAAGTGACTTTTTCTTAAATAAAAGGGTCAGAGATGTAGGATGTGGACTGAGACATACTGTTTTTGTCCTGGACGATGGGACTGTTTATACATGTGGATGCAACGATCTAGGACAACTAGGACATGAAAAAGCCAGGAAACGACCCGGTAAGTTTAGAAGTAATGAATTGTGGAGCATACATGTGGTTGTGCCTGTATTTTTTTGTTTCGTTGTGCTACATCAGACCCAAGACTGCCAGTGTCTGTGCATGCGCTGAAATGTGCGCACAGTACTTCTTCCCAGGATGGACATATTTTTGACTTGAAAAGCATTCCTTTGCTTGGATCACGTCTTCTGACGGTTGGAAACAACCAACTTTGAAACATGGCTGTCCCCCCATATTTTTGCCTGCTGTGAAGCTGGACGGTGCTGCTATTTTTTATTTCCAGCATGGAATCGGTTTACCTCAGGCTGTGGGAAACTCCGTGGCTGTTTTTAATCTCAAGGGGAGGTGACCTGCTTCAATACATGCATGGCTCTGGCTACTGGAATATGGTAGAAATGAATGTTTGGCATACCAGAGATGAGAAACATGCTGTGTGTTTTTAATCATCTAACATGTGATGTATAGCAGGTCTGATTAAAGCAATGTTCCTAATTTTCTTTTTTTTTTTTTTTAAGAACTAGGGAAAAAAACTTTTGGTAAAAGGCTTTTCAGCATATGCACTGGTACAGGAAGAGGGTTTGGAAAAGCCTAAAGGATGCAATGTGAAACTTCTTGGGGTTTTTTTTTTCCTCCCTATCTGTTATATGCGTATTTCTGCTTCCTGCTAGTGCAGTTCTGTAGCAGAAGTGGGTAAACATCTTGCAGGGACTGCAGAGGAGTGTGCACATGGGCTCCCTTCAGAGCCGTGCATGTGAGTCATAACTGCGTGCTACTGACATGTGGAACGGTGCTTCTGACAGTACTTACAGCATAACGTAAGCGAACTGAAAAGGCTTAGTAAGAGTTATTCTCATCACCGCTATAGCAATTTTACAAGTTCCTTGGCACAATAATTGATACAGATATTTCAAATGGAAGTAATGCATTATGCAGTATTCTAGTAGTTCTCCTTTATTTGGAGTTTCGGATTTGATGCCAAGTAAAGATTTTTTGTGTAGTTGATATGTAACTTTTTAGAACCAATTTGGACTTCTACTCGGAGGCAGTAAATGGGTACTAAAACTGAAACTTTAATCCTGTGCAAACATCTGCATCATGAACGTGAATAGAAACTCAACTTATCAAATTTACCCTGAATATTTATTACCCACTTTCAAAATTATGCTGAATTGTCTTTTAAATTTAAAAGTTTCAGCAAAAATATCTGACTTCTTTTTTTCTTTAAAAACAGCCTTGTATGAGCTTCCATATGTAATGGAAAAACACCTACTATAATTTTTTTTTTAATGTGCTGAGACACAGCAGTCATGAGGATTGTAATGTCCTCCTCCCTAATTTTTCTTTCATCTAGAGGTTACTGACAGTAGTTGAATGTTCTAATGTGAAGTCATTGCATTGGGATAACTTTATTTACGCGGTCTAAAGAAGCTCCTTATCATTACAAATGGGTGAATGCTCTCTTTTGAACATATTTCTGCCAACTGAAGATAAATTTTTGTCGCTGACTGTATGTGTTTGCCACTTCCGCGTCACCAGTGGCACTATTTAGCTGTGCCTGCCTGCTTTCCTCCCCACAGAGCTCTGCTTGCCGTAGGGATTGTGTGACTGTTCCTTAATCCATATTAGGTGAAGTCAGCCTGGCTGGTTTAGCAGCTGGTGAAGATAGTCTGTGCTAATCTGTGTGCTGTTGCTTGAACTGGAGAGCGCTTACATGACCTCTTCCACTGGCAGAGCTGTGGAGGCCGTAACAGGCCTGAATTGGGGTGGTAACCTCTCTAATCAGACTGGCTGGTTAAAAAAAAAAAATAAAAAAAAACAACTTAAGTCTGCTGCCTGTTACTTTATTTTGGAAACTGAGTGCCTGTCATGTTGCAGGTACTGTTAGCTTCTGTTTGGAAATTGTCTTAGGCTATGCCAGGCTGTGTTTACAGTGCATGTGACATTGATGGTGCACAGGCTTTTTCAGTGGTGTGCCCATTCTTACACAGGAATAGAATTTACTGTTTCAAAACTGGGCATAAAATGTCCAAGCAGGTTCTCTTATTCAAGGGGACTGTAGAAAATTCCAACCTTAATGACAGGCCCTGATGGTATTTCTCCAATTCACCGTTGCTGAAATGAAAACATTAGACTTTCTGATCACAAATCATAAGCAGAAAACCAAACTTTGATTTTTTCCAAATTTATTTAATGGTATTGATGCAGGCTACTGGAAAAAAATCACAGATATTTTAGTGTTTGCTTTTCACAGGCGTGCCCTGTATGTCTAGAAAAATTACTCTTTAGGGTTTGTTTCTACAGTATTTTGCATTATAAAGAGGACATTGTGTAGCGTGTTGCAAAATCAGTAGCTTTAGTCTTTAATTTGCCCTGCCTTGTTTTGCAGGCTTTTTTGTTAATAATGAATAGGTGACTTTAATTTGCTGTGGTGGAATGTTTTCCTCTTACATAATGTCTACACGTGTAGTCATTTGACAGTAATCTATTTGACCTTAATGTTAATTGAGTTTCTGCACTCATTTTCAGATGGCAAGATTAGAAGGAATCATTATAATCAAACTGCAGTTTTTGTGCGCTTCTGTATATTGCTCCAGATACAGTTATTGTTTGGTTACTTTGGTCTGTCAAATTTAACTTACTTCTCCTGGAATAGCATGCTTATAATTTTAAAGAAAGGATGTTTTGGCAGACTTCTGAGCTTACTTCTGTGTCCTTTCAATTGATATCTTAGTACTAAGTATAACTGTCTTGAACAACTCTAGCTTGTTAGTAGCTTTTTTAAAACTCTTTTTTTTTTTTTTTTTTTCAGAGCATGTTGGTGCACTGGATGCCCAAAATATTGTAGCTGTATCATGTGGAGAAGCCCACACTCTTGCATTAAATGACAAGGGTCAGGTGTATGCCTGGGGTCTGGCTACTGATGGACAGCTTGGCTTGCCAGGAACGGAGGAATGCATCAGAGTGCCCAGGTTAAAAATAATTAGTATATAAGAAGTTATTTTTCTGAACAAAATCTGCTTAAATCGCATTAGTTAAGCTATTCCGCTGTTATAATTAAAAGCACCCATTAGAAAGTGTACTCTATGACACTTGCATGTTGTAGACAGATTCTCAAAAAGTCAGCTTATGTGGTAAGTGTGTTATGGGTTTGCTTGGTTTGGCTTGTTGGGTTTTTTTCCCTTTTTTTCTTTTTCCTTTTTTTTCCTTTTTTTTCTTTTTTTGATAGTCATCTACTAAGAATGACAGTTATGTTGGAAAAGTAGGATGGGTATTTTAAGAATGTGAATGGGGGATTGATAACTGCCTTTTAAGAGAAGTTAAAGAGAAGTCAGAATGTTAAACTTTGAAAACGAGTTGTGGGAGTGCATTTGAATAAGGTACGTTTGCTATCGGATCTTCGTTCTTCAGTTTTCGCCCCGAAGTTTTTTAGCTGTGATCAAATAATACGCCTTCTAGTTATAAAAATGAAGGCTAGCCAGATTCACTTGCTTGTTTTTAGAATGCTGTAAGCATTGCAGCTAGCTGAAGTCCACATTTTTACTGTGATGAATAGGTTCACTGAAATCAGTGGAACTGCCTGTAACAGTTAAGTTTGTATGTTTGCAAGCTGGAGGTTTTTTTTTCTAATTTTTTTTTTTTTTGCATAGGAAAAAGACACAAGAAAATAACAATTCCTTGAAACATTAATAATTTACAAGCTTGTCTTGGCTATCTGTGACATGTATAAATGTGAAAGATATAAATAATTACTATATATTTTTTTTTATTTCTGTATCAAATCTAAAAGCCACAGGCCTTTTAGAAGCTTCTGTTTTTTCTCATCAAGAGTTTGAAGCACATTTAATACGCATTTGTATGTATTTGCGATCTGTTTATAGTACTATGCAATATTTAATAGCTCTGTAAATTTAGGTTTTGATTAAGTTAATGTTGATGGAGATGAAAAATTGAGTGTTCAAATTTTAACAAAGTAATTTCAGGTTTTATATCTAATATTGATATGGAGAAGACTGTAAAACCTTTTTTATTTTGAAAACTAGAAAGTAAGAATAATTTTCTTCTTGCATCTGGTATTAATTTCCTCCATTCAGATGTGTGACATCTCCTTCCTAGTGCTTGAACCTCCCTAAATCTTCATTATGGTCTTTTACTAACTTTATTAATTTGAAAATAAGACAGAACCTGTCTTTGAAAGTCTTAGAAAAGAAGCAGCTTTGACTTAAGTCGTTACTAAATAGCTTCTAATTAAAGTTAGGATATTCAAATTAGTTTCATATATACTTCAGTGAAAAGGATTCACATTTTGTATGTCACTCTTCGGTGTGACTTTATATTTCATAGAATGACCTAGTAGCTTAATTCTTTCTCTGTTTTCTTACCCTTATAGAAATATTAAAAGCTTATCAGAGATCCAAATTGTTCAAGTTGCTTGTGGTTATTATCATTCGCTAGCACTCTCAAAAGGTAAGCCAAATTCCTCTGAAGTTTTGTGTAATTTTTTACCAGACAATTCTAAACGTTTCTGTATTTATTTTGTCTTTTTTAAAAAGGAAAAATTTTGTTGTTTTTTTTTTTTTAAACATGCACAGATGGGATTTCAGGTTGATAGGGGAAGTGTAATTTAATGATGGAAGCTTGAATTTAAAAAATAAATGTACAAACAAATGTTGTGGTATTCTGCTTTTTTGCTTTTTATCATCTTGCTTTCATGTAACTTCATTTTTAAATTAATTTTTGGTTTACTCCTTTTCTGGTACCATTTCTTTTTTATCCTGCTAGCATGCTGCTTTGTCACTTGTCTATCTTGTAACTTCAAGTTACTGAGGCTTGCAGGCAACGGCTTCCCTGCCTGCTTTTCTGTTGCAAAGCCTCTGTTTTGTTGGTGCTTCTATAGTTAAAATGTAATGTCACATTATAACCCACCTTTAGAAAGGTTTAAACATCTGTCTTCAAAATTTTGCTGGGGCTAGTTAGTATAGCTGTCCAGAAATTAATATGAATTTAAATTTGCTGCTCGTTTGTTTCATCATGACAAAGGAGAGTGGTGGCCAAAACTGCCATTTGGAAGAAGTGGCTGCTGGGCAGGGATAATGGAAACTTAGAAACTTAAAACAAAAATTCCAGAAAGATTGTAAAATTTTACAGTGTTTCTTAACAATGTGTGGTTAAAATATAAACTAAATAAGCCGTGAAGAGGGAGGTATTAATTGTATGCTGAATGATTTTTTTTTTTTTTCCCCCCCTTTAGATACAATAGTTTATACTGACTCTATGCGCATTGATTCTGTGCGTGGCTTTTCATGGGCTCATATTGAGTGTCTTCTGTTCCATAATGTGTATTCCCAGGCATCTTTACCATTATTACCTAGTGAGATTCCTTTGTTTCCAAGACAGGCGTGCAGAGATTGCAAATAACCCTTTGCCTGGGTTAAGAACAGCAGTAGAATGTGGGGAGTATGGGAATTGCGCTGTTCAGCGTTCTGTTGGTCAAAGGTGCAAGAGTGTAATAGGAGTTTATAATTTAAAATTCACTCAGTGTTTTAAATAGTTACAACATTCAACTACAGCATCACTATCCTGTTGCCAGTTCATGGATTTGCAGCTCTATGTGCATTGTAGGGTGGGTTTTTTTGTTGTGTGGTGGTTTTGTTTGGTTTTTTTTTTTCTGGTTGTAAGAGAACCTGTGGAAATACTTGCAGTGTAGCAAGGTTATGGCCTTAAAAATAGACTCACACAGGGAGGAAAATGGGATGAATGTCCTTGAATCAGGCATTTTGAGAGGAGGCGTCCTAGTATTTTTGGATCTATATACAGGATATTGTTCATACGATTAGAAATGGTTGGCATAGGATCGCTTTGGTGTTAGGAAGACTGTTTTGTTTAAAAGTGGTGTGTTTCGGCTGTGATGGTTTTTTTGTCTGGTTGGTTTTAGTTTTGTTTGTTGTTTAAATAAATAAATAAAATCTGAGCGACCTGTGAGGGGATGGGTTTCATTGTTTTCCATCCTGATAAAACTGTTATTGGAAAGGTGGAGGCAGGGGAGACGTAGGAAACATTACTCTTTGAAGGTAACGTTACTGTTCAAAATGTATCACAAAAGATCTTTGTGATTATGTGTCACAGTTTAGACTAGCAAATACCTTGGCAAAATGTTGGTTGTTCAGTAGAACATTTTCTTTTGGAGGCGATCTTAGCATAAATAACTGATTTGTGAATCTTCAGAATGTTTTTTCTCCTTTATAAGGTATTAAATGATGGTGTAAACTTTGTGCTTCGTTGATCATGTCATTATAATACAATATTTTAAAATTTAAAAGGTATGCCACTTAAATTGTATGTGAAAACTAAGTATGTTACTGTATAAAAGCTTAAATGAGGCTTGTGATTGGGAATTGGAAATTTTTGCATGTCCAGTATGCACCTTCAACAAGATCTCCGCATGAAAATGTATGCAGTAGTGGAACTCTCAATGGAACAGCATCGTGCTTAGTAATAACCAAACTGAACTTGCCTAACGGTGTTGAAACAGGAATGTTAAGAGCAGTTTTGAATGTGATTTTAAATTCTTTCAGTTTGATTAAATATTTGAGTTGAATGTCTGCAAGTTACACAAGAATGCTTAGCTTGAAAAGTCAGTAATGTGTATGCATTTTCAAACTCAAAAATATTTGAAGAGTTACTGCCTAACTTTTAGCCTTTCTTGCAGTAAATAAATGTTATATAATTAAACTATATTGATTGTATTTCTTGTTGGCTTCTTTTTTCCTTTAAACAGGAAGTGAAGTGTTTTCCTGGGGACAAAATAAATATGGCCAGCTGGGCTTAGGTTACGAGTATAAAAAACAAAACTCCCCACATGTGATTAAGTCTCTGCTGGGAATCCCTTTTGCACAGATTGCAGCAGGAGGAGCTCATAGTTTTGTACTAACTCTTTCTGGAGCCATTTTTGGATGGGGACGCAACAAATTTGGGCAGCTGGGTCTTAATGATGATAATGGTAAGTAAACATTACTTCGGTCAGATTTCATGCTGAAGGTCTTGGTTGGTGAATGTAAAGACAGCAGTATTACTAGAAAAGGAACAGACAGAACATACCTCTGTTGAATATTGCCAGAGAGCGCTGATGTCATGTGAGATTGCAAAAGGGAGGTTTTTTCCCTCAGCTGCTCTAATGTGACAATTCTGACAGCGTTATGTTGAAATTCTAGCCTGCTTGACTTGTTTTCTTTCCCTGTTCTAGATTTTTCTGTGACTTAAACTTTCTGAACGGGAATGAATTAAGATACTGTGCAGTATCTTACTGTTTTTTATGTAGGAATTTTGCGTAGATGAAATTGCTTGACAAAACCAGTAGTCTAAAAAACTATTTGGTTGCTCTTAGTAGACAAATTTAAGGCATCTTCATTGTTTTATTGCCATGTGAGTATCTGCCTTTCTCAGGCCACTTGTGATAATCGTTCACAATTTTCAGCTAACGATTTACAAAATTTCCTCTACTAGGGTGCTGATACTCATCAGTTTTAAGCAGGTGGTTAGGTTAGACAAAAAATTGTTTCTTTGTTAGTTATATTACATTACATGCACTCTATACACATGCTAGTTTCATGAATTCAAATTTTCTTACCGGTTCGTTGTTCTCAACACCATTTAAAATAAGAAAAATGTGTTGTAGTTAAAATGCATATCTGAATTAATGCTTTAAATCTGATCACACTCATGTAATAAGAAAATTACATGTACTTTTCAAAGATGAAATTTTCATGGGACATGTCAGTTGCTTCTGCATATTCTTTGGAATATGTATGACCACAGTTTGTCATATGGCATCACTTCTCAGTAAAATCCCTTTTTTAATGTCTTGCTTCTTCCAGGCATCTTAGTGTGCCTGGCAAACTAAGACGTTAGCATTAACAGTTGAAAAAATGGCCTTTGTGCAGCTGGATGAGGACCCTATGGTAGTGAAAATGAGACTATTTGCTACAAAGTATTTCAGTATAGCAGTGTCTCTGGTTTTCTGTAATAACACTTCCATCTCAAGGATACATAAACTCAGTCACAATGATTGCATTATGCTGACAAATTTAAAGTGCTTGTTTGACTGGAACCGAATTAGAATCAATGAACAAAACTATTTGTTTTCTGATTTTTTTTTTTTTATTTTATTTTCAAAATGAGCCATCTACTGCTGTATTAAACCTTTCAGACAGATACGTTCCTACGCTGCTGAAGTCACTGAGAACTCAGAAGGTTGTTCATATATGTTGTGGAGAAGATCATACTGCTGCCCTTACAAAGGTACAATATTTAAAGATACATTTATGCTTTGTTTTTAATGTTTTCAGGAGAAGATGCTACCTGAATAGGAAATAATAACCAGAATTCTGCATAAAATTTTTTTGTAGTTTATTGGATGAAGTTGAGGAAACACTGGAAGAATGGTTAAATACTTGAAAAAAACGTAACAAATGCAAGAAATCTTTCAGTAGTTCTAAATTTTTGTCAGATTTGGTAAATTGAGCATACAAGATACAGCATTTTTGATATCATGGTGCATCTTGCATTATTAAAATCATGCAGATATTGAAATATACATTAGTGTATCCTAAAGAGATTAGCTGTTTTCTGACTGTAATGCCTCTAGCACTGCTATTATCACTGATCAGACAGAGTTAACGTTGAATTTAAATTAAATGCTGGGGGGATGGGGGGTGTGGCTGTTCAAAGTTTTCTTAGTGCGTTACTATTTGCTGTTGTGGTGGGTTGAGCCTGGCTGGGCGCTGGGTGCCCACCAAAGCCGCTCTATCCCTGCCCTCCTCAGCTGGACAGGGGAGGGAAAGTACAACAAAAGGCTTGTAGTTTGAGGTAAGGGCAGGGAGAGATCACTCACCAGTTACTGTTGTAGGCAAAACAGACTAGACTTGGGCAAATTAGTGTACCTTATTAACAATCAAAGCAGAGCAGGGTAGTGAGAAATAAACCCAAATGTTAAAAACGCCTACCCCCCCGCCCCCTTCTTCCCAGGCTCAATTGCGCTCCCAATATTTCTCTGCCTCCTCCACACCAAGTGGCACAGGGGGACAGGGAATGGGGGTATGGTCACACACGTTGTCTCTGCCGCTCCTTCCTCTTCAGGGGGAGGACTCCTCACACTCTTTCCCTGCTCCAGCATGGGGTCCTTCCCACGGGAGATAGTTCTCTATGAACTTCTCCAATGTGAGTCCTTCCCACGGACTGCAGTCCTTCATGAGTTGCTCCAGCGTGGGTCCCTTCCACGGGGTGCAGTCCTTCAGGAACAGACTGTCCCCCACAAAGCCACAGGTCCTGCCAGGAGCCTGCTCCAACGCGTGCTTCCTACAGGGTCACAGCCTCCTTTGGGCATCCACCTGCTGTGGTGTGGGGTTCTCCATGGGCTGCAGGTGGACATCTGCTCTGCTGTGGTGTCTCCATGGCCCGCAGTGGGGGCAGCCTGTCTCACCATGGTCTTTGTCGTGGGCTGCAGGGGGAATCTCTGCTCTGGCTCCTGGAGTACCTCTCCCCCTCCTTCTTCACTGACCTTGGTGTCAGGATAGTTGTTTCTTTTTCATAGTCTCACTCCTCTGTGTCTGCTGTTGTACAGCAGCTGTTTACAAACTGTTGGCAAACCAGTAGAAGAACTGGAAGATTTACATAATCCACTAGAAAGTATTACAGTGTGAGGCTCTGTGAAAAGCTGGTCATTTATTTCGAGGCTGATTTGGAAGAAAAACACATATTCTGTGTCAGTGCAGCATCGTCCTACAGAGATGTAGAACGCATTAGAGAGCTGAAGTGCATCAAATTGCCTTATACATAACTGTTGGCTAAGTCCATTATTTGCAGTCTTATTTTTAAACTTATTTGGAAACTTTGAGGAGCAACGTAGAATGTATAATGCTAGTGCTCTTTCCTATACTCATTTTAGTGATGAATAGTGTATTTCAAGCATCAAGAAATGATAAGTACCTTTATTTTGTGATGGGTAAACCAATACATACATGTCTTTAAATGATTGACTCCTGTACTTTTCTTTCTGTTTTGATAGTCGGATTAGACTTCAACATTTAGATATAAATCAGCACATATTGGGATTTTGACGTTTCCTGTTGTTCATCACTCTCAATAAAATGTATTGATTTATAAAGAGAATATTTTGAGCTTACTACTGGTAGCAGTAGAAAACAATTCTGGCCAATCAAGATTTGGGCAAGTGACTAAATATCCCTTTCATGTCTGAATCTGTTGAATTCAGAATATTGTTGTAGAAGGCATTAGGATTTTGGAAGTAACTATTTTTACTGTTTTATTCCTGAAGGAAAAAAAAATAATCTGGCTTACTTACTTTTGGAAAATGTGTGGATTTTTTTAATGTCCTAGTTTGAATTTTTACACTGTAACAAGTCAAAAGTTGTTTTGAAAAATAAGATCTGCCTAAATGTAATCTTACTTTTGTTGATTAGACACATTTAATTTCTACAGTGAAAGGAAAAGACTGTTCACAAACAATTGCTTTTTGTCCTAAAATATTTTCTCGCTTTGGCTGAGATGGGCAACTTTGTAATCCTGAAATTGATATTGATGTATTGTGCGAGGTTAGGGAAATAGAGAATGTAAAGAAAACAGCAATCTGTAACCTGCATTCTAAATGTTTTTCCCTTTTTAATGTGTAGAAGCTAACTTCAAACTTGCTTTAAAGCTGATGGACTTGATTAAGATACTGAATTTACTGTAAATGTTTCAGGAAATTATTTATGTCACCCATTTGTATAGCTCCATTTTTCTCTTGCATGATAGGCCTTGCACAATGAGGAGTCTTGATTTATATATTTTGTAGACAGTACTGTGTATATGTGTGAGCATTCTTCAAGTCCTCCTAAAATTGAGAAAAACCTGTCACTTTGTTATCCTGATTCAGTGTAGGAGGCTGTGGGTTTTTCTCAGTGGACGCTGCCATTTTAATGATGATTTCCAGCAGAGGTCCAGTCTGATGCAGAGTAGAATTGAAAGAAACAGCTTACAGTTTCAAAGCATTTGAAAGTGGAATGTTTCAAAGTTGTTGTAAGGTAAGTTGTATAAATTCTGAAAGTGTTTCTGATTTAAGATTCTTTTAGTAAAGTTTTTGGTTAATTTCTTGATTAAATTAATCAAAAACACTTAAAAAATGACTTGCCTTATGACAGTGTTGAAATTTTCTGGTTTCTTATGCTTTCAAATAATGAAGCTGACTATTTCAGTCACGCTCTGCATCATCTGCCTGAGGAGGGCAGCTTCCTATTTGGTAATTGCTCTAAAATTTATATTCAGAATTTAAAAGCCAAAGTATACTTTTTTTAATAGTGCCAGTTTATATACTGTTGTAGTTCATCAAGAAAACTGGAAAAGAGGAAAAACAAGGATTAGTATCTATTCATGAGACAAGTTAGTGGCAGGACTATTGTATAATAATACAGAAATTATAAGAATGCGATTTAACACGAATAAGATAATACTTGATAGCTGTGCCACATTTTCATAACTGCAATTAAGATGCGACCCTTCTGTTCTCAGGACCCTCTGGTGGATGTATATTTTCTCTCTTGTCCCCATGATTCCCAAATCATCAGACAAGGAGATTTATTAAACCCCTATTTCTGCTAACTTTCTTGTTCTGAGATATACTGTCGTTTTAATGCAAACAATTTATCTGTTTAGGAAGGTGGGGTTTTTACATTTGGAGCTGGAGGCTATGGTCAGTTGGGTCATAACTCTACCAGCCATGAGATAAACCCGAGGAAAGTTTTTGAACTTATGGGAAGTGTTGTCACGCAGATCACTTGTGGCAGGTAAGGTCTATTCTGTGCTAGCATTATGAATCTTATAAATAACTTGGTTTGTGTGAAACTTCATATACATTGCAATATGAAGTGGCTTCTTGACTTAGCCTTTGTGGTTAGGGAAGACAAGCTGTTCTCTAACAAAAGATATTTGAGACTTTACTGGGATTTTAAAAACATTTGATAGAAGAACTAAAGGAAGTTATACTATTTGAGAGGCTTGAATTTTCTAAATGGAAAGTGTGAATAATCAGCGTGAAGGTGTTGTTTATTGGTGTCACTTTATCATTCCCTATTAAAGAACACGTGTGTTTGGGGACGTACATGAGCATCACTGAGGATAAGTGTAAAATTTGGAAACATAACTTGTTTTGTGAGATATCTGTAATACTGTATGGCGCTCCAGTTTCTAATGGGTTTTTATTGTATATAATAGCACCCAAGAAATTGGAAAAATTCCCAGCACACATGAAAATACTCTTGTCCAAAGAACTGCATTCTAAGAAGACAAAATGAGGGAAGCAACATAATTTTTTAAGAGATGGGCACGCTTTGTTATTTGTGTTAAAGAATATGTAAATAGAAAGGTATCTTTCTAGCAGTTTGGTTGCCATTGAGTGTGCCTGTTCCCTTTTACTAGTAAAAGGTATAAATTCAGTACTGGTTCTTCCCAGGCTCATGATAGGAAAGAAGGCATCTAGAGTCGAGAAGGATGGGAGGGGAAAGGAGATGCAGGCAAGCTGGTAGAAACTTCAAATTTCTGAATGTCTAGAGATAAGGTCAGACTGTGGGATTCAAGACAGAACCTGGCATCTCCGTTCTGTGAACTTTTCCATGAAAATGAAATATTGCCTATTGGAGTAGTGCCAGTGCTTTGCCAATAGAGAAGTGGAGTGTTTGATACTACAGGACCTTTAACATACTGTTTAACACAGTTCTTAGTCTGGCCTGCACAAAGTGCATTATAATACTTAGGTTTTTATTACTGAATTTTGTTTGCCCTAGGCAGCACACGACTGCATTTGTTCCTTCATCTGGAAGAATTTATTCTTTTGGACTCGGAGGTAATGGGCAATTAGGTACAGGAACGACCAGTAATAGGAAAAGTCCCTTCACAGTAAAAGGAAACTGGCTTCCTTATAGTACTCAGTGCCCGATAACCACAGGTAAGTGATATCTGGCATATTTACTTCTTGGATTCCTGTTCCTTTGTAGCGTCGTACAAATCTTGAGATTTAAACTAAATATGGCCTACGATCACTTTCTTCCGAACAGTTAGTTTTCACTGTGCTGTGTTCCCTAAAGTTCATTGCTGCTGTAGGAAATACACGCTTACTTGTGCTGTTGGGTTAAGTGCTTCGTTAGCAATAGAGCTAAAACTTAGAGCTGTTAGCCTTTACCTTAGTTAAAGCTAGTCTTAAATATCGTATTGCAAAGATCTGCTTCAGTGAGGTTACGTAGCAAAGGAACCTTTTTCTGGCTGAGTGTTGATTGCTGTGTCTTTATCATTTCTCAAATTCACATTTTCACAGTTGCCTGTTTTTTGTTCCTATTGCAGACAGTGAGGAGTGTTATTGTGTAAAGAGAATTTTCTCTGGTGGGGACCAAAGTTTTGCACACTACTTTTATCCACAGGTAACAGATTAAATATACTCTGATTCCGAAGTCTGTCAAAGTTACATATTAGTTTTTCTGATGCTTTTTAAAAGATTTTCATATTGATGGTGCATGACTGCATTCTAAAGTCCATTAGAGCAGTGTGGAAGCACAAGACACTATGTCAGTTTAGCAACTGAAGGATTTGGATCTGGTTATTGAGTGTTAGTAAACTCTTGAGACTTTTTGGTATTAGTTTTTGGGTTTGTTTTTTTTTCCTGAATGATGGATGTGTGCACTTCTCTTCCTTTCATAAAGGAAAAGGTGATTAAATATTTGAGCTCTTCACCCCTGCCCAGCCCTCCTCAGTAACTCTTGACAGCAGTTTTGCTGTCTTCTTGCTCTGTAGCCATTTTAGCATGCCATAGCGATGAGGAAACAAATAGAGCTTTTTGCTAAAAATGATAGGTGGTGACATAGTTTGTTATGTAATAGAGTTTTATGCTAGTCTTAAGACTTAAGTTTTAAAAGGACAAGAATTGATTTGTTTAAATTCTAGTGCAGGGGAAAAAAAGTGTGCAGTAAAAATGGCAATGTGGGAGTATGATGGAAAGGAAATGCTATTAGGGGATGAGTTGAGAGGAGAAAGAAGGTGAAGAGAGATGACTGGGTTTGTATAGGGACTGTTTCCGATACATCCCAGCAAATACTAGACCGTAGGGATTAATGAAGCATCAAGACTTGAGTATGTGGGATGAAAACTAACTTGGACATGAAAGAAACCAGAATTTAGTGGGAAACGTGTTTGTTACCAAGAAAAACAGAGTACAGGCAGGCTTGCAGCAGCCCTTTGCTCCCACAGCCTGTTCTGGTTCCACAGAGTCAACAATTTTTCTAGGGTTGATTTTTCTTTTTTTTTTTTAATTCTGACTGAGTTGTGGTAACTATTGCTGTATTTGAGAAGCCTGTTTAGCAGGTGTAGACTGTAAAAATTGCTGATAGTGTAGGCTCAAAACTTCTGTATTAAAACTTTCTTTAAAACTTTCTCATGCAATTTTCTAATCGCTAAAGTAGATTCTGACTGACTTATTGAGGTGAACTGAAGACTGTATGAATGCAGTTATTGTGGCTTGTTCTGTACAAAAAGTAAGAGCAACAGATGAACTTTAATGCTGCAAAAAATATGCCTTTTAGTGCTCGTTAGTTTAGTAATTTGTATTGAATTCTTTCAAAGTTATGTGAGTACTGTATTCCTGGGACTTGTGTGAACTTAGCAGGGGTCTCAGCCAAAATCTGTTTGTTTTCTCGTTAGTTTTTGGGCAGCTCAGTTCTCTGAGTTGTTTCACTGTGGGTTTAAATGATGCTTCTGCTGAACACCAGGGGAATGGCAAGAGGGTTTCTCATCCTGATCCTGTAGGATGGAATCAGAAGTACTGATTTTTGGCAACAGCTAGTCATCATTATACTGAGTCAGATACGCTGTCAGACTGCACCCTCAGGAGATATACATTTCTTTTTACTAGTTCAGCCTTGTTTTCAGTGGTATCTGCCATCTCTTTTTGAACCAGTGCTCCTACTCAAAACAGTGGCCTTACTTCTGTTCCTCTTTACTGTTAGAAATCTTACTGGAATTTATTTGGTGCGAGCAGCACATCAAAATGCAGCTCATCTGATGATGCAGTATAAACATGATTCATTCTCAGAGGAGTCTGATGAAAGTGGGGTGGGAAAGCAGCTGTCCAAAAAATTGAAAGGCTTTTTTTCTGTATGCTCGCAGCCTGGCAGTGAGCTAACTGGCTCATAGCGACTAGGGAGAAGAGATGCTTGCTACTAAAGCTTGTTTAGTGTTCATCTTCCAGAAGAGTACTTGCATGTTTGAGGAGTTTACCATGATGTAAGCTGTGGTGTGAATTAACACACTTATCTAGATGTTTTTAGTGTATGCTCTGCCTTCATAGTGAATGCAGAACTGCTAGAATATGCTAAATTTATCCTTGGGTTTATTTCACAGTAATCGTCTGGGTAGGCAAACTGTCAGTCAAAGAAGTGATAAAGAACGCAACCACAGGACTGGTTTTTCTGGAAATCAATTTTGTGTGCCTGATTCTTTATGCTTTCTTTAAAATTTAGAATATGGTGCCACCAGATGATTTTAGGTATCCTGACTTTTTGAAGCAGATCTGGACTGTGAATGAAACATTTATTCAGAGGTTGCTGACTTTCCCATCGGGAAGACTTCCTGTAGAGATAGCTAAGTAAGTGATGTTGAGGAGAGAAGTCGTCTTTTATAATTATACTTACGAATTGGGCATTAATGGGGTTTTGTATGCACATAGCAAAGCTCTTTTTAATTGCTGATTTTTATTACGTGCAGAGCTTTTGCTGTGCTTTCATTGTCATGCTTGTCAAGTAGTTTAGATGCTTTAGATGTGTTGTCTCTGTCACAGTTTAGATGACTATACAAGATTAAACTGAGTATCTAGTTTATCTAGTTGCACATTGAAAAATAACAGTAAGGAATGTAAAGGAGTATGAGAACAACTCAAAGATTATTGCTTCTACTTTATTAAAGGAGGGTGCAAAGAAATTAAAACAAATTCCAAGACTTGCTTTGATTTGAACTGCCTTAAGCATTGAGTCTTGAATGGAGGTTTTATCTAGTGGTGTTTAGTCATATTAAAGTCAGAGTTCCGTCCTTTGTACAGTGTAATTTATTAGGGATTAAATACAGGTTTTTAATTGCAAATGCTAATTTGCAAAAAGAAAACAAAAAATGTAACTTATTTCATGTGAACAATTTCAGTGAAATTGATGGAACATTCTCCTCAGCTGGGTGCCTGAATGGGAGCTTTTTGGCTTTGAGGTAAGTGGTCAGGCTTTTAAACAAGTCTTCCTGTGAACAGAATTAATGGTGGCTACCTTTCCAGTGTCTCTTGTTTCAGCTCTTAACACCTTCCTGATATTTCCTTATCTTACTGTTACTCTGATACCTGCACTTTAAACTTGTAGCTCCTTTACTGCCATATGGTTTGTCAGCTGGCCCAAATGCAGCCTGTCTTCTGCCATTCTTTGGAAGTGTGTGCCACCTGGCTGCTACCGTGTAAGCCAGCAAAACTCACTACTCCTCAGCCACAGGTGATTCAAGGGGAATATATTGCACAGGCTGGTTTAGATCCTAGTGTTTTTAAACTATTGTCTTGCAGTTAGAGGAGACTTTTTTTTTTTTTCAGTTGCTTCAAAGGTCATATAAGAAATGGAAATCTGATACTGTGATTCCCTCACGTTTTAATTCCTTAGTATATAGGCCTAAAAATTCAAGGTGGAAAAAAAATTTGGAGTTGCTGAGAATACAGGATTCAGTCTTTTTCTATTTTTTTTTTTTTTTTTTTTGTTGCTGCAGCAATGATGATCATTACAAAACCAGTGCTAGATTCTCAGGGGTTGATATGAATGCTGCTAGACTACTATTTCACAAACTTATACAGCCTGACCACGCTCATATATCACAACAGGTTTGTGCTGCGAGTTTTCCTTATGTCTGGGATTATCTTTCTACATTACGCCTATTCAGAAATACTATTGTTATGCTTGCACTGACCCTTTTAATAACTGTCTTTATTCAGTAATTTCTCAACTGCAAATATGTAAAACAGTGTTCTGTTGTGCCAATTAGGTTGTATGTGTCTGTATTTTAATATTTAATACAATGTCTTTTTTTCTAAATGTGTAGCAGTCTAATTTAAATTCTTGATGATTGTTTTTATGTAGATGAGTATTTGTTTGAATTCACAGTCGCATTAGAATAAACTGAATTTTATGATGTGCTGTAGGTCGCAGCTAGTTTGGAAAAGAACCTTATTCCCAAATTGACCAGCTCCTTACCAGACGTTGAAGCTTTGAGGCTGTATCTCACTCTACCAGAATGCCCGCTGATGAGTGATGCGAACAATTTCACAACGTTAGCTATTCCTTTTGGGACAGCTATTCTGAACCTAGAAAAAGCTCCTCTGAAAGTTCTTGGTAAGAAACTGAATTCTGTACTGTTAAAACTAACGATCGACACATGAAAACATACAGAAATTCCATCAGTGAAGACATGATCTCAGCAACACCTGCTGTGTATTTACAGTTCTGTAGAATTCCCCACTGAGAAAGGTTAAGTGTGAACATTGCTTGATGCATAGGAAAACACCTATTCTGTTGCTTTGGGGTGAATTAACTGGCCATCCGTATGAATTCATCTGGTATTGTAATTTTTTGGACTGATTCCATTTGGGAGGAATTCAACTGTGTAGTTCAGTGTATTTGGTATGTGTCTTTATGCTTTAAAGTGAAAATTATGTGGTCAGACAGCTAACAAGCTCTAACCAATTTACAGAAGTGTGGCAGAGCAGATGTTAAATTGTTTTGATTACAGCACCTGTTTTGTTTCTTCTGAGAGGTTCGTGTTTTCTCACTGATCCTAAGTTGTGGTCTTCAAATATGCAGCTGAGAATAGCTAGATTTTTTTAACTCTGCTTCCTTACACCTTCCTATTGTGACTCCTGTCACCTGGAATTCAGCTTAAAGAGTTGAGGTTTCAGAATATTTCCTTTTTAATTGGTATCTTTTTGAAAGGGTGCTTCCTTCTTCCTTAAATATTTTTTGCCTTGTAACCCGTCTCTTGTGGTTTTCAGTAGTTTTTGGTGAGAGTAAAGAGCTTGTCTGCTGTAAAGGAAAGCAAACTGATTGTTACTTTGAACTGTAGTTTGTGTTTTGTATTACTTCACTTTCAATTGCTCTTAGGAATGTTTGCTTAAGTCAAGGTTTCAGGATTTGAGCCATCTGTTTTTATGTCAAAAGTTACTTTATGATACTGTTGTGCACTCTGGATGAACAGACTTAATTTAAAGAGTTGGTGTGTAACAATAGAGCATTTGAATAGAGGTTTCATTATTTATAGAAAGAGTAGCGTGTTGTTTAAAAGTCTGCACCACTCTTGCTGTATTAAACTTTTTTGAGAGTTTTTGGTAACTGAAAAGGATGCTTTCTAGCAAAACATACTTTTTTTTTAGTTAAAAGTACTAAGTTTGTGTGTTCACTATTGTTGACAGAAAACTGGTGGTCTGTACTTGAACCTCCCCTGTTCCTCAAGATAGTGGAACTCTACAAGGATGTTGTAGTCCACCTCTTGAAGTTGTGCAAGATGGGCGTTCCAGCTTCTGAAAGAAGAATACTTACCAATTTTCTACACACGGCTTTCAGAGTTCTGGAAATATTGCATAGAGTATGTTTATGTCAATTGTAACCAATTACTTATGTGTTTTTATCAGCATCTGTGTGCTGTATAGTTGTTAAAAGAAGTTAAGTTACTAAAGAGTTTTGAATGCTTAGACTTGCATCTACAAAGATATCTGTAGCTGTTCCATCTGGACCAATGAGCCATGGGAATCCTGGATTCCAGTCTGACATGGTGATGGAATTACCTATTTTCTTGGGAGCACAGACTGATCTTGCCTCTTAAGCTTCAAATGATAGCAACTAAGGTCACAAATGGAAGACAAGAGCAAGATGTATTTTGAACAGGAAAGATCTGCACCGTTTTTACCAAGACAAACATTTATTTTCTGATTTATTTCGTTTGTTAGTATTCCAGCTTAGTTCATGAAAAATACTGAACTTGCGAACTTTGAGCAAAAATAGCCTAAATCATTTGGAGTACCCAGACTGTGTACATCACAGCATATTACCTAATTGCTGCTGAGATTTCCCCTCCCACCCCCTACTTTTTTCCCTCTGTAGTTTATTCTGGTGCTATGGCATTCTGTGTTTATATGCTAAAAGAGCATTTTAGGCATTCCTTAAGGTGCTGGTCAAGTACTGTATTTGTACAATCTAGCAAAGTGAGCACAGGTGTCTAAATGGGATGTTTGTGTGGCGTACATCACAGCTCTGCTCTCCAAACTGTCAGAAAGAATGGAAAAGATTTTTGCTTTGGAAGTTGGAATTTGTACACTTTGGTTTGCTCAGCTTTTCTTTATTCTTTATGGAGACCATCAAATTAAGGCTGAGAGTAAGACCTTTTAGTAACTATCTTGTGTTAGAAGTGTAAGATATCCATTACAGATTCCAATATGGAAAGCTGCTGGTATATAATAAACTATTGTTTTGCTGCCTTTAGAATTTCTGTCACTGCTCAGGCTTGCAGTTGCTGTAAATTCAGCTGTAAACAGCTGAAGTTGATCTTAAAATCTTAAAGCCTCATGGGTAATTGTAGAATTGTAATGTATTCTCCTTAGTTCTTATTTTTTTTGAAACCCAACTTTGACTACTGTGTAGCTGTATAGTAGTCAAAATAGTTACATTTGTGCCCACCTTGCTGCCCAGCTGTTTGTATTGGTATAGTGTTAATACTTAGCTGGGATGGAATAAAGCAAGAGGAAAAAACAGGATGACACATCTGAGGTATTTCGTGGGTTTAGTACCTGTTGGGTTGGGGTGGAGAGGGCTGGTGGGGAGATGGTTGAGAAAAGTAGGCTTAGATTATTTGGTTATAAAGACAGAACTGGGGATCTTGCTGTTTTGGCAGTTAATGGTCCCTAACAGTCCTTGGGAAAAGAAGTGTGTGTTAGGAAAGTGTGGATGCTTCTGGATTAAAATTATGCTGTAGAGAGAAGCCTTTATATAAAAGTTATTTTTCCACATCTCTTTTTCTAAGCTTAATTTTTTTTAAATAGAAACCGTTCCTCTGGTCATGAGTAATAGAGATAGTATTCATACTGTAATTAAGAATAGAGTTCTTGAATCATGATTCCTAAACTTGTGCAAATATAGGAACAAGTACTTGTTCCATTGCATGCATGAATTTGTGTATCCATCACTGTTCCTGTGAGATCATATGATATTTCAAGGTGGCAGCATTGTGTTGTATGATGCTGAATGCTCAGTTAACCTTATTTTTCTTTGCATCTTTGATGGGATGCTGAATAATCCGCGTATCCCATATCTTTAACATTGCATTTAGCATTCTTGTAGGCACTGGTGTTTTTCTAGAATTTTTTAGTAGCTGGGTACGTGTGGCTGACATTTCAAATGTTTGAAAAACATGGAAAATGTCCTTTTGAAATCTGTTATACAAAGTGCTAATAAAAAAATAAATTGTGCTTCTCTAGGTAAATGAAAGAGGACAAGTTATACAGTATGACAGATTTTACATTCATGAGATACAAGATCTGATAGATATCAGAAATGACTATGTCAACTGGGTCCAGCAGCAGGTATTTGGAATGGTAAGTTGGTTGGGTTTTGGCTTTTTTTTTGTGTGTAGGGTGTGTCTGTCCCTGCTCCCCCCGTTTTGTCTTGATTTTTGGCCCTTTAGATTGCCTGTAGATTCTGTAAATACAGGCACTTTCTTTCCATAAAAATATTTTTGCAGATCACTGATGCTGAACAGACTGATCTTACGTCAGGCACTAGCTAAGGAAGAATTACTAAATAGGTGTGATTATCATCCTTAGGACTGACACTGTTCAACATTTTAATCCATCAATTAAAATGTGATCTATAATGCTGTCACTTGAGACTTGCCATGTCAGAAAAGTTAGGAAAGTGTTAATTTGTGATAGGAAAACATCCAGAATAAACGTGTATTGCTATATCAGTTGGGTTCAGTCAATGAGAAAACTGAAACTGTCTTAGAAAACAAAGTCTAGAAGCATAACAGGGAGTTACAGGGGACAGATAACTAAGAGTTTTCTACTTTGAGTATAGCAACAAGAACTGAGATAATTAATTCCTGGATCTGTAAACAGAAGAGTGATTAAGTGGGAGTAAATTAATCATTGTGCAGAGAATTAGTGATTTGGATAGGATTTTGCCATGCAGTTCTTTAACTTCTGCTTTGAAAGAATATTGAGTAAGTTAATATGCTTTCTCTAGTCACCTAAATTTAATTTTTTTGCAGCAGTACCTGGAAGGTCATGAACATGGGAGACAGAACTACTTTTGTTGTATTTTGTGAATACAAAGGAAATGATGCTGTCTACCAAAGAATTAAAATTGCGATGTAAAATAACAACAGCAGGGAGACTGGGGAGCATAAAGAAATAACGAGTCAGTATTGGCAGTCATGACAGACATTTGTTTCAGCCAAGCTTGACCGAAAAAATAAGCGGTGTGTGATGTAGGCTGGTGTCAGTAGCAAAAAGGGGCAGTGTACTAAATGAGATACAGAAGCTGGGGATAAGCATTGCAGGGTCTTGGAATTAGAGAAACGCTGTATATTTGGCACAGAGAAGGGTGTGCCAGTGAAGGGTACTGAAATGATGGAATTTAAAAGGTGATGACCTTTGCATGCTTTAAATGGATGTAAACAAACCCAAATGTCATGTGTGGAGAAGAAAATACCGAATGTGGGAAAATGAGAGCTGCAAAATTGCTTTGTAATGAAAGTCTTAAGCTCCATTTGTTAATTCAATCACAAGATTGAACAGTAGCTTGACATTACTGAGAAAATACTAGATACTGAATTTCCCTTTAATCATAATTATTTTGTCATGTATTTGTGCAGTTTCAAGTTCAGCAGAAAAAGTTATTTTCATTTATTATAGGACTGAAAGAAATTCCTTGGCCTTAGTCAGGTCTCCTTCATAAATGGTTTTGATGGCTTTTTCCTGCTTTTATGTCCACTAGTCTCCTGTGTTCTTGCTTTTAAAATAAGAAGCCCTGCTCGCCTGTTGAACCAGTAATAATGAATCAAAATTTCTTTTGCTAGTGTAATTTTTATTGTCATAACTTGAGGCAAAAGTGTTTGCTCGGTTCCTTAATTAAAATGTGGAGGGGAAAATATTGAAGAAAAGAGAATCTCAGAAGTAATCGGTGTGTTCTTGGAGGGAAACTTGGAAGAAAAAAACCTTATTCTTTCAACTGAAAAATGAGTGGGGAAAACCTGAAGGTACTAAATAATGCAGTTTTGATTTGAAGAGGTGTTCTTGAGATACAGCTTAAAGGAGTTGAGAAAAAATGTTTGAATTACGCATAAATAACGGTAGATACAGTACAAAATTGCATAAGTCTGTGATGAATAGAGTACTCAAATCTGATGTTTCTTGTAGGAATTAGGGATAGAGACAGAAAGTAAAGTATTCTGGCTGTCACTTTCTGTGAGCCGTGGATGTCTACATATTTGACTTCTCATATATAGTCACATTTAAAAGTTATCAGTTTGTCATTACCTTTTATTCTTTTTCTGTTTTCTGCTTGCTGGGTGGAGACGAACTTAGCTTTCAGTGCAGGATAAGGAGGGTAGCATGGCACCAAGTCGATAACTTTGTTTCTTAGCACAGTTGATGTAGCTTGTTGTGGAAGTCTCTCCCTTGTTGTGGAAGGACCTCAAAGATCACCAAGTCTAGCCCCCCTGCCCTAGGCAGGGGCACCTCCCACTAGACCTGGTTGCTCCAAGCCCCGTCCAACCTGGCCTTGAACCCCTCCAGGGATGGGGCAGCCACAGCTTCTTTGGGCAACCTGTTCCCGTGTCAGTCTTAAATTTCAAGAGGTAGTTGCTTTTCTCATATCATATCTTCTCATAGACCCAAATGATTCTTGAGACTGTATCATAAAGTGGTGGGGTTCTTTGTATTTTTAAATTTTTACTCATTAGAAGCATTTTGCGTTTAATTTGACGTGTTTGCGGTCCTTTGAGAACAAAAATACATAGGTAAAAGCAAATGCCATTTATTAGCATATGGAAGTGAAAGTTTAAAATGTTTAATTATTTGCATCCAAGAAAATGTGATACTTTAATATTCCTTTTTTTAAAGACTGATATATAGGGTGTTGAAAGGCTTGGTGGCATTTGGTAGATTAATTATAATGTTTACGGTTGATATTTATGTCTCAATAAATATTCTCTTGGGGGGGAAGCTGTAGATAAATATTTTTAATTCTACATCAGAGATGAATAATTAATGCAGACACTAATGCTGCTTTTTCATCTTAATTATTGCTACCTTTGTGCAAATGCTGTCATAGGATGTCAACCATGGATTAACTGAGGTAAGATTGGTTGCAGTGTGGTTTCTTTTGCAAAATGTAAGGTAATCAGAAACATGAGTGTCAAGGATTGTCTGATGTGTTCTGTTGGGAGGAAAGCTTTAAGTTATCATGGCTGTAATCTGCAAAGATTTTTGTGGGGCAAAAATAAGCAATTCTTTGTATTGCAAATTCAGAGCATCATTTGAAAATGACGACTACTTTGATATCCAGTGGCCATAATAAAAGTTTGAAATTAAAATGTATGAAGTGGGAGTGGTGTTTGCATGTGTTTTGTTTTTTGCGTTTGTTGTAGGGTGTGTTTTTTTTCATGACGTACTAAACAATTGAAAATCATCTTAATTTTCCTAAGATGCTTTTGTCCTGCATTGACAATGAGTAAAGATTTCTTTCTCTTTCCAATAAAATAGATGTATTAAATGAGTACTATTGCAATGGCTTCTTTAACCATGATTGTGGTTTTTAAATAAGCAGAGATATGATATGGTTCTTTTCATTCTAGTTAACAGATATTCCTGTTACAATTTGCACGTATCCATTTGTATTTGATGCCCAGGCAAAAACAACTCTCCTACAAACAGATGCAGTCATACAGATGCAGGTAAAAGTTTTAGGTTTTAATGCTACTAATTTTCCATTTATTTATTTATTTTTACTTTGGATGTCTTGGCGGGTTGCTCTTAGTGTTTGTCTTTTTGTGGGGTTTTTTGTATGTTTTTTGTTAAATGGTGTAGTCTCTTTCCCATAAGAAAGAGGTATCTATTTTTAATCTCAGGGTATGTACATGATAGATTCTAGTGGTTTTGTGGCTTTGTGATCTCATTGAAATTAGATTGTTTAATAATTGCATAAATTTCTAAGGAACTTCCTTTCCTTTCATTAAAGAGATGCCTTTTTTTTGAGGGGCTAACAACCCGTAGTATAGGTGTGCAGGGGGAAAAAACCCAAACAAAACCACCATACAAACAAATCAACCCCCAAAACCAACAAAACAAAAAAACCACCACACTCACCCCCCCCCCCCCCCCCGAAATAGCCACCCAAAACTGACCACCACTTCCAACCAAAAACCAACCCTGCCTTCCATATGAGCAGGCTTTCAAGGGTATACGTATAGAGCCTGGAACTGGAAATGTATCTTGTTGGAGGCAGCAGTCAATTACTTTTAATTTCTTATCTTGATAGGACTTAGGATTTAGTTTGGTTATTAAGATTGGTAGTATCGGAGAGACAACGTGTTGGCCCCACACGAATATCTAGTGCACACCTAATTTCTCATTTCATCTGTCATACCACCTTCAAAATGCTGCTAAACCCTGAAGTCTGATCGGTGTCTGCAAGGCGGTAGAAAAGAAGCTTATCTTGGAAATCTAGCATTGACTTGGGATAGTGGGAGTAGGCTTCCTGATCTTGCAGTTTGCAGTAATTTTTTTGGCTTTTTTCCTGTTAAATGCAATTATATGTTACTCCTAATTTATTCACTTATCTTTTAGCTTAGAGACTGTCCTAGAAATTAGATAATTGATACAAATAATTCTATGTCTTGAACCATATCTCTTGGCTAGAGATAGATACACAAGACAACCCTGAGGTAACTGAGAGGACCTTAGGTGTTTTCATGATTCTCTGGGTACAACTGAAACTAGCGTGATGCAGTAAGCTGTACTTCTGTTCAATGTTTGGAATTTTTTTTATAAATATGATCCGTGCCTGTTCAGTTGCTGTAAGGGTACAATAAATCGTATTTTTTAGAAAGGAAAGTAAGAATGAAAGTAGGCTACTGCAAAGTATCAGCAGTAAGAGCACTGGTTCCCCCCATGTTTATAATATTTAACATAATGAAAGTTACTGTCCTGAGTCTGAAATTAAACAGAAGAGGTAAGCCATGCTCAAGTAGTGGGCTCATGTAGAAAAATACTAGCTTGCCTTTGTAGTTCATAATAAGCATAGTTTCTTACGCCTTTAAAATGTACATACACAGTCAATATCAACATTTGGTGAATTCAGGGAAAAGTTCACATTGCATGTTTCTATTAACAATATTAAATAGTATTAAACCACTCAGACTTTAATTTGCAACAGTATTTTGTTTTTGAATAGTTGTAATACAAAAATTATAACAAAAATGAAATAGATGAACAAATCGCTTTTCATTCTGTGAATTATTTTTTAATGGATGTTTTCATACCAGAATTATATTAAACAGCTTCCTCTTTGTTAGGTGAAGTGCAGTATTTATTTGCTTCCTTTTGTTACCCAAAAGATTTTGACTGGAATACCAAAAAATGCATTCTAAGACTTCCCTGAACATGAGCATTGATGAGGCTAATGGGTAAAGGCAAAATATTTCCCGAGATTAAATATTTCCTGAGATGAAAGGAGTATGAAGCAAATCTGGGCAAATTCAGTAGCTGTTGTAGTAGCTAGTCCCATTCATGTTTTCTGCACTTTTTAAGAGAAGCTTGATGGACATTTAGTGTTGACAGGAATCTTATGTTACCTACTAACACTTTAACTTTGTTTTTTTCCAGATGGCTGTTGATCAGGCTCACAGGCAGAATTTGTCTTCTCTCTTTCTGCCGGTATTTGAATCTGTCAATCCATGCCTGATATTGATGGTACGGAGAGACAATATTGTAGGAGATGCTGTGGAAGTCCTAAGGAAAACAAAGAACGTAGACTACAAGAAGCCACTCAAGGTACATGTTGCTCAAAGTGTCTTTCACTGGTGTGCAAGTAATTGAGGCTATTTTTGGACAAATCTTGTTTCACAATGGTTTTTAATTCAGTTAGCACTGAATTGTGTGTTTCAGGTTATTTTTGTAGGGGAAGAAGCTGTTGATGCTGGAGGTGTTCGCAAAGAATTTTTTTTGCTCATCATGAGGGAGTTGCTAGATCCCAAGTATGGAATGTTCAGGTATTACGAAGAGTCCAGGCTGATCTGGTTCTCTGATAAGGTAGGGTACAATCTAGTCATTAATTTTCTTTCAGCTTACAATATTTGTATTAATAATGTACAAACATAGTAGTTTGTGGTAGTTTTATTTCAAAAGAAGCTGAAATAAGTATTCTAAAAAAATGTTTATTTTTGTCACTATTAGGTCAAAACTTTTCCATTCTGTTTTTCCCTATTCCTTCCTTACTCCTTACCAATTGTCCCCAACCCAGACAAGTTTAGCAGGAAGAAGTGCCAACCAAACTAAACTGATTCCAAGAGCAGAATCAGTAAATCAAGGTGGCAGAGAAAAATTCTTGAAGTGACATATTGAACAGGTTTTTCTGTATTCAGTCATGTTTATGGGCCTGTTTTGTAGATAGTCATTGAACATACTTTTTTGAAAGTTTTGATCATTGAATTTTTAGTCCTCTTTCAGGGAAAAACAGTGACTAGGGTGGCTGTATCGCAAATACCTGAGTGTGAACGTTTCCACAGTTGTTGTGTTTTAAGCCTTGGCTATTAACTCCAAGGGAGCCAATAATGAGCTCCTCCCTCCTGCCCAAAATAATTTTTAAAATACTGACATATATTTAAGCACTGAATAGTGCAATATTAAGTCACTGACAGAAGCACAATCTTATTGTAGTACTTCCAGCAGTATGCATCGCTTGTAACACAAAACATGTTGTATCAGCTTTGTTTTTCGAAGTAGAAAGAGTTCTATTTCCTTGGATTTCCGTCTGTCTCAGCTGGTTAAAACTTCATCCCATTTTCCTCAGTACTTAATGACTGCATACATATTTAGGAAAAATATAAATTAAACTAATTCAGATTATACTGCACTGTACATTTTTTTCTGCACTCTGGAAGATTAAATTAACTTCTTTATTTTAAACCATCTTGTCTGTTTTCTGTTCTTAGACCTTTGAAGACAGTGACTTGTTTCATTTGATTGGTGTTGTCTGTGGACTAGCAATATATAATTTTACTATTGTAGACCTTCATTTCCCCTTGGCTTTGTACAAAAAGCTATTGAATAAGAAGCCATCCCTGGATGACTTGAAAGAGTTGATGCCAGATGTTGGCAGGTAAGCAAGAACGAAAAATGAGTAATACTAGAAATTAATTTTTAATTCAACATTTTCCTTTAAGAACATCAAGAAAATGTGTTATTTTCACACTAACAGGATAAACAGCTCAGAGTAACTCGCATACCTCATGTCGTTTGAGAAAGGATACATGCTATTGTTAAACACCTGCTTCTAAATGCTTGCTTTCAGTATTTCTGGTTTTTGTTCTGTTATTCTGCAAGAATTTTAGGGGAAAATAATATTTGAAATTCAAAATCTTTGAGTTCTAGCTGTTAATTTTATAGGCCTAAGTGTGAACATAGTTTTTGTTTTGAACAGCTTATTTAGTCTTTCAAGAAAACATTTTTGCTTATTTCAAGGGCAAATGCGTACTAAACATCAGCGTTTGTAGGGGCTTGAATAGCACTAACAGGTAGGAGGTTTAAATGAAGGGAAGTGGATGATTGAATCAGTGTTGTGAATGCTAAAAGGTTTCATGGATTCAATGAGGAATGAAGCAAGATAATGGAAGAGCCCGTAGTTATTAAGTACTTATCACCTCTGGTTTGGGGATCCCTGAGCTGAAAACTAGGATATGAATCTTCTCTTTTCACACCTGGAGATAATCAAAAGGAAATAGTACTACAAGTAATAGCAAAACAGTTGCTTGAGATTTCCCAACACTGCACAAGGTGCGAGTCAATGAGCTAATAGATGAAATAACATAGGAAGATTATTTTTTTTTTTTTAAATCTTGAATTATCAAAGCATAAAGACTATTTCAGAAAAATAAGTTCATCTTTCATTGCACTATTACAAGTACTTTTGTAACTTACTTTGCAGGGGAATGCAACAGTTACTGGACTATCCAGAGGATGACATAGAGGAAGTGTTTTGTCTTAATTTTACTGTAAGTTCTAAATAGTGTTTGAAGTATTTCTTATCAATCTCATACCATCTATTGTAACTGCTTCTGTTGGAGTGTTTGAGCAAAAGCATCCACTGCTGATTCCCATGAATTTCAGCATCTGTCTCTGCCATTCATGTTGCTATTCGCTAAGTGGTGGGAATAAGTACTGTATGCAATAAATAAGATTTATACCGTTTTTATTTGTTTTAAATAGATCACTGTGGAAAATTTTGGTACAACAGAAATTAAAGAGCTTGTTCCTAATGGTGCTCACATTCCTGTAGTCAAACAAAATAGGTGAGTTTTATGGGTTACAGGGTAGTTCAGTGTTGCTGTCTGCCTTGGGAATGTAACTGGGCTGCTATAAATATGCTCTGTCAAGCTGTTACACTAATGTTGGAGGCAAAACTACTTTAGTTGTTTTTCCAAGCTGTTCTCATGTGTATTGTCAAAATGGCTGTTGTATTTAAGAATTTGCCAGCTGTGTAGAGGCTATCTAATTTTGTTCAGAATGTGTAATTTTTTTTTTTTTTTAAATTTTGAATTTAGAAGTATTTTGAAGCTCTTTAGAGCCCATATTGACTACTTGGCGTTCATTTTATAAAATTGAAAATGTTTGTGGTTCTGCAGGAAATTATATATAAAATCATAGAATGGTTTAGGTTAGAAAGGACCTTAAAGATCATGTACTCCAACCCTCCTGCCATGGGCAGAGACACCTCCCACTAGACCAGGTTGCTCCAAGCCCCGTCCAACCTGGCCTTGAACACCTCCAGGGATGGAGCAGCTACAGCTTCTCTGGGCAACCTGGGCCGGTGTCTCACCACCCTTGGAGTGAAAAATTTCTTCCTGAGATCTCATCTAAATCTCTCCTTTTCCAGTCTGAAGCCATCACCCCTCATCCTATCACTACATGCCCCTTGTAAAAAAAGTCCCTCTCCAGCTTTCTTGTAGGCCCCTTTCAGATCCTGGAAGGGTCTATAAGGTCTCCCTGCAGCCTTCTGTTCTCCCAGCTCCCCAGCTCCCTCAGCCTGTCCTCGTAGCAGGGATGCTCTAACCCTCTGATCATCTCTGTGGCCTGCTCTGGACCCGCTCCAACAGGTCCATGTCCTTCTTATGTTGGGGGCTCCAGAGCTGGACACAGGACCAGGGGTCTCACCAGAGCAGAGCAGAGGGGCAGAATCCCCTCCCTCGACCTCATGGCCACGCTGCTTTTCATGCAATATAGAATTGGAATTTAGTGAGTACTGATGAAAACTTCAACCTAGATGCCATCATGTGGCAACTATTCATATATGAAATATTACTTCAGAGAAGTCTTCCCTTTTAGAGCAGATAAATTAATCTAGTGTTATCAAGTGGTGTTGTCAGAAGAGTGTGTGAGGGGTGGGGTTTTTTTGTTCGGTCAAGGATTCTGTTACTTCTATTTATAAAAGCAGCCTTTCCCACCCTTTGTTCCCTTTCTATGTCTGGAGGATAGGCAGGATGTATCTGGTGGTGCTTTTGCCCTTTTTGCGGAATACTACCATTTTATTATCTCTCCACTCCTCTCATGAATTCCTGTCCATTCTTGAGTCTTTGTGACTTCTCTGTGCGTTTACTTCTCCCAGAGCAAAGGGAATTGAACAGTAAGAGCATACTCTATGAAAGCGGAATGCACCTAGGCACTGCGTGGTAGGAATGAGGGAGAAAACGTACCTATAGGCATTTTCCTAGAGGGCAAATGTTTTGGGCAACGTTTTCTGTAACTAGCTATGTCTGTTGTAGAGGAATGAGTGATAGAAGACACTGAGGGTATTATAAACCCACACATAGCCATGTGCAGTGACAGTGCCTCCCACAGGAGTGATTCTTATCCTCCTCATTTATCCTGCTGTTAACAACTGCAATCACCGCCTGTGGCTGTCGCACTTTTTTTTTTCTCCTCCGCCCCAGTCCTTGACTCATGACTGAGGATTTGTGATGTGTTATCTTACACATGATGGCTTTGAAGTTCTCTGGTGGTGGTTTCATGTTCTGTCACAAAGTGACAGTAAAATTGGCGTTGAATTACGAGAAAAGGTTCAAAGTGGCCATGGAATGTATGCTACGCTGTTGTCACTGGTTGTCTCACAGCAATGAAGAATTCCTGTTTCTCAAGATACAAATATTCCATGATGCTTCATATTAACATATTAATTAGGTAGCTAACACAGAGTATAACAATGCTAATTAATGTGCATAATATACACATAATCTGATTAATTAGCACAGCTTATAATAGTGCTAACATTAATATTAACACAGAGTATAATAATGCTAATTAGTTTATTATTATGAATTTCCTCTGGAACAGCCTTTCCTTCCCCTGTTAGTATTAGACAAATTACCTGCCTCTCTGCTAATTACGTAGTGTGCATAAAATGGATGTCTCATTGAGTACTGGAAGAGGAGGAATGTGGTCCACCATTTTACTCCTCTCCAGTATGTTCACTTCAACTTTAATAAATGTATCGTCGAAATGTGTTTAGATGATTCTTTAAATTATTTGTGATATTTAAATATGGTGGATGTTATTCAAATACCGTGGCTTTCCATGGAGAAAGTATGTTGGTATATAGCTATAATCCTTAACCCAAGTCACTTTGCCAGTGTAGAAATGAACAGTGTTAACGAGGATTGATTGAAATGGTAGTTACAATAAATAAATCATAAATACTGTATTATATCAAGGAATTTTAGTTCTCCCCGTAAGTGGTGCAGAAGAAGGTGTTTCCAAGAAGATACGAGAACTCCTTGTACCAAAGCACGGATAACAGGCCGTCTGTGTTTCAGTATCCTAGCACCTTTGCACTGGTCTCTCCACTATATAGGATTCAAATGTCTGTTTGAAGTTGATATGCATTTTCAGTGCAGATATGGTAATCTTTTAAATTAAAAAATACAACAGCAAGTTTGACTAGTTGGTTTCAGGACACTGCATGTAATTCAAACCTTAAAGCTTCTTGCCATTCAGTCCGATTCAGTGCGATGCATACAAATAAGAGAAATGTTGCTAGTGCCTGAAATAAATAACACTAGATGTTACTGCTTTTCTGTTGCACATTAGGGACTCTGTCTCGGGGGTGTGGAGGGGAAATGTTTATGTTCCATTTTCATTGAGGTTATATTCACTGTGGTTGTAACATGAAGCAGAATATATCATGTTAGGATCGTTTTTGCTTAACTTTCAATGCTGTGTTCTATGCAGAAACAGCTATTGTTGTTTTATTGATAAAAGGGTGACGTGCTTTTTTTTTTTCCTTGGCATAATTCTTTTTGTCTTGTTTGTACAGGCAAGATTTTGTAGATGCATATGTGGATTACATCTTCAATAAATCCGTGGCTTCCTTATTCAGTGCATTCCATGCAGGCTTCCACAAAGTATGTGGAGGTAAAGTTCTTCAGCTCTTCCAACCCAGTGAATTGCAGGCAATGGTAATTGGGAACACAAATTATGATTGGAAAGAACTGGAGAAGGTAAGAACCATAGTAAGCTGTTTGTTCCATATACTTTTAATTTCAAGATGCAAAAGCAAAATCTTGAAGTGTCCTTTTGAACTCTGTTTTAATTGCTGTGACAATCCGGCCTTGATCGGATTGACTGCATGAGTGAGGAATTTTTTTTAAAATGTCGGTGAATTAAGACACTAAAATTTTGTTTACCTTCCTGCTTAAAGTTTTCACATCTTATTTCTGAAGGAAATCGGACTTAGAAGAAGAGAGAGGAAGAAAAATCCACAGAACCAAAAGGCAGCTGTATACGATGTATTATATTAGAAAGGGGAAGGTGAACAAAATGCAGTTAATAAAAGTAAATATTCTTGATTGCCGAAATTCAGTACAAGACTTTGTTACTACTTCATTGGGATTGAAGATGCTTTGAAGTACAGGCATCTGTCCGTATAGTTGAAGTCAGACCAAACAGCTGAAGAAAATGGACAAAGGAAAACAGTAACATGTCGCTTGCAGTATCCCTTTACATGAACCACATTCATTCTGCTTTAATGTCAGATTATCGTACTGGTTCTACGTGCAAACAATAACCTAATTTCCTGCTCGTTTTAGAATACAGAATACAAAGGAGAATACTGGGCAGACCATCCTACAATTAAATTATTCTGGGAAGTTTTTCATGAGTTGTCCTTGGAAAAGAAAAAACAGTTTTTGCGTAAGTATTTGAAACTACTTGGCAGAAGTTGCTAATTGAACAGAATCACTGTGATTTCAGGCTCTTGCTATAAGAGGGCAGACATACGTATTTGTCTAAAATGGTGTAATTAACTCTATTTGGAAGAAAAAAATCATAGTACAAGAAACTGATTATGAGCTTGTCTCTGATTTTGCTGGGTTGTCCTGAGTAATACCGGGTGGTGGGCAGTTACAAGGTCACAGTGGACAAGAGCAGCATTACAGAAAAA
The DNA here is from genome assembly GCA_013398295.1 of Chionis minor. Taxonomy (NCBI): domain Eukaryota; kingdom Metazoa; phylum Chordata; class Aves; order Charadriiformes; family Chionidae; genus Chionis; species Chionis minor. The sequence continues at coordinate 372,216 of VZSF01007997.1, read as the reverse complement.
CCCCACAGAAACAAACAAACAACCCCCCCCCCCCCCAAAAAAAGGGGGGGGGGAAGGGGGGGGGAGAAGCCCAACCCCTCAAAAACCCCAACAAGCTAAACTGCTGGTGTCATTTATCTGATGACTAGGGGTTTTTTTCTGTGTTTTGATGTAAGGTTCACATTCTCCAGTTTTGTCATTGCACATAGTTGGAATTTTTGAGTTATAACTGATTGTAAATACCTCAAGGTACCGACAGGAGTGGAAATGCACAGGGAGAAACACCAAGTTATGAAAGCTTCCTGCAAATGAGTTTTTGTTACGAAGAGATCATAGATTAGTTTCCAATTCAGACAAATTTCTTGTTGAACAAACTAATTCTGTGTATTTACAAGATGCTTGCAAATGCTTGCTAAAGGTATAGGGAGTGGATTTTTAAGTAACATTCTGATGTATGAAGCACTTCCTACGTTTTTTGGTTTGGTTTCATATGCCAAAACGAAATGTTTTCCTTTATATATTGCTTGTTGTGTCCTAGTTAAGGGTTAATATACGAAAGCTGGAGATCACGTTAAGCCATTATTCTCTGTTTTTTAAACTGGTCCGGAATAATTAAAAAATGCAATTAACAGTTAGAACTGCCTATGTGACACGTAACGTTAGTCTTAAACAACTTCCAAGACTTTGTTTGTTTTTTCTTGGCAGTGTTTCTGACAGGCAGTGATCGTATTCCAATTCTTGGAATGAAGTGTCTTAAGCTAGTCATCCAGCCAACAGGAGGCGGAGAAGGTTATCTTCCGGTAGCTCACACTTGCTTTAATCTTCTTGATCTTCCAAAATATACAGATAAAGAAACCCTAAAATCTAAGTTGATCCAGGCTATAGATCACTACGAAGGTTTCAGTTTAGTATAACTTCAGAAATGAGAGTCTGTGTAACGTGGGATCATTAAACTAACTTTTTGTGTCTTTCTTGTGGTGGTAAATTCAGTGGATTAAATGATGGAGTTGATAATACAGCTGATTATTTGCGAAAACGTTCAGTGGTACGGTTATTCATGGGAGCCAAAAAACGCTTTCAAAAATGAGGAACTGTCTTAATACATACATTCTTGTACAGAACCATGTGGATTTTGCCATATTACAATAAAAATGAGAGTATTGTGAATGGGAGTCAAGTTTCACTAACATGAATTAACATTTCACCTTATGCAAACAGTTTGGCGTGTGAGTGCATGAGAGACTCGCTTAAGTTTTTGAAATCACTTATTAAGAACATTTAACTTTTTCCCTGATAAATTCACTTGGTAACTTTTCATTTTGTAAATAATAAATTTTTGTGATAAAATAATTATGTTCGAATAGCAGTATGGTTTCTATTGCTTGTAATTGAATATGAGCTTATTTTATGGCTTTTAACAAAAAGGTGACTACTCTGATTTCTGAAGATATATTTTTCTGGTTTAAGAACCTTAGTAATGAAAGTGATTGTTTAAGAGACATTCATCTTCACAATGTACAATCCATGAAGCAGTCACTTAGTGCCGATACAAAACTGCAGAAAATGGCATTTTTAATATGTGGATGAACAAGCTGACTTAATACACGGTTTTATTTTTAAGGACTGATTCTGTAATTAAGTGGACACAATTACAAAAGGGGTTAATTTATCATTGGAAACCTCTGTAGCCATGTGTCAAGCATACAGTTTAAAAGAAAAAGATGCACCAGACAGTTGTTGCTGTCAAGAGGTTAAAAGTTTATTTTTAAATGCTGAAAGCGTAGTTTATGGTTTCTAATAGAATTTTCACTTTTTTGCAGATAAATGCATTTGAAATAACTCTTTAACACCCCCCTCCCCTTTTCTTAAGATTTTATTTTTAGTATAATTGCCCTGAGACGATTGTGCTTAGCTGGACACTTTCAGATTTGACTTTCCTTCTCTGGTTAAATTCCAGATTTTGTGGTGTTAATGCATATGTGACTTGCAGCTGTGAAACAAATATTTATTTTTTTTAGATTTTTAAATGCAGTGAAAAAAATTCAAGCTATAATAAAAGACTTGAATGAAAACCTTTGTTGGTTGATGTGTATGGATGCTTGCATCATGCATATTTCTTCAACTGGAGGGCAAGTTTTGCATGCATTAAATTGAGGGTACAGCTAGGATACCAAGATCTCACTTGAAAAGCAGGGAAATTCATTTATTGTAATAGATTGTATAACATGCTGTTTCTGTACTGGCAGTACACAAAACAGTACAGTTAAAATCATTCTCTTTTTCCTTAACACTGTGTTTTTACAGCTTTCTCATGCAAATCTTAGTAAATTCTTTGTATGCAGCCTATATTCCATCTTTTCCAACATTTGTTACCTGTCTGAGAAATTCTCCCTCTTGTGAAAAAACAAGAAACCAACAAATACTAAAGCAGCTTAATCTTACCTTACACGGAAGAAAGAAAAGGAGAAAAAACCCACATAATTATGCTTTCATTTTACCAGGTAATATTAAAACACTGTTTTTAAATTATGAAACAACAAGATTGCAAAGGCAAATATTCAAAAATCAGGAAGTGGCTAAGGTAAAGCTGTTGTCTTACTTTTTCCCTTGTGTATTATTACCTGATCAAGTGCTGGGTTTTTTTCTGTGGGACCCTAGCTTCATTCAGTGTACACAGTTGGGGTTTTTATGTTCATTGTGCAGGTCCAAGTCTAATTTAGTGCTACTAATCAAGTGCCAGCACTATATATATGCATTTAATTTCCCTATGGGACTTTCTCTGATTTTGGTTTCTTTTTTTTTTTTTGCTATGTTGGATTTTTCATCAATATCAATCTTAATCTGCAAGATGAGTAATGGCCTTATTCTGTAGATGAGGGGGTCTGAGGCAGAATCCCAAGTCGTAGTTACTGAACACTGGCCAATTTTTGGTGCCCAGATTAGGATGTGCTAGAGAACTTAGATGTCCTTCATCTCTGAAGTGCAGTTTTTGTTGACTGAAACTGCTGTGGCAATTACTTCACGTTGCTGCAGAACTTTCTCCAGCATCAGCAAGACTTGCTCTCTTGGAAGGTTAGTGGCCACTGGTGAGCGTTGAGGGGGTGGGGGGTGTTGAAGGGTTGGTTAAATGTCATGTTGAGAACCCACTGGCAGAGCAGGACTAGACTCACTTTCCTCAGGACAGCGTTCACCTGAGAATTCCTTTTGCAATTTTGGCCTTGGTTTTATCCCCCTCTGCAGGAAGTGGAGATGGGTCCTACAGAGCATGATAGTATGTGCTAAATGCTCCTGGTTATCTTACAGGTGTTAGCTTGGTCTGTGCAGTGAGACAGGTGCCCTCTTGCAGAACAGACATTATCTCCGTAAGAAGGTAAAAGACTTTTATGTAGTACTAGAACAATTAATAGACATTATATTACTTCTGTAAAACATACTTAGGTTGCTTATGACTGTTAACAGTCATAAACAGCCATGTGAAGGTTCTCTACAAAAGTTGTATGCTTAATTGTTTCCTCTGGCTGGAAGATGGTGGACAGCAGGAAGTGCTTTCTCTTTTTTGGATTGAGTATCATTTTGCATACAATATTCGATGCGTGCATCACTTAAGAAAGGGGGGGAAAAAAATCCCTTCTGTTCTATGCTTAGCTAAAATAGCCACGGTGTTAATGAAGAAAGCCTAGGGCCTTCGCCCTTGTCTCCAGTTAATCAGGAAATCTTGCATACAAATTTATTAAGAAGGATAACGTAAGCGATGAGGGGATACTAGTTTGGTCTGCAGTGGGGAGCATTTTACAATAATTAAAGCCCTTTAAATGAAGTATTTTTATTTGATAATTAGGATAGCATTTTGATAAAGGGTCAGAATTATTACTGGAGAATGCTAGTTGCATGTCAAACATATTCGTCTCCATCATAGTTACTAAAGGAGGATTGTGATAGCAGTGCAGTCGTGTACTGGGTTTTTTTCACCTGTGACATTAGTACAGGGCTGAAGATTGAATTTGCAGGATGGAACTACGTGGACTACTTCAACTACATGTATAGCAGAAGTTTGTCCCTCATTTTCCAGGAAAAAAAATAATCTAAACACTGTTGCCCTGCACCAGTGTAGAACAATTAAAGCAGTGAGCCCTGCTTAGGCATAATGGCTTGCCTTCTTTGGCACTTTACGGGAATTACTGCTAATAGGGTTGTTATTAATGTAGGGCGTCAAGGCACGGTACTCCCTGCAAGAAAACTTATATGGTACTTTAAAAAGGATTTTAATTCATTGCACTGCTCTCTGCTGCAATAAACTTGATTTGTCAGGAATAAATGAAGTTTTATGTAATTAAATATAAACCACTATAAAAGAGCTCTTTATTTAAAGATACATGAGGTTCTGCAGTTAAGACAAATACAGATTAAAAGCTTTGTTTTAATAATATAGTTTTCAGCATGGTAGACTGGTATATAGTGAGCAGAATAAAAATGGCTGTGTTGACTTTCTCCATTCTGCAAGCAGAACTGTGTACTTGTGTGTACTACGTACAACTTGCCTATTCAGTTGGTGAGGGGAGGAAAAAAAAAAGAGAAGAAAAAAAATGTGTTTCTCCTGATAAGTGACAGCTTCTATTGCTTACCAAGTGGGTATTTCTTAATTGGTAGGTCAGTGTGGGGTTTGGGTGAAGTAATCATCAAGTTACTATTTTTGTCTTTCAAGGTGCTTTCAGGTTTGTGTTGATGAGGTTTGGAGCAGTAACCTTACCTAGACCTCGGAAGGCTTAGACCATTAATACTGCACCTTGGGGTCCCGAGAAATCCCCTTGGCTGTTTTCCTGGAATACATGCACACTTAATCAATAAAATACCACTACCAGTTGTAGCTTCTATACACTTGAGTTCCCTGACCATTTGACCAAGGCCTCAATTTTTTTTCTTGAGGAAAGGCGCTTGTTCATGCTTACCTGCATTATTTAACTCTGTGCTACTTGTTGCACTAAATTCCTTTCTGCAAGTGGAGTATGCTAAAACTTTCTAGCTACAAAACTTTGCCTCCCCAGTTCTGCACCGATGTGGATCTGTTGAATGAGAAGGATGTCTTTTTATCTTCTGACCACAAGACAACCAGGGGGGAAAAAAAGCAAGCACCTAAACCCAACTGTGGCAATACTGAAGGTGCACTAGAACTGTGTAAAATTATCATATATAGAGACCAACTGGCCTCTTATTATTAGTAGACTCAATGGTCTAAATTCCTGCATATCCTTTGGGTTTGAATGTATTGTTTTGATCTTCTATAAAACAACAAAATAATATGTTGCTAATGCCAGGAGTGTGACTAGAGAACTTGCAGGGGCTAGGCTAGCAGTCAGCATTTTTTTTTTCTCCAGCCAAAAGCACATGCATCAGTCTTAGATTATTAGAAAGGAAAATGATGCTTGTGAATCTTGTTCCACATACAAACTAGAGAGCTGTTATTTTCAGCATAGTTAGTGTGCATGATGCTAGTGGAGATCTTTTGCTAAGGCTCCAGGCTAGTCTTGTTAATAGGTACCAATCCTACACTGTGTTGTGCCTGGGGGGCTGTGAATGTCTACAGGTATTCACTGCTTCCCCCCACGTGCCTGATTATGTGAAGAATTTCAGTGAGGAAACAAAAGATTAATGTTATGTGAAGATTTCAGTTTGAGTAGAGTAAAAAACTTAAATTTCCTTCCCCTTTTTGAGCAAATACACCAGTTTTTCCATTAGAAGGAGCAGAGCTGGCACACTGTAGCTAGAAACCAGCTTCCTATAGAAATTGTATTTGCCATGTCTTTGAATAATCTTAAAAGTGAAACTAATTTAATGATTTGTGGCTTAATTCTGCACAGAAGCTATGTGGCTGCACCTGCTAGCAGCAGTGCTTGAGTACTCCAGGAGCTACATATAGTGTCTCAACAAGCCTGAGGCTGTCCAGTGGCAAGGTATGAATATCCTAACGCACTCAGAGGTGCTTAGATTAAATTGGCAATAAACAAAGGGAGAGGGTAACCGAGGAGATAAGGGAGGTCCCTAATATCTTTAGGTGAGGGAGTAGTTGAAGAGACCTGTAGCAGTTCAGAGGGGTTCTCTGCTGCCCGCACGCTGGCTGTGTCCTGGCTGCAGCAGGGTGTGTTAATGCGGAGGGCAGCCTCATCGGGTGCTCTCCCTGTGGGGTACTGGGGATTTCTGTAACCTCTTCTCTGCTGGTGGCTGGTAATGAATGCCTAAGGAAGTTTTTAAGGTTGGGGTAAGAAAGTAGCGATACCTCGCTGCAAGGACTGAGGGTAATCCTCACCTGTGCATGCAGCTCTGCAGCTTAGTTTGTATTGCAGTGTCCCATCTTAAAACTGACCAGTCCTCACAGCCGAAAGGCACTAGAGTCATTGCATGTGCATCTGCAGGGTGCAACCCAGCATTATACCACTTTCCCTTGCTGGCAAAAGGCCTCTCACTAAGTACCCTCCTTTCCCTGAGTTCGCTGTCAGGTGAGTGCATTTAAAACGAGGTGAGGAGCTGACAGGGTTTGTTTTGGGGAGCTGCGCATCCAGCAGCGCCTGCTTGTTGCCCCTGTCCTCTCCTGCTGTTCTCTGACACTGCTGCAGAGGTGGTAAGTGGGGATGCTGGGTGCGGTGTGGTCCTCTGTCACGGTGTGCAGGTGCTGGGCTCCTGCAAGTGTGATCCGGTTATCCGAGAGTGCTGGCGCTCCATGTAAGGCATCTGGTGCTGTTGGAAAGAGGGTTTCCTCCAGCTGAGGCTTGTGCTTGGAAGTGGGGTTTGCAGGGATGGCAGAGTGTCTCTTGCTCTGTGAGAGTCAAAACAACAGTCCTGTAGTCACAGGGGACTCTGGTTCGTGTCTCTTAAGAAACTTAGTCCTTTAAAGACCTGTGGTCATGTCTCTGCTTCCACCATCTCCAAGGCAGGGTGGATATACACTTAGGGTGCAACTTACAAGTTTGCTTGGTCAGTTGTTTGAAAGGTACCAGTATAAATAGTTGTTGCGCACCTCTGGGAAGGACTCTGTTTCTGTGTGTCACTTGAGAACTGCTCTACTGGGTTAATCTGAGGTATAAACCGCCTCTACCTGTAGCTCGTCCAGGTGCTTACAGGAGGGTGTAGAGGAAAGGAAAATATTCTTTTCCTTGGCATCCTCCTCAAGGAGCTTCAGTAGTCCTGTTCCACCTGAATATGTCCCGTTCCTTTTTGAGGCCACTTTGAGCTCCCACAGCATCCTCAGGGCAGTGAGTTCCGTAGTTTGTGTGCTGTGGTTTACTTCATTGCCTCTGCTTTTCTGCGTCTGCAACTTGGATGGCCCTTGGGCCTCACATTGGGGAGAGTAAATAGCAATTTTTTTCCCTTCACATGTTGTTATTAATATTACTTTTCTAAGTCCTAGCAGCCTGTGTGTATTCTCAAAACTGCTGAGCAAAGCGTGACTATACTGAGGGTACTGTTACGAGTCTGTGACTTTTCTTGATGAGTTATAGCTAGTTTAGAACCCATCTTTACATAGACAACGGCCAGTTGTTTTAGCCTGAAATTCTGCATTTTGAACTGGATTTTATTCTCCAGTCATTCTGCAGATAAGTCCATTATGCAAATAATTGCAACTGCCTATAGATCTGACCATTCTGATTCAGTATTTAAGCATAGATACTAAACTTGAGGTACGGAACTGCGTCTTCCTTTTTCTCAAACTGTTTTTCAGTTTTTCAGATTGATTCTGAATGTTGGTTTCATTCAAATTTTGTACTCTTATAGCCCCATCCCGATTGGATGTTGTTCAACACTTTGCTGTCATGCATTTCAAAACATAATGTGTTTTCCGTAATCAAAAACACTAGTTAAAAATGTACTGGATTCAAGATAGTCCTGTAGAGAATATGTGGCCATTAAGAAAAAATTATTACAAGAATTTTTTAAATATGGGCTTCTTTTACATCACTTAAAATACTTTTGCAAGGTTATTATTGTGCCTAGTGCATCAGAACAGTCTGAAAGGGGGTTGGGAAATGGCACTGTCTTGTTAAACAAATGCTTGTGTTTTGTTTTTTTCAGTGCATCTATTTAATATAAATACTAAGAGGGTTAAGATGCTTTCATAGGGTAGTAATACAAATTATGAGAGAAATAAGTAATCTCCCTTTTTGAGACTGTACAAATTGCAGCTGGAACCGAACACGTTCTTCCACTCTTCCAGACAAATTTCATGTAAGATGCTGAATACTCAGGAGTAACAAAGAGCTGCGACGGCAAATGTTTCCTCATCCCTATCGTTTGCCTTGTGATTGTTTTATACAATATTTAAATATTCGCTACGGGGAAAGGATAGGGTGTAAAACGGAGGAATAAGGTGACATATTGTAGTCTGACGTTGCTTTTCTGTTCAGGTAATCCCGGCAAAGATACAAGAAAGAACAAAAAACTTCTTTATCTAGGCGCAGTTGGTTTATTCCAGAGGAAAAATGCTTTCAAGTCCTTTCAGAGTAATAAGCAATTGATAGGGAAACATCAACTGTGTAAAAAAATTCTCAGTATTTTTAATACTTGATTTCATGTCTCAATTGTGTGACTCTTGTAAAAAATTTTTTTTTGGCCTAATACAAATGTAATGTGTATTTGAGGGATAGTGGTTCAGAAGTACAGTGGAATCATCAAAATAGTCAGGTGTTACATAGCAGAAAACCAGTTAAACTGGGCCCTGGCCCTTGAGGGCCAGCAGGGGTGGATCTTTGCAGTATGTGGGGGGCTCAGCAGAGCTGGAGCCCCCAGGAAGCCACGGGGCAAACCAAGAACAACCCTCTGCAGTTTGGCTTCATCTGCAGCTGTGCCAGGCTGAGACACATCACCCCAAGGAAAACACGGGCTTTCCCTGCCAGCATTACCTGCATGAAGACAACACACAAATGAAATAGTTGGGTATGTGATGCCAAAACAGGCCCTGGACACCTGTGTGCTGCAGGTTCCTTATAGGAAGCTTCTCCTGGATGGGGCTGCTCAGGGTTGGGGTGGAAGCAGCAAGTGCCAAACATCAAAGAAGCTTTATGCTGGGGAGAGAAAAGGTAGCAGAGCTGTGCCGGTACTGGCACATCAGCAGAAATAAACACTCTCCTTCAGCAAATACATTTAAAGTTAATGTAGGGTTTGGGTGGAGAAAAGTAGTTTTCTGAGGGACACCACTGCACTGTGGTTTAGGGGGTCATTTTACCAAAGATGGTGCAGACCAGCTTCCTTCAGGCTCCCCCCCACCAACAAGGGGGCAGCTGGAAAAAAGCAATTTACTACATAATGCCTTACATTAGCTAGGGTATACCTTGACTTTTTAGGGCATCTTTTGTTCAGTTTTTAAGATCTAACTAGAAATTAACAGAAACCAGAAATCAAATGACAATTTTAATAGACTTTAGAACAGAGTGTACAAGTATAAAACACTGGTTTTGTATTTCAAAAGTTGCAGGAAGATAGCCAGTCATTTTAAACAGTCTTCTACAAAACATATGCCAGTAGATTACATAAAAGACACTATATACAATATAAAAGAGCAGAAAACAATCCTCACTGTAAAAATAATTTAAAACAAAGTATTTCAATTTAAAATATCTCCTATAGCACAAACTAATACATTGTGACATGCAAGTGAAAACTAAACATATTGCATTCTTTAGTGTAGCCAAATAAGAGCTGTATTAAATTTGGACAATGAGACAACATGCCAACATTTTCTGATGAATGCAGGAGGCTGTTCTTAAATATTTATTAACTGATGTATCTTATGTTCAAAGAACAGCTACTATACATCTTCCAAAATGTAATAAATAGTAAAGCAAAGTACATGAATAATCTACACCGTAGAGTTCATTTGGGCCAATGTTGAAAAAGTGGTTTATAGAAAAATGCTGTTTCACCTACTACTGCACTGTGCAATTTTACAAAATAGTTCTAAAGGCTTGGAAACAATCCGCACTTGAAAATTCGCAACATCCAGTTTTAAGGCAGCCTAGCGCTTGACTATACAATGTAATAATTTGAGTAGCTGCTTTACTTTTAATATGCAGGGGGGAGCTAGCAGGCACAAAAGTATTTTCCCAACCTCAGACATGACCTCAAAACAGTGTGCTCCCAGGTTAGGTTCCTAATCTGCGTTTTAGCCACTCAGCAGTGTAAGCAGACAGGCTCAGTATGAGAGTTAGTTTCTCCTATTTTTGTTGCATGGGTAAGTATAAAGGAAGAGCTTATTTTCTTTTGCGCCTTCTCACATGCTGGTAGAAACGCTATGCTGAACTCAGCCCAGCTTCCACATTAGAGCCTTGGCAATTTATCAAATGCTATTTGTAATGCAAGCTGCGCTATAGTTGACTCTTGTGTACAACGTGAAAAACTTCTACCGTGGGGGATCCATTTTGTTTAGAACGCCAGTATTATAATCGCTAAGGAGCCAATGTCAATGTCGCTTCATGTCCACAGGAAGTATTAAACTCAATAACCTAAGCATTTTCACAGCACTTCTTCATCAGTCTAAAAAACAGAGGATTTCTCAAGTGCTCGCTGTCATGTTTCCATTTAACTATCTACTCACATTTAAGTATGTCTCAAACATACAAAATAGCTGTTAAAGCAAAATATTAGCTGCCACAGTAGGTCTTAGAAAATGCCAGTGTTTAATGACAGACTAGGCGAGAATGAAACGTTTAGCAGAAGCATAAGAAGGTTTTAAATAAACCAAACTGTTACAAAGCAAGAGGTGTGAAAATACCATTCTTTGGTCTAAATTAGCTGTTCCCTTTATATTAGTTTAACATTCCAATGGCTTTTTCAAAACTGTTTAAAAATAATATAAGCTGAAATTCAATAAGCAAAAATATGTATTATATACATGGATGCCTGATCAGACAGATGAACTTAAAAGTGAACATAGTGACAATTGTTTAGATATTCCTAGTACCTTAAAAAAAAAAAAAGATGAGTTAGTGTTGAGTGTGCAGTAATAGAATTTTATTGAAAAAGGTAAAAAACTAAGCATGAAAATCTGTTTTAGTTGTTTATAAACACTACATCCTTATGGTTTTGTTGCTCTAAATTCAGACGTAAACATTCATTCTGACATGCCAAAGCTCCTAATGCTGGTGGAAAGTTCCTGAAACCAGTCAGTGATCACTTTACAATTTGTTGCTTGGATGATCAGTCCCTGCAGCTTCATTTGTATATGCTGATTCATCAGCTGCCGATTCATCTTGTTCAACTCCATCTTCCCCAAAGCCAGGTTCCTCTTCCCTTTCTGGAGCATCCTCATCCTCTATGCCATTGTAAAACTCTTCGATCTCACTCTCATCCTCCACATCTAAGCTCTGACTACGACATGAACCACTTTCACTACTACTCCCGCAAGAGCTAGAAGATACGATATCGTCTTCAGAATCTGAGTATACCTCAGCACCGTGGAATATATAGCGATTTGGTGGTAAAAATAGATACTGAGTACCTGAAACAGAATTTAAAAAGTCAATAAAAGGCTAAAATAAGCTATTCATAAAAGATCTTGCAGACTTCTGGTTAGAAGGTACCTGCATATATGTACTTTCAATAGTGAAACTTAACTGACAAATTGGGTTACGTTAGAAACTCATTTATTTCAATGTATCATTAGGAACAGCACATAACAAATGCTTCACTGGGAGGCTCAGCATTCCTTCTCCCGCCTCCCTTTGACCCAAAAGAGCATTTCAACTTTAATGTTTAGCAGCTTTTTTCATTGGTACACGTAGATTTCCATTACTTTTAACAGAACCGGAACCCACTGCACAGGGTATTTGACAAAGTTTAAAAACAGCCTTTGCTTTAGGAAGTTGCAATTTAATACCAGGTTACGGAATTACAGAAAGTTAAGGGTTGGAAGGGAACCTCTGGAGATCATCTGGTCCAACCCCCCTGCCAGAGCAGGTCCACCTACAGCAGGTTGCACAGGATGGCGTCCAGGCGGGTTGGGAGTGTCTCCAGAGTCAGAGACTCCACCACCTCTCTGGGCAGCCTCTTCCAGTGCTCTGCCAGAGCAGAAGAACTGTGGTTCTTCATCCACACTGATTTTCTAGTGTTATAACTCATTACATCAGTTAAGAGACTACATCCGGGAAGGCTTCCTCAGAAAGGCTAACCTTTCCTTCAAAACGTGCCTGGCCCCAGCTGTGCAATTTGCTTTTCAACTCCTATCACAACTTCATCTTTCAGTTCTATGAGGTAGCTGCCGTACCAAACTATGACCTAGTGTGAGCAGCTTCTTCACACCTAAGGATCCAACTAGTTTTTTTCTAAAAATACATTTGAAAACGTTAGAAACGGATTTATTTTTTGATATTTACCTTCAACCTCCTAAACTCTGGTCTTTTTAGGAAGTATGTAACCACTGATTATAAAAATCTATTACGGATTACAAAAACTTTTCCTATTGGCTTCTCCAAAGAAATAAAAGATACAACGATGGGTTATGTAGACATTTGTCTGAACAAAAATAACCACCCAAACCCACTGATTCCCTCGAGGGTAACTTATTTATTGCTTTAAAGTAAGTCTAGAATAAAGATCTGGCAAAAATGCAAAATACTGAAACGAGTTAACACTTACCATCCAGCCTTTTGCTAATCTGTTCTTTTGCAGATCTGTTTACCCAGCACTTCCTTAATATTTCATTTTTTTCTTTATTTTCTCCGTTGTTAGATCCATTTTCCTTCATTGTTTCAGAGTTCATTAGTTCACTACCAGGATTTTCAGGATTTTCTGACGATGTTTGTGTGTCCTGAAGCTTTTCCTCTGTGCAGCTCCCTTTAGTTTCTGAGGCAGGGCCACAGTTTTCTACCTTACATTCAGCTGGCTGTTCTGAAGACACCACTGAAGTATCTGGGGGAGTCATTCTTTCTGGTGAACTAGAGTCTTCCGAAATGTTTAAAGGGGTAGGCGGTAGCTCAGATGAGTGCATTTCGAGCTCCTTGTGCGTTCGTGGAGGCTTTTCTGTTATTTCTGAAAGTTTTACTGAGTTGTAGCAAAGTTTTGTATATTCGCTACCTAGCCTTTGACATAATTCATTAATAATAACATCACAGTCTCCAAGAAGCTCCACGTCAAAGTGTAAATGAGGCAAAGGTTCCCTATTAATTAAGATCTGAGGCACTTCATGGGGGATGGAACCTATAGATAGAAAAGAGGATTTAAAGGTAGTCATGTCAGTTTTACTTTCAGCAGACATCTACTCAGAAAGTTTGATTCCTCAGACTTCTCTTCATACATTCACTGGCAACAAGACCAGGAAGAAGGCAAGTAAATCTCAAATTTAACAACAGCAGTTTGAGGAGCTATGCCTACTGTAGCCTAATTAGACTTTTCTCTGTTTTTTCCAGTAAAAAGTGTTCATCTGCTCCATCACCAAGAAACACATGCATAGAAATACCGACTACAGCAATATTTGGTCATGTGCTATAAAGGTTATTAAAATTAGTACCTCTTAAAAGAACTGTGTTGATTTTGTGCATTCATTTTATGTACTTAAGTGCACATGAAGAATATACTGCTGGTAAATGACATACCATTAATGAGGTCAAAAAAATTCCAGGTACATTCTACACTGTACAGGGTTGCTCAACCCATTTGAGACATTTAGGGTTCCAAAACCTGCTGGTTTGGTAACCTAATATTGATTCCTCAGATAACCAACTCATGAAATCTAGTTCTAGGACCTAGAAAGAGCGATGGTTTGTGTAGCAGATCCTAACTTTCTAGTCCTGCATTTGCCATCAGCCTAAACAGTAGGCTCTGCCTCTTCTGTAGGGAAGAGGATGTTATTACAAAAGCCGTGGGTGCAGTATTGATCCCAGTAACAGCAGATGCTGAGCATGTGTCCTTCTCAGGCTTCCAGGTGAAGAGAATTTCTTTAGTACCAGTATGTCTTACACTCAGTAGGCAAATAAATCACCTGTCATGGTATTTTCTCAGCCTTCCTGAAGGGCATTTTTCTATAACGTATATTAGCAGAGATGTTTTTCCATATCACTAAGGGTCCAGCTGGTGACACACTACATAACGCACACTGTGTATCATATAGTGTTAAGTACAGACTTTAAAATAAGCTACAATTCCGACATCTGATGTACTTAATCTGATCTTTTGATCCTACATTTATGTTTTTAAAGATTACTTCTTTCTAAATCTTTCAGGTAACTCTGAAAGCATATTGCAAGCAAAGAGAGAAATGAATTGAATCTCAGAACAAAGTCGTGCAAGTTTTAGGAGAGTATTTTTTCAGATTATCATCTAATTACCTTGAGATCTGCCTGGAGGATAGATAAAGCACTTAGAATTCGTTACCTTCTTTTTTGCATTTCAGCTTTACATTGGCAATCGGTTTTCATCTTAGAAAACTAGATGCTTAATCTAGTTGCATCACTGAATCAAACCAAAAGCATTTCTTAAAGCTCTTTAACTGAGAATTTCACTTCTGATCCAAATTTCTGGAATAATTTTATTCAAATCAAATATTACCAGAGATAGTCACTTACTTGGAATCAATGCTACTGGTCTTACTTTCAGTGAAGACCCAATGACAATAAGGAGATCAACTTCATTTTTGTCGTACTTCATGGCACGATGGAACTGCTCAGGTAAGTTCTCTCCAAAGAACACTATGTCTGGCTTCATAATAGCAAGCGGTTCATCAGGTGGACATCTGGGACATCTAGGTACAACCTGCAGTAGAACAGCTTCTATTACTGCAATTCAAGGCTGTGCCCTTGAAAACCTCAGCTTTTAGGAATTTGCAGTGACTTATTTTGGCAAAAGACAACGAAGTTTCAGTGCTATTTCCTCATTTCATTTTTCTGTGGATATACAGACAAGTACATTTCTTACTCTAGCCTGCAGCAACTGCACACAGAAATAGAACTACAGCAGGAATAAAGAGGAAGTCCTCCTAAGTCAAAAGGGAGAAATCACGCAGACCCACACCACGCTTCTTAATCTGACAGCTAAGCCAAAGTCCAGAAGTCATGCTCAGCACCAATGGGTAATTACCTCCTATTTGAGAGGAATATATTTTTCTTGGTTCAATTGGAGCAAAAACTTAAGATTTTGCTGTCAGCTTCCATGATAGGATCTGATATAAAACCCTTCCCGATCAGAGTATATTGCACAGCTTTACCTCTCTACTTTCTCCTCTTCTCCAAAAGGCTACGTGCGTTACACACATAAAGCCACAAGGCACTGTTGCAGGCAGCTAGCACAAAGCATACAGGGCAAGAACATGGGAAAGAACTTTTGTTTGGTCTCCATTTTAAACTCTTCCAGTTCCTCCAAAAACAGAGCAGAATCCCCATTCACTAAAAAAAGTGGACAAGAGTTACGTTTGTGGAGAAGTAGGGTCCCTTTCCTCCTGAAACCAGAGCATTTTCTGATCTTTGGGACCTCTTTCAACTCTTTCCTATCTCAAGACCTTTTTCAGAGAGAAGAAAAAGAGATGTACGTACAGACAATACTTCAGTTACTACTGAGCAATGTTCCTTTCAAATAGTTCAGTTCTCCTCAGCTGGAGTGTTAAAATACGAAACCCAGAATAAATCTAAGGAGCTAAATGTAGCTGCAGTCCTCCAGCAGCCATCGCAAGCAAATTAGTGCTATGTGAAGGTGTAAAAAGAGATGCATATTACCTATTGCAACAGGAAAATATATGAAAACTGACATTTAAATGCATAACAACTCCCTCTTGTACACAGAGTACATGCAGAAAAAATAATACAGAACTCAGAAAGTTTAAATCAAAGTAGTAGTTTATGGATGCTTGCAGTAGGACAAAAGACAGTGCTTTCCATATGAGAAAACATCACAAGTAAAAGGCCTTCCTCTTGTGTCCAAGGACCTTTCCCAAAAATTTAAGAATTTGAACAAAGAATCCAATCCTTCTTTGAAGAAAACCTTGCGGGAGGGATGCGTAAGAAGCAGTATGGCACAAGAACCAGGAATTGGTATGGAGGAAACCTTCACCACGAACCCAAGGTAAATTGTGTCTAGTAACCCCATGCTAAAGGGAAACCAACTAAAGAACTCCCTGAAAAGGAGCAGATGGGTAGAATGAATCTTGAACTTTTTCCTTGGATCTTTACATATTAGAGAGAGCTCATAACACACAAACAGTTTAAACTATTCTGAAGCTTTTTACCCTGCTGTCTCTTCTGTTGATGTTAGTGACGCCCTAGCACTTTCAGTTGGAAGCTTAAGGAAGGAAAATAATTTGCTCTGTATTAGGAGGAAGATGAAATGAAGACCTCTAACTTCTGATTTAAAGAGACCAAGTAATATTAACTCTGTTTCCATCACTTCTCACAGAAAGTCCAATGACTTGTGACTTAATGGATCTCTGTAGAGCAACTGATGTCCCTGTCCAAATCATATTGAGTCACTGTAATGGGTCCATAAATGTGTTTCAACACTACACTACTCACCAGCTTCTCTGCTAATCCTCAGAAAGGTCGTCAGTAAGAGGGAAGATCTATTCCAAGAGCTGAAATTGATACCAAGAAGTTAAAGCTAGATAATTGGCCACTCAATTGCCTAGGGTCCTCTTTCCCTCCAGATGTAGCACGCCCCCAAAACCCCACCACCTCTGCTGATGTATTTGTCTAATGAAAGAGAAATGGAATTTCTCATTGGCTATTGATGTTATCTGTGTATCAAAACCAAGATTAGTAAAGATTATGTTGGTTTAGGAATATCCAAGAACTGGTGCCTGTTTTCCATTTCTTGGGCCTCTTCTTCCTAAATCTGACACCCTTTCTCTATTTCTAGAAGCTGCCTAAAACAGTCAAAAGCAAAGTAAAAATGCTGTCTTTTGACGTGACTGACAATTGTTTTATTGAGAGATTCCATCTGTGTGATTTATAATTGCTGCTGCTTCTCATCCAGAAGGATGGTTGTGTACAGCAACCAAGAGAAAGAATCATGCTACAGGGAACTAGCACATTATCTTGGAAGTGGCAAAAGAATGAAGAGCAGCAACAAGAAATTGGTAGTTTTCTAAACAGGTAATCTCAAACAATTCTCAGTTTGTAATATGTTGAAAGGAAATTCTGGCAGAAAGATGCTAGCTAGACTCACTTCCTTGTGAAGCGCTTAGGACCATAAGGGGATGGACCAGACAAAGGAAAAGTAGTATTTTTAGGGAAAACTAAGGACCTGGGGCCACGTAGAACTGAACTTTCAAACAGTGGAGGACAGCAAAGACTAGAAACTGGACTATGTATTGGGACCCAGGTGCCAAACCCATTTTTGTAAAGGGGAATTTGTTAGAGAACAAAGCTGCTGAAATGGACAGTGTTTTGTTTCATAAGTACAGAAAAGGTTTCTTTTGATATCTAAGGAACCAAATTCTACATTCTAGAGAGGCAATAGACAAAGAAACTGCATAGTGCTGGTTTGGGAAACGCAGGATACAGAATAAAGATAACGATGGCAAATAGAACAATTTTTTTCCAGGCATAAAGGAGGAAGGATGTATTTTCTTTCAATAGTGCTATTTCTTGTGTGAAATGGTATTTGGCAATAGCCATATATATTTTGCATTATGAAAATAAAAGCTGTAAAAAGCTCCTTCAGTCTCATCTCAGGAGTAAGAACCCTCTTTGTTCTCATCATTCAGAAGTATTGCTACAGTTGTCTTCTCTCCACTTCCCCACACTTCCATGACTGACCACCAGCAGGGACGGGTCATCAGGGCAGAAGTTTGGTTCAGCATATAAATGTACGATGATTAAAGTGTTGTTAGGAGAAGGAGTCCTGACCACTAACAATCAAACCAGAAAATTACAGAATGCTTAGCAATTGTTGCTTAGAAGGAAGAAAACCTAAACTCCGAACAGCTGGCTTTGAAGGTAAAGGAGCAGCAAACATCTGTAAGATAAAAAGTTCTCAAAAATAGTATTCTTAACAGAAAGGTAAACCAGATTTCACATTTGATATTTCACTGTTACAAAGCTTCAGGCTTATGAGATTCACATTTCTTAAAACTTTAACTCAAACATCTCTTCTGAAAGGCTTTCATTGAATTCCATTTCAATAATACATGGAAGATTTACATCCCTTCCATGTGTCTCATCTAAAGTTGCAACTGTGGACTCAAAGCATTTATCAAAAAATGTGAGCCTGCAGAAAAAGAGTCCCCTTCCATTTGTATAGACAAGATCTTTTTGATCAGAGAACCATCATCTCTGTTCCTTCAAAAGAAGGGGAAGCAGAGCAAAGGAGGTCTTGCCAAGCCAAAGGTTCATCTGCTCTGACAGAGCAGAACTAACTCCTGCTTTGGCCCTGGGGCACTTCCCACCCAGGTATGGGGAGTTCAGAATACAGAACAGTTCAGGAGTCCCACAAAGGGACATCTTACTCGATCCTCGATCCTCTTCCTTGCTCAGAGGCTGCTCTGGAGTCAGCAATGTCTCCATGCATCATCTACTGTTTAAACATCTTTAATGCAGGTAAGTGCTCAAAGAGCAACCAATGTTATAAATAGCTACGAATGCTTTCTCAGCGTGACCGAGAGTTCAAATTAACATAAACCAGGTATAAATCCAACTTTCTACTTACCATTTTAACCTCTACTTTTCTCAGAGATGCCATTAAAAATGGACTCTTACGGTTTTGTTCTGCTTTTTCCCAATACCTAATTTTTGCAGTGTAGTATTTGAGTACACTTTTAAATACTAGGGGTAATGCTAAAATGCATAGAGGCAATTTTATGAAATGCATGCAAAGATATGTAGCTTTTTAAAAGCAGATCTTTTAAGCAAACCAAGGGTGGCGGATTGGAAGTTTTTCCAGAGTTGCTCATTAGAAAGCTGCAGTGAGTTAAAGTACATTTTTACCTGATTGAAAATATCTCCTCGAACAACTTCACAATCAACTTTGTATTTACAGATGAGGCAGGAAGCTGTTGCAAAGGAACCTGAGGAGAAAAACCCATATGGCAGAAATAAGAATTTTCAGTCATTCAGATTTGGTCCTTTTCCCCAAGCTGTTTTGACACAAAGGCTGTTATGTTGCAGTGCTGCAAAAACCAGTCATTAAAAAGTAATTTTAAATTAAGAGAAGATACGCGTAGTACTGTAAGTAGTTCTTCTAGATGTTAGTCAGGAGAAATCTTAGTTTTAGGAGTAGGATATACCACATGCATGTCAACCCAGAATTGTATTGTGTCCTCTCATTCCCCCAACCTGTGCAAGCCTATACAAGAAGAGAACAGAACCTGCCCTTTTCCTCTTTACACAACTAACAGTAGTGCCAGCAGCTCTGCAAACAGTTGCAGCAGTGAACTCAAGAAACAGTAGGGCAAAATAACTAAGAAAATGCATTAGTAAAAACTTCGCTATAGGCAACTAAAGAGCAGCACTGCTCCTTTCAGCAGAAGTGAGAAGCTCCAGCTATATGGTTCAAACTGAAATACTGCTCTGAACCTAGCAGCCAGCTTAGCCAGCATTTAGCGTGTGGCAGGACCGTGTTAAGCTGGTTGCTCCGTCCAGCCGCGTGGTAGCTCTAACTGGCCTGGTTCTGAAGCAGCTGAAGGTGGTGCCCAAGTACCCAGTAGAGCACTCGTGTCTCTATTGGTCTAAAGGGAAAGCTGATCAGGTGGCTAACGCACACAGGAAACTACACGGTGTGATGTCATTGTGCCATACTAGAGTGCCCTTTTGGTGTGCCCATGTCCTAGAGAGGCCTGCAAGGCCTTTATCTGTGGCTAGAAGTTGACAGAATGCTGAAGAATAAAGTGGAAAAATGACAGATTTTCTCCTAACCATGAAAAAAGGCTTAAAAAAAAAAAAATAATTTGGGGATCTTCAGATCTTTGATCTTTTATGTGCCACTCATACAGCAAAAGTCTAGAGTTCTCTAATTTCTAATGGTGATACGATGGCAGCAAGAAAGCTCAGTGACTGCGTAATGTACAGGGGGATACAAAAGGGAGACAAAAGTCTCTCTTCAAAAATAAATTTGTAGAAAGGTAACCATGAAGATGTTGAAAGCTTTGCAGAAGCTAGGAACAGCTAAAAAACTCTGGTACTAAAACTTTACCTAGAGTATTATTTTAAGCCACCCAAAGCAATTTTCTGCTCATAACCTACGCACAGCAGCCAACCAACACTTACACTGCTAAATGAAGGGATTCTGGGGCTAAGCACAACATCAAAATATGCTCTGGGTAAGACAAAGAATGAAAGCACAGAAAAACTCGGAGCAGATAATTTACGAACAACTGTCAGTTCAGATCTGCTAGTCACTGCTGGCGTGGAAAGTGCACAGCTTCTGAAACGCTTGCTCAGCATTGCAACTCCCAGAACTCGAGGGATTCCAAAGACTACATGAAGTATGACAGTTATTATTTGCTCATTATAATTTGTTTATAGGAGTAATTCAGGCTTTTATACAGTGTGTTACGGACATTTCTGTCAGGCTAGCAGACCTAACCCTGTCTGAGGCATCTGTTGCTACCTACTTGCAACTCTTATGACGCGACTTATTTTTCACCATCAAAAGGGCTTCATCAAGAAGTTACGCTGCCCCATGCGTGAGTCACGTGTAGCCAGCACGCTACTGCCTCCCATCCTTCAGCTACAGCAATGGCAAGGAATATGATCTAATTCCAGACATGCTGGTTGACTGCAAAAGCCATTTTAAATTTAGAAAATGCATCCAAGATACGGTAGTTTTCACAGTAGCAACTTTACTGCAGGTCTGCAGTGTGAATGGGTTCAAAGGTTCACATATGAACTCCCCAAATCATTACAAGGTTCCTTGTTACTGGCCACACTCATGATTAACTTGCCATTGCCACAGCTAGATGATAAAGATAGAATAAATATAGCATTATGATCCCTTACGTAACAGAGCTGCAGTTTCTCGTTAGCCACTGCCATTGGTCAACTAGCATTCGCTGAAGAGCAGCATAACTGTATGTCAGATAAAGCCTGATGTGCTCAAAACAACCTTTGCCAATTTCCAAAGGTCTCAAAACCTCAAAGTCCGAAGCATGTTTTTAAAGAACCTTTTTAATTTACCATCAGCTGATACAGGACATACACCGAAGATGGTCTGAAATCCAATTACTGTAGTGTGCAGTAATTACATTTGTGCAAAAAAAGTGGGAAGCTTGAATGTGGCAGTGATGTGCAAAACCAGAACTATGTAAGAAGTTCATGATAAATGCCTCATACAGAATGACAACCAGAAAAAAACATGACACACCAAGTACAAATGGCAACTAGCACCAAATTTGGGTATTGGACACGTAGGATTCTATTGTGTGCTGTTTGGTGACCACAACAGAACACTACGTTTGCTATGTTTGAATAAAGAAAATTGATGAATCTGGCACCAAGCTAAGCTTTGTAGATAGGAAGCCAAGTGAGTTAGTCCCTGGAAAAGGTGGAATTAGACAGGTCTTACAAACATGCCACAGGGCTTTTAAACTATTTATTTGCCTGAAGTCTACTAAATGATTCAAATGTGCACTTTAAGAACTCATTTTCTGCATCCTTTCCTTAAAAATGGATCTTTGGCCTTTTAGCTTGACATTTGCAAGTCCTTGGAAATGGAAAGCATATCAAGCAACTAATTAAGAGATTCCACTTAATTTAGTATCATAATTACAGAATGTGTATGACACTGAAGGTGTAACAAGATGATGTTCAGTTCCACTGAACAGGTGATTAATCCACAATATTTTATACGTGAGGTAAAATCATTGAAGTGTCAGGGTATTTTAAGATTTCACTAGAATATATGCTAAATAAAGAATCAGGCAACAGCTAAACTTAATTGATAGTGAGAGGGACATATGAAAAGACTGATTTCCACACTATGTTCTCATACATGAATATAAAAAAAGCACCAAATACATTTTAAAAGCTAAGGTCTAAGCTTGTGCGAACAGGGTGTGGATCTCCGCTGACAGACAAAGACCACCATTTATCAAGCATAATTCCGGAAAGTTAAGTTTTCATTTGAAAATTCTGATTTAAATATTTAACCTACCTAAAAAAAAGTTTAACATTTTAAAACCAGAATATTTGTTGCCGAGAGATACCAATTCAAAAAAGAAATTAATTCCAATAGCGATTACCTTGTCACATGCGCCAGTAAAAATTATTCCTACACATAAAGAAAAGTGAAACTAAAACCACTAACCATGACACTGTATTATCCTTTGGATTCCTGCAACCTGTTCCAATGTGTCTATGTTCTGAGTATAGTTGCGAAGTAGTTTTCCTTCTTTATCCATCAAAGCTATGAACTTGTGACAGAGAGATGGCTGGAATTGTCCTGGATAGATTTCCTAGAGAATTCAGAAGGACATTAGAAAGTGTAAATGAATACACAACATCTTTATTCCAACTCCAGCAATTCACACAGGACTAAATATTATCAGTACTGATGTCAGCAGTTAACGTTGGCACTCCCTTTGTGTTTTGCCATTTCCCTCAGATCCAACTCTTCTTTTAACAGCTGAGCTTCTGATCACATCAGGATGACTTGCTCCATGTAGAATTTGGTGTTTTGCTCTTCACAGAGTGTAAAAGCAAGGTTTAGGCCTTTTTTGGTTTTGAGAATTATGAAATAGGAAAGTTTTTTTCCCTTTGTAAGCGTCAAGTAACCTCAGTATTTGCTATTAGAAACATATATGGTTTAACTGCAGTCAAACAAAAATTCCACAAGGAATTCAGATTCTGGTCTTTTGGTTTGGATAAGCAGTTTTTACTCATCAGCCTTAAGAGCAGCCATTCCTAGAAGAAGGGAGCCCAGTAAGCAGAATGACATTGAAATAAGGGGAAGACAGGTAGTACTCACACCAGCTTTGCCAATTTAGCCAGTTTCAACAGTCATCAAATTAAAACCATGCGGCTTAGTAGAGCAATTTCACTGTGCCTGATAGATGCTTAGCCTTTCCATTAGATCAAGGGGGAGGAGGTAAGTCTATCTAAAGAGCATATGGAAAAAAACGCAGACACTCCTGTAGAACAGTTTGATGTTTGCTTACAGCGAACAAGGAGCCTGCCAAAAGGAAAAATTCACACTAGGAAGCTCTATCTAGAGCTGACCGCCCCAGGTGGTACCTCTGGTCGCTGTGCAACAAAGAGGACAGCAGCACCACCACCACCACCACCACTCTGTTTCTCAGGAGCACTGATTTAGGGGAGGAACTTCCAATTCCAGACCCTCTGCTGCTCTCCAGTCACTGTCTCACCACTGAAGAGCAACTGGGCTGGAGTCTCACCTGGGAAAGCAAGGCCTTTTTACAGAAAAAGCACAATGGTCACTGGTCAAAAGCAAGTCGGCAAGGAGGCGGCTGCTGCCTGCCTTTACCAGTAGATACTAAAAGCTGAACCAAAAGTTCTAGCACAACAGTGAACGGTTAAATTAATCTTTGTGACAGCTCTGCCTTCAGCTACCATACAGCCTAACTACTAACAAACAAAAAAGACTTTTTGAAAGCAATTGGTTTTTCCCCAAAATATTTCAAGCTACTCATAATTCTGAAGCTACGCAGGTCTTTGGAGTTAAACTGCAGCAATGATCAATGATCGCTCTATTACCTAGATTATGAGTAGCCTATTACATGCTTATAATCAGATATTCATGTGGACGTAACAGCTTTTATATCTTAGTCTGAAGAAGCAAGACATGTCCTGCCACTGAGCTCTGCAAATTTATTTGGCCATTCTTTGCCCCTAGAATTAAAGGAACTTAAGGTTTTGTGGAATAAGAAAGGAATATTCTAGCTGAGCCGATGGACAGAAAAGGAGAAGTAGGAGAAATTATTTTAGTAAAAAAGTATCGGCCAAATTGGATTTGGTCTATTCTGGTAAAACCTTTCAGAGAAAGCTAAGCAGCTGAAGAATGCACTGATTTTTCTTTTCCAATCTTTAAAACATAATACAGCATATAACATATAAACATAATAAAGCATAAATTGTCAGTGAATGGAAGAAAAGTGAGCATAATTAGTAGTGACTGATTTTCACAAGTCATTACTGGGCCTGTAGTAATTCTTATAATATTTTGGGTTTGATTTTTTTTTGTCCTGAGGAAATCCCAGACTAAATGCAATTATTTTTTGTTTCTACACATATCTCCAGCTTCTACAATGCCTTCTTGCCTTGGAGATATACTCCCTGCTTTTTAAATTAAACTGTTTAATATCACTAACATCTTTCCAAAAACTGCTCGTTCTCCCTTTTAAGCGAACACAGTCCCTGCAAAAAGGCTTTAATTCTCTAAGAAGTACAGATCCTTGTCACAGCTATATCAAAACCTGAAACAAGAACAAATTTATTAGTGCATGAAACTGCTGTACTCAACTGTAAATACAGTGATAAAATGTGAATGCATTGTATGACATTGAACAGCATGCCACAGCACATCAAATTCAAATGTAGCTTTCCACATCGCTCATGTGCTGGCCAAAAGTTTCTCATATTCTTTCATTTTTCAGAGAAAGTAACAGCAGCTGAGGTTTGCTCAGATAACAAGTTTTTATTTATCCTCCCTGAAATTAGAGACACCATCTAGAGTGGTTGTATATAGAACGAATTTATAAACATGAACAGTAAAAATAAACTTTTCTTAAAAAAAAAAAGAGAATGTCGCTAAATATTTCTAATAAGGCTAGTATATGTGGTAAATTCGATATATTAATATATTTTTCTATCTTGTTTAAAAGAAAAGACAAAGATACTCTTTTGCTAACAGAATAGTTTTGTATCTGATTTATGCATTTTAATATCATTACCTGTCTTTACCGACCAAGATAAGAACTGTTGGAAAGCCGTACCTTTGCAAACTTAAAAAATGGCCTGGGATCCTTTCTGAAGTATTCTATATCAAACATTGCTTGAGGATCTGGAAGGTCTGGGAAGTCTACAGCAAGGCGTGCATAGATGCCGTCTCTTGATCTAAAGTCAGGTATTCCGCAAGACACAGACACCTGAAATATATTTTTTGCAATCTGAAGTAAGCAAAACTATTAAAGACTTGCTAAGATACAAACTATTTGGGGAAACCACATTTCTGTATGCTCACAGTGCTCAGGGACATTAAGAACAAAACCAGCCTGGGTTCTCTGTATTTATTTTTTTTCCTTTTTTTGGACCAATATGACAAACCCCAAGTCACAAGCAGAAGAAACAGCACAGAAACAAAGTCTGACACCTAGGCAAAAAACTCCTTTAGCACAATCCACACCGGCAGTTATGGGACACCAGAACTCACTTTTACTACTGGAAGTTTTGTTGGAAGTTAACAAAAATTTAAAATAGCGTTGCATTAAATTTGATTAGTAAGTGTTCGTTGGTCTTCCAACTTAAGACTTGGATGAGGGGGTTGTTTTTTATTTCTTTTTTATATACGAATGCAGTAATAGAGTAGATTCTTACTTTTGATGAAACCCCTTTTCATAAACAAACATTATTTATCAAAGCATTGTAGTAGTCAATAAAGACCAGAATTAATTCTCTCAGACTACGCCAAAATGGTATGGGAAGAAGGGGAGAAGCAGGTGTCTGAGAGCAATTATAGAAAGAGCAATTATAGAAAGAGCGAGACTGGGCAATAGAAGTAGCAGTGCTTTTCTGACAAGCTGATTTGAATTACTCATCTCTTCTGAAAAGTGTCCCACCCTCTGTGTATGAACAACAGAAGCAAAAAATGATCAACTTTTATATCATGATCTGGTACATAGGTATAAAGCTGTAAATGTACAACACTTAAAAACGTTCTTTAGTAAAACAGTGAGGAATTAATCTTATTACCATCATAGAGTGGCATATGTTAAAAGGAACACTCAGTCTACTAAAATCTAATTAAACTCTCCTTTATAATCCTCCCCCAGACCCTTTTTTTTTTTCGTTTTGAGTCCTATTCTTCTCGTCCCTCTAGCTCCATCGGGTATTTTAAGAGAGCCACTGAGATTTTGTTTATAAAATCATTACTTTCGTTTCAAATGAAGAAATTACTAGGATAGAAAATGTTTTGGAACAGGCAGATGTGATCTTATTCCGTAATTATTTTTCAGGGAAGCAACTGCTTAAGAGTTGAAATGTTTACAAATATTTTCATGTAAGAAGAGAGAACTTGTCATTTCCAACTTAAGCTCCAGTCTTGCAGCGTGCATTGTTCCAGTGGACAGCTGTGCCTCCTCTTCCCACCTAGCACAATTTGATTACGAATGTGGCGAGGGTCACCGCATCTGCACGCTGTAAAGCACCGGGTAAGTATTTAACCAACTGTCTACATATTCTCTTACTGTCATTGCAGTGATACGTACCCCAGCTCCGGTCAAGACCATTATTTTTCTGCATTCTTGTAAAAGTTTCACAGCATCATCAATAGTATTAATATCTTTCCGTTTTTTTCTTTTTGGTGGCTCTGAAAGAATGTTTATAACAATTTGCCACAGTGTCATATCATCCAGTTCAGGTGGAGGGATTGTTTCTGGTAGCAGGTCTCTCAGAATCGTCCGTGGGTCTGTACCTAACATGAGATGCTGCTGAACGAAACTGTAGGGACCTGAGAAAATTAAGAAATACGAATATTTAAAATTGAGTCAAGTATTTCAGATGATTATGATCATTGACCTTAATGCTTGCTACTACAACTTTATTAATCCAATGTAATGCTTCGTCCATTAAAAGCACTGTACATTTTGGTCTAAATTCTGAAGTAACAGTATAGATAGGGTTTTTACTTATTTTTTATTATTTTATGTTAACCCATGAAGGATTTCATAGAATGTTAGTCAAGATAGAAATCCTCGTTCACAGTAAACTTGATGGCTCTTAGAGATTTTCACAAAGTATCTCCATTTTATGGCTTCATTTGTATTTTTCCAACATTTTGCAAGGTATTTACAGTAATAAGCTGAAGACACAACAAAAACACACATACTTTCTAGCCATATTATAAAACTCCACTCTAAAGAGCCAAATAGGGCCCACCAATCCATGCATTTTTTGTTGTTCTTTTAGTCATCTAACACTAATGATTTCAGACGTGACCTCCTAAAGCCATCAAATCAATCTTCCCAGAAACACTTGAGATTAGAGTGGGAGAAGAAAACCAGGTAAACCTTAAGAAGCTAAACTGACTCAGACAACCCAAACAGCTAAGACTATGGCTAGTTACAATACATATAAAGAAAACAATTGTTATACATATTCACCCAAAAGTGATCCTGTAACAGCAAAGACAACATATGGGCAAATTTTAAGTGGAATATTGTGTTGTCATAAAGTGTTTTCTTGCTGCTATTTTATTAATACCGGCAAAAGGAACACTGTGGTATCATCTGCCTGTATAAGGCTAAAGACCTCAAGTCCCAGCCCCACGGTGCCCTGGAAGCCCCTGTCCCACACCAGTCACCAGTGACTGTACCAGTTACCTTGCCTCTGCGTGAGGCGAGAACTTTCTACTGAGTTCCTAACTGCCATGCTTAACTTCTCTATTGCTAATATGCGACATATACGTAGACTAGTAATTCCCAAACTGATGGAACACTTGGGACAGCGAGCCCTACAGATTGGCTAACATCACAGAAGATTCATCTTCTTGTTCCTTAAAGTATCAATACTACTAAGTAAATAGGCTAGAAATATGCCATAAATCTGTTCAGTTGAGTGAGTCTGTATGTATGTTTTTAATATGGATCACAGCAGGATATCTGCACAAAAAAAGACGGTGACAACTTAAAATACAGCAAGTTTAAAGAGGTTCATTTTTCAACTCCTTAAATAGCACACAGAATACAGTCAACAACTCGAAGCTGCTCAAAAGCAGTAATGGCCAATTTTTTTGCAACAGAAGAAAGACGGAAGACTGGGAAGAACAAAGTGACTGCTCAAAGGCAAACAGCATCTAAGAACGTTATATAGGCTTCTACCTATACGTGGTCTTGGGGTCCAATCACTAGAACTTGCGTGTGAGGCTCTGTCATCTTCATCACTATCACAGGAGTGAAAACCATTGGCTATGATTTCATCACTAAAAAGGAAGTTATCTGCAAGACAGCACAACATGACGGGTTATACTTGAGCCAAATGGCACAGATATATATATTTAAATATATCATAAACCCTAAATTGTATGCTTTTAAAGTTAATTGCAATTAATTACAAATAGGCAGTTTCCTCACTTAGACACAGAAAACTTCTACCTTTTTTGAGTTTACAGATACGCTTTCAAGCCTTCAGTAGATTTGCTATCTTAATACAGGGCTTTAGCAGGCTAGACGTTGACCTTAGTGAAATTTTCATTCTATGAAGTGTTAGACATCGAGGTTTTTTTGTGCCTTAATAATAATCCAAATGTTTTAAAAGTATAATTAAAAATGCCTTTCTCTTACAATTCTCACTGCAGTCATCTTACTGAGAAAGTGGATTAAATGAAAACGTGTCACTGTTTATAGACTAACCCTTGACTAGGTTTTGAGAGCACAGCACTTTAAAAGAAACCCACAAATACACACTTGGATACAACTAAGTTACAGAATGTTGTTAGGCTGTTACCTCGCAGGTGAGCTGCAGTAGGTGACCACATACACGCTTGCATGATATTTGAGTTGAAATGACAGAAAATGTGCTACTGTGAGCCACTTTCACTAAGTTTATCTCACCCACTTCATCCTGCAGCTGGGCTGGGCTTAAAAGTACCATGTAGTTACTTCAGCTCAGCTCATGGCCTTCAGCCAGAGTAACTCGGTCTAACTTCATCACCTATCTTGATGAGCAAGTCCGAAGAACAAGATACTTGTCTGACAGAATGCAGTACTTAACATTCATGGGAAAATTTAAATTTTAACCTGAGCAGCTTATTAGAATATAGGCTACTAAAATTTTGTTATTGACTTTTTTAATTAGAAATAGCCACAGCAACTGTAGCTTAATTTGTTGAAAGTCTAAGGCGATGTACAAAGTTTCACTCATCCCCTCTAAAGCAAAGAATTACTATAATAGCTTTCAATCTCTATTTGAATAAACCCCTACAATATTTTAGCTAGGTTACTTCGCTTTACTCTTAAATAAAGAACACCAGAGAACACCATCATTTTTATTCAGAGATCGTGTTGCTCTCTTCTTACCCTTGTTCGCATAAATGCTTTATTCTGATTAGAATAGAAAAAGGTAGAGGAGAGAAATTTGCTTTTTGTACTTGCTGTCTTGTTTTTCTGAGACCACAGGTGCTCTTTTGACATTACTATTCCTTATTATTAATCTACATATTTACAGCATTTCACTTCCACCTCATTACGCATTCAGTGAACATTATGAAAAAAGCATCACAAAGAGGAAAAAAAGTTGATTAGTACACATCAGTAAGTGTGAAGTACAAGTTTACTAAAACTACCTTTATGTCTACTATGTAAAGAATCAAAGTCTACATTGTTAGAGACTCATCATATACAGGTCAGGCTGTCTTGTATTTAAGAAACACTGTGATAGATACAAACAGGCTAAAGCAAGTTTAAATTGTAACGCTCCCTGTGTATTCCTTTGGTTCCTCAAAGGAATACAGGGAACGCTTGCCAGAACTAAGCAATCCACAGCGAAACACGCCTGAGGATCTCAGCATCTCGAGCAAAAAGGCTTCATATAAGGCACTGATAAAGAGATCGTTAGCTTTACTCCTGTGCTGTTCTGATGACGTTTTTAACTACTAAGGCTGTTGTGAGCTTAGTGTACAGCTCTCAGTTGCCTTTTGGATAGCTTCTGCACAGGCAAAAGTTTTCTGTAGTTTTACTGAGGAGTTAAAAGTATCTTTAACTGCATTCCAGGATAAAACGTAAAGGCTTCACTGGCAGAATGCAGCATCTTACACCTTTGCAGAAGTCTTTTCACAGCACCGCCTTCAAGGACAAAACAAACACAACTCCTCAAAACCTATCTGCTTCAGTGATGCCACGCCAGGTACTGTCATGCTGACACTGGCCAAACAGTACGCTGCAAGCATCAGCTGCAAACACACTTCTCAGAAGATTATAGTTTAGTTTTTGCTGCAGTCTTTTGCTGCTGAAATCTTAACCAAGACTGTAACGTGAAGTTACTTAAAGAACTGGCCAAGACTGCTGCTCCTGTGCGAGTTTCCAAGAAGCAGAAAGAAAATAATTACTGAAAAATTGTGAAAGGGAAACGGGGCTTTTGATTTTTCATTTTTAATAACTTGTTGCCAGCAACACAGCACGACAAATGTTTCCAGGAGGCAGAGCCCCGCCGATGAAGCCCCGCACAAGAAACAGCAGGCTCCGACAGGGACCGCTCGGAGCCGGAACCGATGCGGTGCGCGGAGAGGGAGGCAGCTCGCCCCGCTTCGCCTCCAGCCCCGGGACTGGGGAGGCGGAGAGAGCGCGGCCGCCCCCGCCGGGACCGGCACAGGTGAACGCCCGNGGGAGAAGGAGGGAGAAGGAGGGATGGGGGGATCCTCACCGGGATGCGGGGCCGGCGCCTCGGCCGCCCCGTTTGAACACTGCGCCCGCCTGCAGCCAACGGCCGCCTCCGCCGCCTCTTCGCCGGGCGCCGCCTCCGCCCCCTCCCCCCGGCCCCGCTGCCGCGGCGGCGGAGGCGGCTCCTGCCCCGGCGACAACCTCCTTCCTCCAGCAAGAGCTGTCACGACAGGTAGAAAGAATTTTCTCCCTTGCAGGCCTCGATAGCGGCAGCGTTTAAAAAGCTTTGAGGTTAAAGTTGATATGTGAGGTGGGTGTCCCCCCCCCCCCCCCCCCCCACAGAGTGTTTTTTTTGTTTGTT
>VZSF01007997.1:257688-341117 GCA_013398295.1 Chionis minor | reverse complement strand
GCCTCCTCCTCCTCCTCCTCCTCTTCCTCGCCCGGCGGCTCCGCCGCCACAGCGGCGCCGGGCCGATTCGAGCGTTGAGCGGACGCCGCCCCCCGCCCGCCGCCGTCTTCCGAGTCCAGGCGCTGCCGCTTTAGAGCGGGCTCGGCGCTCTCGGCGGGGCCGCCGCCCTGACGGGGCCGGAGGAGCGGAATCTCCTCGTCCGCCATCTTGGAGTAGCAACCGCCGCCCCCCTCCCTCCCTCCCTTTCGCTCCCGCCCGGCGCAGCNAGGGGTTATTTTATGGGTAACAATTTCTAGGCGGTATTTGTGCGTGTGAGTGTCTGTACGGGGCGGGTGGTGGTTCCCCCCCCCCGTTTTTTTTGGGTATTAACAACCCCCCAAAAGATGTACCTATAGTTTCTCACACTTTAGCTGTTTCTCACACTTTAGCTGTTTTATATAAAGAAGCCGTGAGGTGACGAGATGTGAATGCGGACAGCTTTTTCGTTACTCTGTGCAAAGCTGTACGCAAGCGTTCTTCTTCCTTACTGAAGCTGAGGCGAAATTCGGATTTCTTAAAAAGTACCCGCTTTTGTCAGCGTGTAGCGCACAGGTGTGACTTTAATGCTGTCGTTTTAGGGCTTATTTCTGTGAAGTCTGGGCTCTGAGGAGGAAAACGTGGAAGCGGTGACTTTAATACTGTCATTTTAGGGCTTATTTCTGTGAAGTCTGGGCTCTGAGGAAGAAAACGTGTAAGCGATGCAGGCGTACAGCGTAAAGCCTTCTGCGAAGGTGTTGGTGAGGAAAAGGTTTGAGGATCCTAAAGCGGACTCTAATCTCGCAAGCATTTCGTATGTGTTAATGATGTTTTTGGTGTAGCTGCCCCTAAAGCGGGAAGCCGGTTTGGTAGTGCTTCGGTCCTTTTCTGTGTCTGCAACTCTGAGCATGTGTGGGGACGAGGATGGAGCGTGAAACACACCACTCGTTTGAGTTACACCGTGCCTTGGACGTCTTGAAAATGTGTACCCTGCCCTCGGGAAGCAAAATGGTTGAGAAGAACTGGTACTGCATGATTTGATGTATTTTATGGGAATAAATTCAAATACAGGTCTCCATGTCTCGCTGTTTTATTTAAAGGGCCGCTTACGACTTTTGCAAGCTGATGGCAAACCTCGTGTTGCATTGAACCAGAATTTCGTTTTGCTCCTGGCTCCCTGCAAGCGAAACTGTTGATAACGTGTTAGGAATGAATGGAAACGTTTTGTTCGTGGTTGGGTACAGAGAACAAATAGGAGATTTCCTCACTTTCAGTACTGTTTGTACCTTCTGGGCGGCACTAACCAAAACACGTGTGGACACATAAGCTGTGCCATCTCCTGTGCTGTGACTCTCTTTTAAATCGAGTTTACATCCTGATGGCAATCTTCATATTTTTCTCTGCGCATTATATGCAGGTTTTCTTGCCCTTCTTTTTTGGATGACACTTTGCTCTGTTGAGTTTGTCCCACTGAAGTCAGTCAGAGCAGTAAAAGACCAAGTTTATTATTCAGTATCTGTATTTTGTGTCTTCCACACGTGAACCTTCAGACTGTGCTGTGGGTCCCTTTTGTGCGCCAAGCAGCGGAAATCTCTGGGATGGGGAGGGGGGGACACAAGTATGGTTGCTGCTGCAGTTTGGATCAGAGCCCTTGTTTGTTTGGTCTGAAGGGACCAGAGTGTAGAGTGGACCGAGGCTTCAGCGAGCACATTCCCTGTGAACAAGCAGCTTGCAAGTCTCCGGGTTTTGTTGTCCGAATCCAGCCCTTGGGCCCGCAGTTCGCCTTGCAGCACCGAAATAGCCACTGAAAACTGGAGGGGAAAAAGGGTTAAAGAGCCTTCCCTTTCACCTTACGCAAATATGGAAGAAATACTTGGACAAGAACAGTACGTCAGGAGTGCTGTTGGGAAGAGGGACAGCTGTTTGTTTTTTATCCTCCCCCAAAGTACAATCTATTTAAATATTTACATGATCCCTTGCTAAAAGGCTTTCTTTTCTTTCCTACACTTTGCTGGTTTATTATTAAGTTATGAATGGCGGAAAGGGAGAGATTTGTAATTGCTGATTCTTCCGCTTTGTTGAGAAAGCGTATCATTTTATTTACTCAGAGAAATAAGGTCATAGTGTTTCCTAACAGATTTAAATGGTTTCACTGAGGCTTGTGCTTTGCTATTTACTATTATTGCTTCTTTTCATGTACTTTATCTATTTTATAATCTCAGTTGGCTATCTAAACGTACAGTAGAAAAAAGAAACTTCAGACGATACAACCTTGAAGAGAAAGCAAGGGGAGATTAATATTGCTCATAGACAATCTCAGAAGATTAATACCCTAGATAATAAAATAAAGCACCTGTAAATGCAGGAATTATTTTACAAACAGTTCTGAATGGCCGCTACCTTCTTCACTGATGGAGACAGGCCTGTTCTAGCCTCGGTCGCGCCCTGTGTATCTGTTCTGCACAGACTCTCTGTCGAGGTCACCACATCTCAAATTGTGTAACTCTTCAAGGCATCTGTTTGTAAGTGCTAGTTTAATGAATCGGCAATGTTTAATGACATTAAACATCTTGGATTACAAAGCTCTTACAGGGATGGGAAAAGTAAAAATAGAGCTCCTTAGGCTCCAGAGGAAAGACTGCAGAAGTGGTTAGTATTACACCTAGGAATTAATCTTTTTAAATCAATAGATCATAGGAGACACTACAGTTAAACATGTCTGCAGCCTTTGTTGGGCTAAGGCCTTGATCGTTAATCACAGTTCAAAATTAAAGGTGTTTCACTTCATTGTAAAATGAGTTTTACAAGGAGTGTTTGGCACACAATACAGACCTTCAAGATGCATGTTGAAAGCGATTTAGCATGAGAAAGTGTCTCTATTTAGTGTGATAGTAGACAGTATTTCGTGTTGTCCTTTCATAGTGTTAATTTTGTCAGATGTGCGACCGATGTACAAGAGCCGTTTGTTTTTGAAGAGTAGTGTGTATATATCCTAGGTTAGCCATCAAGGAGTAAAGATTTGCTCCTTCCTGTTGAAGTGACTGACACAAGTTGGCGAGGCTTTGGCAAGGTCAGTACTTCATTCTCAAAAGTTTGCAGTGCTGTAATTGTTATTTTGCAAGTAATCCTTACTCTTTTCTATCATTGCTCATGTAATCCCCTTGTCAAAGACTGTAGCAAAAGTTGCAATTAAAAGTTAAAGTTGCAATTAAAAATTAAGGAAAAAAAATTAAAATAGTTGCAATTAAAAATTAAACAGAAAAATATACTTTAGTGTATGTAGGCTCAGGTGCAGGAAAGCCATTAAGTGTGTGCCTGGTTTTAAGTGTCTGATTTTCACATGATGGCATGATCTAAATCTGAAATACAGCTTGATTTCCACTAGTATCCAGAACTCTTGCCAGTCTGACTGACGCGCAATGTTGAAGTGACTTTGGCAACTACAAATCCCAGGGAGCCTTGCCATGAGCAGGTTTGTGCAACCGGATTGGCATCCTGCAGGGACCAATGGCAGGCAGAGAATCCAAGAAAATTCATGTGTGTCAGCTGCCAGTATTAAAAAGCACTGGGGAGAGCTGTAGACCTGAGTGGAAATTGCCTCTTTCCCTGGGCTACTTCGAGAGCCCTGTGTGCGCTTGGAAGTGATATTCTGTTTTACACCCGCCGTGCCTGGGCTGGAAAGAGCCCGCTGGACTAGTCCAGATGGACGCGATTCTGAACTGCAGACCGGATGACTTGGAAGATTACTACAACTTGCTGGGATGCGATGAACTCTCCACGGTAAGAGCCTTCCCCGCCTCCCCTGCAGGTTAATAACATTTTGAATGTGCTTCTCTGTCTGCAGGGGGGATTTGAAGTTGTTTATCTCTACAGGCAGGACTATTTGAACGGCATTGTGAACCTTTTCTCTCGCCACTTTTACCTTTTAGTATCTCCCTTGGCAAAGCTCAATTTTCTGATCTGTACACCGATGTTAAGATCCTACAATAAGGCTTGTAATAAAAACATCTTATAAAACAGGCTTGTGTTACAGATACAGCTGAAGTAGTGGTTTATTCATTAGTTTAGTTCAACGTGTGATATGGTTATGAATCATGAGAAAACTGCATCAATTTGACAACATCCGAATAATATTTTGGCATCTATTTTTGTTTTTAAAAGATGAAAAAAGCTATTTGTGTGCAACTAATACAATGAATGTTCATAGCTGCAGGTCACTGATGATGCTATTGAGTTTCTCAGGTTTTGTACATATTTTTAAAATTTTTTGTAAAACTGTATTCTTTGGTCAGGAGGAAAAACAAAAATAATATCTCATTCATCATATTAATGATTTTTAAATGCTAATATTAATGACATTCAAATACTGGTTTTACTAATTTGTTTTGGTAGGAGATACGTACTTTAGAATGAGATTTAGCTAACAGTTGTTGAATGACTTGTAGCCACAACAAGTGTTCTTCTTCCTAACGGTGTCCACATAACATTTTTTTGACAGTCTGAGCATGCTAATGTTTTTTAATCCAGTTGCTGTATTAACTGGAATTGTGTTTTGATTTTGGAAAAGGAGTTTTGATTCCTCTGCTGTAATGAAGGATGTCCTTAGTGTGGATAAAATCTGTGTTTTATCTGGTCAGGAAATTTAATCTGATGCTCTCCTTCTGTCCTAGTAGTCAAACGGTGGGAAAATACCTCTGTTTTTCCTGTCACTGGAAGCATACTAGTCAGCGTCTTTGATCTGCTTCTGGAGGCAATGGAGAGCTTTTCCTGGGATAACTCCTAAGAAGTCATCCCAGCAGAGGGCGGTGTTAAGGATTCTGTGTAGGCTTGTTTTGCAGACGGTATTTCTCATTTTTTACCTGACGCTACTTCTTTAAGGGCTTAGCAATTAATGAATAGTTCAAGTAGGTATGATAACGATTTTTCAAATTGCTTCAAAATGAAGTTAAAAAGATGAAAGAAATACTAATGGGTCCCGAAAAATAATCTGTCAAATAGTATTTGTTGAGAGAAGCAGCAGATGTTCCTAGATTATTTTTGACCTGGGAGTAGGAACTGCGATCAGAAGTTGAGCGAGTACCATGATTGCCTTCCCTCAGGATGGTGCACACAACTACTACTGGCATTTAACAGAAATTGGAAGCAG
This sequence comes from Chionis minor, assembly GCA_013398295.1. NCBI lineage: Eukaryota > Metazoa > Chordata > Aves > Charadriiformes > Chionidae > Chionis > Chionis minor. The sequence continues at coordinate 335,956 of VZSF01007997.1, read as the reverse complement.
TACCAGCGTTTTGCAGTCACGTTACTTTGTATATGCAATGAGGTATTTGCAGCAGCGTGGGCTTCTTTAGGCATATATGGCACATTCCCAGCTGCAGTACTTCATCTCAGGTGCTGAATATTCTCGTCTTGATCTGACCTGCTTTAAGTTTAAGCACAGATAGCCTCAATTTCTACAGACTTTCCCTGTGTTCAAGTAAACACCCGTGTTCAGTTTTGGCTTCTTGTAGAATTGAGCTCATGGACACCTAGGTCATCTTAGTCTTGAGAGGAAGAGAGGAGATTTAATCTACATTCTTCTTTCAAGAACAGTGTTATTCATCTCTAGTGGGTATTGCATACCTTGATAAAACATCTCACTGAATATTTTATATAATTTCATTAATTTTGCATAAACTTCCTATAAATTTTTCCTTCTACTGATTTTTTTTAACTGAAGGCTTCCATGCTACCCCTATGCTACTGTACATATTTTATTTTAAATTTAACATTCCCCTTTATATAATTAAGATTTAGCTAGCTATATATAGTAATCAGCTTCAACAAGTTCTCTGTACACTGGATACATTTTTAAGTGTCTTACTGATGGGAAATATACCTCCTTGTGTCTGTCCCTCTGGAAGAAGTTACGGAGAAGAGCAAAAAGTGTAGAATTCTTAAAATACCACTGTAGACCGTCTTTTTCCCAGCATATGACAACAAAATGTGGCCAGCTAGTTGGGTGAAATGTAATTTTATTCTAAAGAAAAAAGGTTGTGAGCCTTAATTTTGAAATAAATAAATTATATATGAATGTCAGGGTTTGAAGGATGAGGAATTGCTATCAGCAGCCATTCTAGCATTGGAAAGAATAGAACCTAACTGATATCTTAGGGCAAATTGTTGTGAAAGCTTAAGTGGTACTGGAAAGGTACAAAGAAGTTTTGGCTTCTGATTTTCTTCTGAATAAGAAGCAAGATACTTTGAAAAATCTGGAAATTTGAAAATCTAAGCTGATGCCCAGTCCAGTGGTTTCCCATATTCTGTTAACTGTTATAATGGTACTACAGACTGTGTGGGAACTTGTCATTAATTAATACATGCCAACATTCTAATATTGATTGTAAATTTATTCTATTCCAAGCCAACCTTTTTGCATAGAAAATTAACTTGTCAGGAAGAATGTGAACTGCTAGTTATCTAGCTTTGTGGTATCCAAGATGGACAAGTTGTGTGGTACTGGCTAAATTTCCTATGAAGAGGAAGCCACCCAATCCCACAAATAGATCTTCAGCAATACGGAAGCTCTTTGCTTCCTGCGACGGGACTTTGTTAGAAGTTAGTGCTAGTTAAACAGAGCGAAGAGCAACTGAAGTGATGCATTTTACCTTCGTGGTCAAACGTGAGGAAAGGGTTTTGCACACGTGATCTTTGCGTGTTTTTCTTAAAGCCAACTTGCCATATTGGATGACTTGAGCTTCACAAAAAGTGTGTGGAGAATGAAGTTAAATAAGCAGTCTTGCTGATAGAGACTATATTGTTGTTACCTATTTTGCTTGTACTAAAACTTGTAAAAATGAGAAGGAAAAAAATCTTTCGGCATTCTTCACTGTTCTTTCCAACCCCTTTCAAAAAGCAAAATTGAAAATCTTTTCTGTATGTATGTGTTTACTCACTTTAAATCTCAACATTCTTTTTAGGTTGAACAAATTCTTGCAGAATTTAAGATTAAAGCCCTTGAGTGTCATCCTGACAAACATCCTGGAAACCCCAAAGCAGGTATATATTCTTTCCTGTTTAAAAACAATCTGTTTTTTTCATATATTAACATGACTAAAATATTAAATTCAGCCTTAAGACTATATTAAGTATTCTTTTCTCCCCAATATATTTTAATTGTCATGTGTATTGAACATGTCTTTAAATAGCAAGCTTTAATATTCTTTTCTAACACTTGCACACTCATAGGTGATAGAGTAGGAAGACACTTGTTTGATTTCTGCACCCCCCTGTCCCCCCGGATTTTAATTTTTTTTTTTTTTTTTCTTTCTGTGGTAGAACATCTTTTAATCCAGAAATTATTTATGGAGTGTATCCCTTTCTAGCCCTACGAAGCTGGCCTGCTTCCATGCTTGGTGGCATTCAAGTGCCATACTTGCGTCAACTAGTTAATTTGTTTCCATGAACAAGCCCATCAGGAACACATTAAATGTACTTTAGTTTCTTTTAATGTAATTTAATGACTGGAAATAAAGAGAAGCCGGGAGCACACAAGTAGCCATCTGTTTGCAGAACAGCAGCTAACATTTGTGTTTATGGAAGCGTGCGGTTCATCGTACCTGTGACGGCACCTGAGTTCTTTGGAGACAGTCTTACCCATTCATAACCACAGGATAGGTCTAATCAGTGCCCACTGATGTCTGAATAGTTCATATAATAAAGGTTGTTCTGATCATAGTTACGGCCCCCAGCCAAAATTTTTTGTAGAATCATTAAATATGCTTCTCATTTTGATTAACGCGCAAAACTTTTCCTATGAATTCTTCCTTGTAGTGTAGCTATAAGCTGAACAGCGTAAGCATAAACTGAACACCGTAGCCTACCTACTTGTGCGAGTTTGACTTCATCCACAGCCTCCCCTGAGACAGCAGTGCCGGGAGTACGGCAGAGGCTAGAGAATCCCACTCCACTGCCTCGAGCGTAGCTCTAGGCAGGGCTTGACTTTCCATACCGGAATGCCTTCCTAGCCCAATATCAGAGAGCTGGCAAGGTGGGGATTCAGTGGTGAAATAGGTGGGATTTTTCATTTTAAGATTCCCTGACAAGGAACCCCCTCAGGTTTGGTGTTTGGGAGACAATCTGCCGCCTATTAACAATAACCCAATCGTTAATATTTAGTTTATTCTAAATGACAGTGCAAGTACCAATGAAACCAATGAAGTCAGTTTTCTCAGCAGAAAATTCTGGCTATTGGAGCTGGGCAACAAGAGACTATTCCAGTGCATGGTCCTGTCTGTCTACACTGCCACCCACCGCTCCCCCCCAGGTTAACTGAACCAAAGTAATGCAAAAAAGGAGGCTAAGTGCCAATGTTGGAGCAGCCTTGTTTGTCAAGAAGACATTTTTTATGCTCCATTTGCCTGAACGTGCTATATGTATTTTAAATGCCTTTTTACAGTACTGGTGAAAGTTTCTATTTTTTTATTTCATCAGCTTGAAGCTCAGTAAAGAGTAATTAAAGTAAACTTTTTATTTGTTGAAAACTAGTGACACTAGAAAAAGGAAACCTGATAGAACTGCCCCCTCAACTTGTTGTTTGATTTATGGTTATCAATTCTGATTAGTGTTTGAGCTCAGCGTATTTCAAAAGAAATCTCTTCAATTTGTAAACTGGAATAAATGAATAATAATAATAATAGGTCACCGTAACATAGGTGACTCATAGATAAAATCTAAACCTTTCTAACCCTCTACAAATAGTGACATGCAGCTGCATCCTTAGTAACCATTTAATGAAAAATTACCCTGAAGGGAAAAATAAGAGCTCTCATTCATGCAGGCTGGTATTCAAGATAGCATTTTAGCATATGCAGAAAACATACCTAATAAAATTCATAAGTTAGTTAATTTGAACTATATTTAGATTCCTCTTCTTGTTTGTCAATTTTTGCTTGTTTTTTGCACCCCCCCCCATCTTTTCTTGGTGGTGTGCTTTGCTCTGAGTTCCTTGCTGCTGTGGATTTAAGTGTGTCCCTCCTGAGCATTATTACTCTAGTTCAGTTTCCCTTTTTAAGGTTGTCCACAGGGGGTGACTTGTGCCTTTCACCCGCTGTACTCTGTAAGTTTCTCTGGACTTAAATTTAGGCGCTCTTTGAAGCCAGGAGACACATGAGCGTTTTAGTCCTCATTTGAAAAGGATGTGAGTCGTCCCCCGAAGATGCTGTGATCCTAAAGCCGGCTAAAACTGTGCAAAGCTGTCAGCAGAACAGCCACACACCTTTGGCACTCAGCTCTCCTTCTGTCCCCTCTGCTCTCTTTGCTCTAAGCCATTGATGGCAGCTCCCCTTTCACACCTGAATTAATTTCTTTGAAAACAAATACTGCCTTTACTGTCTTTTCGGTTTGTGTTCCAGTGGAGGATTTCCAGAAGCTGCAGCAAGCTAAGGAGATTCTTACTAATGAAGAGAGTCGGGCGCGTTATGATTACTGGCGACAAAGCAAAATTACCATTCCGTTCCAGCAGTGGGAGGCCCTGAGCAATTCTGTGAAAACGGTTGGTGGTGTCTTAAGTTTGGGCCTTCAGGAGGAGTGAGGGGTAGGGCTGGTCCAGGGAGAATGGTCCAGTGAGCGAGGGGATGAGTTACAACACTTCTGCTGCTGCGGTGGGTTTGGGGGATGGGAAGCATGGATGCAGCACGATTCCTGTGCTAAGGAAGTTAAGGAAATTCAGGAAAAATTGGATGACTATAGAAGCCCTTTCACAGAAATGTTTTATACTAGGAGTTTTAGAGTGAATTGATCAGGTTGGTGCTTTTATGTGTATTATGTAAAGCTTAAGTACCTTAAGGGCTGTTTTCAAATGCTTCAGCACACTATGCTTTTGTAGGAACCTTTTATTTCTCTTCAAAGCTTGTATCTTTATATAATATATTCTCCTTTTGGTGTATTGCTTATCGGGTAGGTTTTCATGATAGCTAATCAAATGAAGAGCTCATTGCAAAATCTAGAATGTAGGTTCCTTGGAACCCTGAGCTTCACACCGGTCTTTGGAAGGGCCCTGCTAGGCTAGTGGGATGATTTGTGACAGAGACAGATGTTCTGAGGGTTGTTTTCCCTCCTTATTTTGCTAATGAGATAATTTGGTAGCATATTCCTAGTAGATCCTAATTCCATAATGTTTGAATTTTCTTTTCCTGCCTCGTTAGGGTGAATGACAGTTACAAATTTACATGGTCAGATTTTAAGGCAGATGAATAAATGTTTCCCTTGCCACTTCTGCCTTCCTCAGTCCTGCTTATGAGAAGTTTGAGAGCCTCTTCAGCTAAAGCGTCATGCCTGAGCCTAATGGTTTGCTGGAAGTATCCCATGAAGCTTAGCTCAGTTCCAAACAGAAGTCATTCCACAGACATAAATAATAAAGCTTTCCAAATCATCTTGCTTTCAAAGGGCATCTTGAAGTCAAAGAAACCTTTGAGAACGGACAATTTCTAAGTCACTCAGGTCCTCTTAAAAAAGTGTCAGAAGTCATGACAGGAGAAACTGGACGAAAGACCCTTATAATTATTTGATGCATTTGCACATTTGGTTCTTCCTCCCTGCCTGACTGCCGTCTCAAATGCCATTTGCAGTATGAAACCATGCTTTCCCTTAGCCTGTTGACCTGCAAGCTTCTCTCTGTGTGCTTTGTTTAACCATTTGTTACGACAATATAAGAAAGAAAAGAGAAGTTGATTAAAAATCTTTTAAGGCATAGGAATTAGTTCTTTATTTGTTATTTTTGCATGTCTTTAGTCAATGCACTGGGCTGTCCAAAGTAAGAAAGACCAAATGCTGGAGGCTCCTGACTTGAATAAGAGCAACAACATAACTAATGAGATTTGGACCCAACATACTGAAAACAATGAAGATGGATTGTCAGATGGGAACAGGGAGGAAGAAGATGTTGCAATTCCTGATGCGAAACCACAGTCTTCAAAGAACCCAGACTCCCCAAGTAAGTGAAACCAGCAGTTACAGAAAATTGCAGTATCCAGGGATTGGCCTGAAGTAGAGGCTTTTAGTCATGAGAAATTCTTCTCCAGAATATGTTTAACTGGTAGCTTTTTTAACGTGGTTTTGCGTTGGGGTTTTGTTTTGGGTTTTATGTTGTTGATTATTTATTTAATTTTCAAGTTTTCAGACCTTTCTTTCTCCCTACCCCATGTTTGCTCACCTTTTTGCTAGTAAAACCAAAAGCTGGGGAAGAAGGGAAAAAAAAATTCTTACACTAAAATTGAAAGTTTGGTTTTGCTGCTGTGTCAAAATGAAAAAAAAGACAATTATTTCCAGTGATTTAAAAAGAAAAACCACCCAAACTTTAAAACACATGAAATAAAACATTTAGGTATTATATACTTTTTTTTTTTAAACTCCAGCATTCAGCACATACACACAGTTTGCATCTGATGAGTTAATGAGGACTAAAAATCGAGACTTGAAGGTTTCTTTTGTATATGAACTTTTTTTTTAAAAACCAGCACACGCACCAGAATAAATGTGTATTTCAAAAGCTGTCATCTGGCCAGTTAGTATCTCCTGTCTGTTGTTTAGGTTCGTAGCCTCAGTCAAAGTTTACTTACCACAATGGCCACCCTCTGTTCTGCTTGATCCATCAGGGGTTTCATATTCTTAGGCTTATGTTATCAGAGAACTGTTATTAAACAAAGTCCTGTCATTTCTTCATGCCTTGGTCAAACAGGAAATTAATTGAACTGCTAGGGTAGGAAAACCTAATTTAATCCCAAACATTTGTGGAATGCAGAAAGTAGATAAGAAAATTCTACAAACAAGTGTATGTGAGGCATAACTGAAAATTTTATATTTAAAAATTACACTCTATAACATTACACTACTTGCTATTTGTTGGGTAATTAAATAATGACTATATGCTTTATAAAGCAGTAAAATTTCAAAGAAAACATCCTCTTGTTTCCTTGTAACAGTGAACTTTATTCGTAGGAATCTTCTTTCTAATAACATTTTGAAGTTTGAATTTAAGTTCCATAGATCTGAATGTAAAAAATACCAAACCATCAAATGCCTACTTTATTTATCCACTGGGCATATATTTATATTAATAAATGTTCATATTAGAATGTATTTATTTGACAAAGCACTTCAGGGTTCATACTTGGATGTTAGGGTGTTGATAACGCTTTTGTTTTGGTCTAGAAAAATGTATTATATTGGATTCCACTTTTCAGCTGGGATATTTTCAGTTCCTGTCTGCTGGTCTGTAAGAATTACAGACTTCAACTCCACATAGCAATTTCAGAGAGATTTTAACACTAAGTCTGGTAAGAGGTTTCAGGTTCCTGATGTAGGAAGGTCACGTTTTTTAGTATTAACAGCCCATAGTGCAGTCTGAAAAACTCCTTCATTCCCTGGTGTGTGGGACAGGGCCATCTGGACCTTCCCTCCACACAGCAGCGTAGTAGGAGATTTATCATGTCACTGCCTAGCTCTTCTTCTTTAGATTAAGCAAATACAATTTATTCAGTTTTCCTTTATAAATCCTATTTTCTGGACTGACCATTCTCCTTTGGACTCTTCTCAGCTGATGTATATCTTGAAGTTTGGTGTTTGCTTGAGGTCTTGTTCAAATGGTGCCAAGAATACAGAGGTTGTCCCTGCTAGTCAGGAGCACTGGAAGTGATCAATTCTTTACTTACTTTCTTGGGGGAAGATTGTCAAATATTATTTCAGACAACTTAGTTTTATATATTTTTATAAGAATTTATTTGTCTTTCTCTTTTTTCCTCAGGATTTTCAGAGGCAAATTACTGGCACTTGCGTTTCCGCTGGTCAGGGGATGCTCCATCAGAGCTTCTGAGGAAATTCAGAAACTATGAGATCTAAAATACAAAATAGGCAAGAGAGTGAGATCATCTGTTCAACAATTCAGTATAGTTTTTTTGTCAGCAGTTATAAGTTATTTGTATTTTGTATTCATTCATTGTGACGTCAAGAGTTGTTTGCATAAGTGTCTTAATACTGATTTGTTAGCACACATGCTGTGAGCGTTACGGGTGGAGGTCTTTTTGTTTAATAAGCAAACTTTAATAAGCAAAGCCCTTTTCAGTATTAACGTAAAGTGATTTTGCAAAGTTATCTAACATCTTACATGTTGTTTCTTGTATTCTTAAATATTGTGTAGTGAGTAATATTTTTCTCAATGCTGTGATGTTATAGAGAATGTACTCTCAGTAGAACCAAAAGTCAATGTTAAACTCCAGCATATCGTCCTATTCAGTGATGATCTTCCAAAAGCTGTATGACAATGAACTTCAAACAGAACCGTGCTTATTTCTAAATGATGTACTCTGGCTCACTTCTCCGTTGCATTGTATTTACCGTAGTCATTTATAATGCACGCATGCACAATACTACTACAAACTTCACTTGTTGCAGAATTGTGATCTTACTATATAGATGAAATGAGAACCTTCTTGTTATCGCTGCGATAGATCAAGCACTCTTAAAAATCACTTGTTTTCTGTCTTAACAAGTCCACTTTTTGCACCAGCTGTTTATTTTGGAAGGCAGTTCCAGAACTTCACTTCTCCGGTTAGCAGCTTTCTTCGTCTTAAGATCTATTGGTGGAGAACTGATGTCCCTTATATGTGTCCCAGCATTGTCCTGTGGCTTATTACTAATTTCTCCCCCTGCTCTGCCCTGGTAGACAGGGTCTTACCAGAGTTTTGGGTGGTGAGTAATGAGGAATCAGGCCAGTCAGCATTAATGTGTACAAAATCTCACGTGAAAGGTTTTTGGTACTTTGGGCAGCTTTTCACATTCTGCATTGTGTTTATTTATTTTGTATTTGCTTTCTTCTTTGTAAGCCTGACTGATGTGTCAGGTTGACATTGTGGTTTTGTGCAGGGAAGGAATTCCATCAGCAACAAATAAAACTGCATGCATGCAGAAAGGGGTGGTTTTTGTTCTTTAAATTGAAATGCTCTACCCACCACAGAGATCCCTTTTGAATTTCTTGTTACTCGTCCCCTCAGTGGGTAAAAGCTTAAGGGATTCCAGTTATGACTCCTGGGCATCTCCGTGGAAAGTCTAATCTGGAAACTACAGTCTTCTCCCAACATGGGAACGACGCTGCGATGTCTGTCTCTCCCTGGAGTGACGCGTTTGGCTCTCTGCTGTGCAGGGGTGGGATGTGCTGACTGGCCTACTGTGCTTCTCCTGTTTGGTGCCTATTTGCCTGCCAAAGGACCTCTGATAATATGTGTGTCTTATTAACCTCATTTGCATATTTGTTCTGGTGCCAGTTTTTCTTTACAGGGCTTGATGCCAGTGTTAATGCTGGTTGTGTTTGTACCAGTTTATAAAAGCTCCGAGCACTGGGTGTTTTGATCTATTGATCCTAGATTTGATGGCATCAGTAGCAAGAGCTATTTTACAGCACATCAGCCTGCTTATCCAAAATATTTATATTTTTTTAAATTCTACATGCTTTTCCCTTGCATAGTTTGCAGCTGAAAAGATTATACAGATGAAATTAATAATTCTGTGCAATATCTGATAAATGTAATTATAAATGTTCTTATAGTACTGCTTTCCTTTGGATAAAGATACTTGCTCAAGCAAGACTGTCAGTCTGTTTTATAGGGAAGGATTGTAAGGGATGTCAAACAGTAGTAACAGAAGAAACGCTAGTTTACGTGAAGGATACAAAGTAATAGGATATAATTTTTCTCTCTTAAAAGATGGAAGTGCAACCAGCTGGAGTACTTTGAATCAGGTGGCAGCTCAGACTCTACTCTCCCTGTTTCACTTGCTGGTAAAGGTAAAAGGGGGGTGGGTAGCTGAATGGATGAGTTTAGTGCCTAAACCAGCAGGTTTCCTGTGAGAAGTGAGTATGCAATTGACCTTTGAACAGCAGACTTATTTTTCATGTCATTAAAAGTGATGTCATCATTAGCCAATTGTTACATGGTTTGTTTTGGCAAAGCACCTTTAGATATTTCTTCCAGAAGAATCATTGCAGATATTCAGAAGACTCTTAGCCCAGTGAAAGCTGATGACAAAACTTGCCTTTTGTGAGGTACCTGCTAAGAGATCAGTACTCTAATTTGTATTCTCTAATTTGTATTTGCCCTAGTGAAGTGGGCAGATTGTTAACTAGTGCTCTAGTACACCTGTACAGATTTTTTGTTTCTACTTATGCATATATTTAACTTGAAATAGTCCAATTTTCTGTATTTCTCTAATAGAATTGAATTAACCTCTTCCTAGTGGAGCAAACCCAGAGGTACTGGAAAGCAAGAGGGAGCTGTGCAGCCTGTTTTGCTTTTGGGACAGCATTGGTGCGACCTCACCTGTTGGCCAGTAAGAACAGTTAACTAGAATAAGTGGGCAGCCCAGTTCTCCCTCATGTTAGATAGGAAAGAAATAAGCACTGGACAAATTACTCAGTGTAAGATCATTCAGGGCTCATCCCCACAGTGTAAACTATTTTTTTTTAAATATAATATTTTTATAAGTTTTTTTGCTAATAACGTGAAAAGATCCAGCAAATGTCTCACATGACATTATCCACAATAACACGGTGCCTTGGCTCTAAATGACTTAGCTTAGCTTGGTATGAAAATACACAGACCTGCGAAGTGAGCCTAGATGCTCTGGACTCTACTCAAAACCATTGACTAAACTTGGCTCTTACTGGACTTGTGAGGGCTGATGAGATTTCAGCTGGAAGTTAGGAGATAGCAGGTGGGAATGCAGGTGGATGATGACGGTAATAAAATACAGAGCCTCGGGCACGTTATTTAGTGCTGTGTTTCTGTGTCTCCAAAACTGTATAAACCAGGTTTGTAACGTCAGAAAATGAAGCAACTTTTCAGCCTGCTGTTTACAATGAAATTTAACATCTTGGGGGGATGTGGGTGGGTCTTGAATTATATAAAAGTAATATAACTTTAGTTACAGCTGCCATTCCTGTTCTTGTGCCAATGCTGAATATGTAAGATTGAGAAAGTTCTCGTTCTTCATGAACTTTTTGTTTTGCCAGTATTTGCCAAATTGTTTTGCCAACAGTTCCCAAGTTTTGATGATGAATACAGATAGTAAATGACTTAAAATCTCAGGCTGAGTAATTCTGACTGATAGGTACGGTTGTTTCCTGAATGCTTGTTTTCCTCATCGAGTCGGGAGAGGGGTGGGGGGAGAAGAAAGGGGCAGTTTATATGTTCTGTAATAGAAGCAAGTATCCTGATGATTAAAACAGATACTGGGTAGCTTTAATTTCCTGAGCGCAAGCATTACTATCTTATACTTTCATATCCTGAAATGAGAGATGAGCCTGCTGGGAAGGCAAGCGGTGAACCTGCTGTAAAGCTGATGAAAATAGACGTCAAAAGATAAAGCAACTCAGTAAGCTGTCAGCCTCTGTCACTGTCAGGTGGGGTGATATTTATCAGTTAGTTTATGCTGGGTATTTTTATTGCAGCCCAGTCTACATGCTCATGCATGTTAGAAGAGTTGCCAAGCTTCCCCCTGCTGGCAGGCACTGCCTGTTTGGTCTTTGGCCTCCACTATATGAGTCTCTTCTCCCTCCCGTGTTAATGAAGATGAGAGTCTCCACATGCTCTTTGTCCCAGCTCTGAAAGGCTTGTGGCTTGAGCCATTACAGTGGTGCCCAGTATAGACTGGGGACTTTCACAGGTTTTGGGTCTTTGATGGCGATCATAACCCGTCACAGATGATGGGTGCTGGAGAAAGCAGGTTTTCTTTCCTCTCTATTCCATCTTAACAGTGGTTTGCTCCTGCTCCCTTCTTTTGATGGGGCAGCAAAGGAGAGGGTCTACTAGAAAATGCAATTTGCTGCCAGTGTTTGCAAGGTTTCTAGTCTTGATGTGTGATGTGGTTCTCAGTGCTTTGGACAACATGATTTCCTCGATGATTTGTCAAAACTGCTTCTCTGAAAATATCAAAGGACCCTTGGCACCAAAGAGTCTGCGAGGTCTTCTAAGGAGATGTGGTTTGACTCTTGGGCATTGCTCCTTACAGAAACCAGATTTATTTTGTCAGAGATTGTCCTTAATTAGAAGTGAATTTCCATGTGGCCCCCAAATTTATGCTGGGTGGAGGATTGTCATCTACTCCTCTTTTTCATAAACAACTTTTTGTATGAATTATCTCGATGGGATGGAGGGGCAGGAGAATGAGCAGAAAGGTCCAGAGGAGTAAGAGACTGTTCCAGCTGGTTGGGCCTTGGGTACCTCTTGCTTTTCGCTGCTTGCGGTTGTCGCTTCTGAAGGATCTGAGTTTTCCCCAGGATTCCTGTGCCCATCCTTGGCCTGCCACTGCCAAAGGACTAGGCTGCTTGCTTCAGCCTCTGTAGCTGATGATAAAAAGGAGCCTGGAGATCTTGAGCACCTCTCTGCTTAGCCGGCTGGAGGGACCCAGATCCTGTAGGTGCTGTGCAGGGGGCCTGAGCCAGGTTTGGGGAGGAAAATTGCTCCCGCGGCAGAGATACTGAGCAGTACCATGTTGAGCCTGTACGTACCTTTTGGGGTCTGGCCTCCAGCACCGGATCCGTTACCAGCTTGTTCTTTCTCACTGACAGCGGAGGTTTATAAAGGGAAGCAGATCACAACAGTAGCATTTTAACTCTTTGCGACAAAATGGAGATGAAAAGCGATAGGAGTCAAGAGGAGAGCACTGAACCCACAAGACTAGTGCTGCTGATGTGTACATAGCTGTAGTGGGCTCTTTGGCACTTCTTTCTTATTTTCTTCTGTAATTACAAAAAAATAACTCTGATTAAAACCATATGGTTCTTTCCCTTTAGTGCCTTGGTGGGAATATTTTCATAAATCTTGCCGAAGGGTGAGGGTGGAAAATAACTTGGGTGTTCGCTGCTGCTCTTTTATTGTTCAACTACAAATCTTAGGGAAAACCAGTTTCAAGGAGAAAAGGTTCACTGGATGCAAGTAATACCCTAGACAGATGAGATTTTTTTTCTGCTTTTCTGACAGACCGGCCTCTTATTTTTCAGTATAAAACTTAAAGATAACCATGTCTTTTGGTGTCGGTCATTTGACACTTCCATCCCCAGCAAGGTTCTAGTGAAAAGGACATCTTGAAGTTGCAAACCTCCTAATAAATATTTACTGGGTTGGTGCTTTGTCTTCAGATCTATTAAAGCAGTGAAACGTGTACTTTGGAAATAAGACACTTACTTAAAGCGGTCAATAGAAGAGCTGGTGACTTCTTCAGTGATGCAGTGGAAAAGAAGGACTTAGCACAAAGCTTGCCCACTGTGTTTAGTATTTTGACTCTTAAAACTGTCTTTAATTAATTGGTTTGGAATGGTCCCCAAAACTGCATTACACAAAATAGAGTTTCTCTCATCTGTTCCAGATTACAGGGCTGGGATCTTCAGGTTGTAAAAGAACAAAAAAGAGTTAACGTTCCTGCCTTGTTAAACAGAATCAAGCCTTATATGAGGAAAAGAAGGTTTGGGTTTTTTAAAAATTTGTTACCTGAAGTGTGCACTAAAGATTGGTATTTTGTTATTTTGCAGAGCGACTAACATGTTGTACTGCTCTAAGCACACAATTCTAAGCTGCTGGTAGAATACAAATACGCTGGGGTGAAAGTAGCACATGCACCACACCTGCGCAAAGGATGCTTAAGTTGCTACTCTTGAATTTAAAAACCGCCTCTTCTGCGGTCTCTGAGTTAAAATGTCGGAGTCCAGTGTCCCTTGGCAGGTACCGTCATGTGTGAGAACTTAGGGCAAATACCTGATGTTACGGTGGCCTGTTACATGGTGCCAGTGTCAGCTATTTACCAGTTTAAGATTTCCTCTGAACCTCCAACACTTGCACGGGCCCTGACGAAACAACCACCCAAACTTGAAATCCCCAGAAGCCTCATTAGGGAGCGCTTTGAAACGTTCATTTTGCTGCCAGCTTAAACGACGGTTTGTTTGCCCCCTCTTTCTCTTATTTTTTTCCAAGCAGGGCTATTTCAATGTTTCCTCTTCTTCCTGTGCCTCCATTTTCTGGTTAAGTTGCCCTAAAAACACCTGGTGCTAGAAAGTGGGTTTGCGTCTGTGAGTGAAAAGCAGTTGTTCCTGCTCTAGCCTGTGTTGGCCTCTGTGGAAATGGCTTTTTTCTTATTTCCAGCCTTCTCTTGGCCGGCTTTGCCAACTTTTCAGCTCGACCCTGGCGCTGGAGTGACGCGTGGGAGGAGAGGGGCGCAGCCGAGCGGCCCGAGGTCGGTTTAGGCCAGTCAGAAGGAGGGGGTGCGTGCGTGCGGATGGAGGGGGAAGCGCCTGGTTCTTACGTTTTCCCTGGTTATTAGTGGCAGGATAACTTCTGTGGGGGTTTTATCCCCTCCTTGCCGGTTCGTGTGTGCCGTTGGTGTGTATCAGCGGCAAGTCCGGGGGGGCGCAGGAGAAGGGCCCTTGGGGCAATGGGGGACGCGGCGTGTACCGCTACTCGCCCTGGGCCAGCGCCCGTGCTGTCCGCAGAGTGCGAGCAGCGGGAGGCGGGGTGATGCCAGCGCCCTTCTCCCCGCTCCGCCGAGCGCTGCTTCCCGGGAGCGCTGGGAGGCGGCTCTGGTGGCTCCCGCCGCCGCCGCCGCGTCCCTGTCCCGGCAGCAGCAGGAGGGGACGGGCGCGCGGGCGTGGCCTGAGGAGCCGCAGTAGGATAAGTGCTCCGTAATCCCCGCTTGCCGCTCCAGAGGAGGCTTAACAGCGAAAGACGCGAGGAGTAAAGCCTGCACGCTGGAAAGAGCGGGCTGGGGGGAAGGAAAAAACAAAAGGCAAGCGAAAAAGGAAGCCTCACCGGGCCGCAGCGAGCAGGGTTCGAACCTGCGCGGGGAGACCCCATTGGATTTCAAGTCCAACGCCTTAACCACTCGGCCATCGCTGCTGCTGTTACCCACAGGGCCGCGCGGGGTCCTTACCTAGCCTTCCGCCACCGAACTTCCCGCCCCCAGCCCCGCCAGGGGCCAATGGGCGCCGCTGCCTCGCGCCGCCTCGCCCCGCCCCCGCCCCGCCGCCCGTAATGGCTGCTGCGCTGGAATGGCGGCTGCGGTTCTGGAGTCCGCGGAGGGGAGGGTGCTGCCGGTGGTGGATTTGTTCCTTAAAAATAATATCTGCGCGTGGGGAAGCAGACGCGAGAGTCGCTGTTCACAGGAGTTCTGTCTCCTGTGACTGTTAGGTGTAAATTCATTCAGTGCAGGTGGTTTTTTTTACCCTAGGACACAGTGAATTGTGTCAGCGGTAGTATAATGGCAATGAAACCTCACTTGACTCTATAGGTATGCTGCTAGTAAAAAATATTCCGTTCCCTTTCCTTTTTGGAGGGCATAACGACAAGAAAGTGTTCGTGGGCAGCCTGTAGTGGCAGGGGGGTCCCTTGGCTGCACACAGGCCCGTCATGGTAACGGGCCTTTAATTGTCCCTCTAAAGAGAAGTAAAAGGCTGGATTGATAGGAAAATTGCATACTATGTGTTAGTAGTGGTGTTTGGTTTTCTTCTCCTTCCACTTAACTGCACAGGGTTCTGTCCTACTGTTGATATTATATTTCTTTTTTTTCTTCTAATGTCTGTGGATATGGAAAAAAATAACAATATCAGACTTCATTTAGAATTTAAGCTTGTGCTGTTTGCTGTGTTTTAAATAATGAGGAACATTTTAGAACCATTAACACATAAAACGGTCCTTATTATCCTACTTCGTACGCCCCTATCCAGCTCAGTCATTTAGCATCGTAATAATCCTTGTTTAAATTGTTGATTTGTTAAGGTGCTTACAGCCAAAACGGTACGGCCTGGTTTGCTGATGCCCATGTAGTTCTCTGTGTTTGGCTAAGGCTCTCGTAAGCAAATGCTTATAAGCTTGCTAAGATGCAGCCTCTGTCCCATAGTGTACCTGCTTTCCTGTACATGAAGACGAAAAACATGACTGCACCAAACTTTTGTGATCATGTAAATAGTAAATATGGGAAGAGCAGGGTGAGGAAAAGTAGCTACTTCGGTGTACCAGCTTATAGCCCAGGGGAACTGCTTAAAGAACAGAAGTGGAAGTGGGGACAGTCAGAGATCACGTTTGCTGCTGGAGAAACAAATATTTCTCAGGTGTAAATGCCAAAAAAAACCCAATTGAGCCTTTTTGTGTGTAGTTAGTTTTTTGGGGGTTTTGTTTGTTTGTTTAGTTTGGTTTTGGTAAAAAGTGATTTAAGGACAAGGAGCAGAGCTGTTTAATGGATCTGCTGCAGATCTGTGTTCTTTACAGAAAATAGATCACTTGAAATCTGTACAAGTAATGTGTTTTAGGGAGCTCTGATGAAATGCAAGAACATTTTTACTATTCAAAGCCGAAGGAAACCAAATTATAACAACACATGAAAGTTCAGGTTTGGTAATACGCTTTCAAGTAAGGGTACTTGTTCTAACTGTTCCTGAAGGGAACGAAGCACAGATGTTGGGTTTGCGCTGGTTTGGTTTTCCTCCCTTGGGCGGAAGTTTATGCACATGTGCTATATATATTGGGCTTCATGCGCTTCTTGGGAGCATTTACCTCAGAGCACACGCACCACGGATAGGACCGAGAGTTCCAGTCCTCCAGCAGGCTGTTTGAAGCTGTGAGTGGACTGTTGGATGTCACTAAATCCTGGATGATGACACAAAATCTTCACCTTCTGAACAGATGATGTTTCCAGGATGAGTAAAGGGCAATGACTTAGACGTATATTCTGGTCACGAATGAAGGCCTTTTGCCACTTAGGGTTGTTTAAGGACAGATCGAGCCATGCAATAAATGGTATGTTACCATCCAAGTCTTTTATGTTATTTGCACAAAGTTATTTTAAGCAGAAAACGTTAACGGGAAACTTCCAAATGCTATACATTTTAACTTTCGCCCATTTATTAAGGACAGTTTGTAACTGGGGAAAATGCCCCTTATCTGTATGAAATATAAAATATACCTTCCCTGCTTTTCCAGCTGCCTTGTTCTGTTATTCTCATTGNAAAAAAAAAAAAAAAATCCATTATACTAGTGGGAGTCATATATTAAAACATTCTTAAAGTCTAAATCAAAATGGTCTTGTTTTCAGACTACAGAAAAAATTCTTCCTCTTTATTCTACTGAAGTAGTACTTAGTACTGTGGTTTCTGAGAACTCTAGATGCCTTTTTCCTGTACTTTAGTGAAGGAGGGTCTCTTTTAAATACTCCTTTCTTGGCTGAAATGTCTAATACAATTCTGTAGTTGAGAATTTTTGGTAGCTTTTTTATTAGCATAATTCTTTTATACACTGAGAAAATACAGAAATTGTTACATAGAGGTTTTAAGCTGCATAAGGAAAATGTTCAAAAGAAAATGAGGAATTGGTATGTTTGTTGTTGTTTTGCATGGGTTTGATAGCAAGGAAAATCAATGTGAATAGCATCATTAATGCCTGTACTAGGCAAATATTCACCTCACTGGAAGCCTCACGTTATTTGACCTCTGTTCTAATAACTGTCCCAGACTGCAATAGCACAGTTCCCGTGTCTCACTAATGAAGTTAATTGGCATCGATACTAAATTATGGAAGCGTGTTTTGGAGTTTGTGTTTGGTCTCCTTGTCAAGACATGTGTTTTAAATCTACGGAAAATTATGCTGGAAAGACAATTATATTCTGAAGCCATGCAAAATTCAGAAAACCCAAACAAGACACAGCAAAAATAAATTACTGTGTGGTCTCAGTAACAAGAGAACTTGTTTACTCGGAAGAAGGAGAAGGGTGGTTACAGACATTGACTGAATACAGAGCTCAGACTGCGCTCAGCCTTTGGGTTCAATGGAGGTGCCTTCCCCACCTATTAGCAAATCCAAGCTGCTTCTTTAAACCAAACTTATTTGATGTGGAAAACAAGGTTTCCAGTCAGGGCTCACAACGGGTGAGACCTTCGTGTCCTTTGGAGCACTGTATACTTGAGCATAGCTTTGTGCGGTGACAAAGACACACGGACCGCTTGCGAATTGTCCACCTGAAAACCCTTGGGTGGCTGGCAGCTGTGTAGGAAAACCCAATACATTTCTAAGACAATTGAGGTCTGAGTGTTTAGATCTGGAGCTGGAGGGAACACTTGAGTTTGGTTGTTCTTTATCAGGCCTTCCTTGGATGGTGAAACCCTGTAGCCTAACCCTTCCAGGCCCATAGGCTTTGGCCAGGTTGCAACAAACCCAGACTTATAAAGAAACATCTAAAAGATAGGTGTGGTATCCTGAGCCATGGAAACCTGGAAATAGACTCAGTGTTCCTTTTGTCTCACAATTTGTAATGTCATACTATTGTATTTTGAATTTAGGAGCCTTTATTTCCTAACAGGACTAAGAAACTTAATTTTTCTTTAAATGACAGTTGCCTTTGTGTCCACATGAATCTAGGACTTGAGTTAAATTCGCAATTTCAGTAAAACAATAAATCATGAGAGCTGGCTGACTTGTGTAAATGACACACAAAGTGTTATTATTAACCAACAACATTCAATTTAATCTTGAAAAACTCTGGTGTCTCTCGTTAGAGAAAATGGCTACTTGAGCAATGCTAGAGTGACCTCCAGTGTTCTTTGTGCAAGCTGCAAGTAAAAGAAGAGGAAAGGCACGCTGCAGGTACCACATGAAGGAGGAGCAGGTTTAAGCACTTTCATATCATAGTCTTTGAAGATGAGCAGCGATCAACAAGGGATTTGGGAAGAATGGTGTAATTTGCAGAGTGTTATTTGAATTCTAGCACTCGGCTGTGAAGCTATTGTGTTCCCAAGACAGAAGGAGATCTTACTACGACACAAATTGCTAAAAACGTTCTAAAGAAAGCTAAACTAAAATAGCATTGCAGTGTTAAGCGCTGGATAATGAGGTAGGGAAACTCAACAATATCTAAAATAGTAATTAAATCCTCGAGATACAAGCCTGAAGTAAAACTAAAACAAATTCCTAAAATGTAATAAGAAGGTCTGTTGCCAAGTGCCGGAGAGCCTCTGCACGTACAGGTGTTTAATTTATAAAGTATGCTATCTACTGGACATAATCCTGTTTTAAAGACCTTAAAGTCCGAGATATTTGGCTCCCTTTAAGAGGCTGAGGCAACGTAAGGGGAGAGGGACCAAAAATAAACTGGTCTTGGACAGATCGAGTAGGATTGAGGTTCCCCAGCATTCAAGTAGGCACTTGGCTTTAGATGCCTCAGCCAGCGGCTCAGGTCATCTTTTACAGACCTCAGAGAGGGAGAGTCTTGTCCCCGGTGGGCAGGTAAGCTCCCCTGTTTCGGGATGGTATGAGCAATTCTTCAGAGATACTTTCCAGTAGCCTTTGAGCAGCCCTGAAGATGACTAGATATGAAACTAAAAGCCTAATTAAAGCATTTGGTATGTCACATGCAAATAGATGGTTAATTTGCACCCAATGATATTGCCAAATAATTAGTTTGTTACCAGAATTCGTGCGTGTAACGTTGCTTTGTGAATGTACTGTCTTGTAATTTTAGGATTTTTGAACCTACGGCACCAGTTTTTAAATGGGAATAAAAATTACAGCTGACAGCCTTCAGAAAGGATTGTGGTATTTAGAAAGCTTTCACAAACTGAAAATGAAATTATAATATACTTGCTTTGGAAAGGCAAACTACAGAAAACCCATCAGTGCTTAGACTTTTTCTTCACAGCACGTGAAGTAAATGTGAAGTAAACAATAAAAAAAAGCTTTAGTCTACCTCACAGGCTTAATGAAGACTTAACTGGTCAAAAATGAACATTGGATAACAGATAAAATTTCCCAATGGATAAGATTATTTTGGAAAGTAAATTTATCTCCCAAAGGAATCTTAAAAGTGTTATTTCTCAGTAATTTAAAACTAGCAAGAGCTGGATGCTGGAATAGATAACAGAGAGAGAAAAGTGTGGTTTAGGACCATTGTATGAAATAACGGTACTAGGATAGGTTTGCCCATATTTTTTCATGTCTTTAACTTCTGTAAGTAAAGAGGACAGATACTGCAAAATCTTTAATAGGAGTATGGACAGTTTAACCAACCGGTAGAAAAAATACAGAAGTGATAATCAGCATGCAAATGTATTCTTCAGCATTAAATAATCTCTATATTATTACTGTCGTCTTTAGAAATGTAGGACTGAGCCCCAAACACTTCAACATTTCATTTTTCTTGCCTTTTTTGACCTCCAGTGCAAACTTCATTTGGCAATGCCTGTTCCATCCTTTCTCATGCATTTGCTCTCTGGCCTTTTCCTTAATTGATCTCTGTCAGCTCTACAGATGCACTAGTTGCAACATTTATTCCTGTTAAAAATCTATTAATGTTACATCTGTGATGCTTGCAACAGAAAAGTTAGATTAGATTTTGCCTGCTAAGTTAGCAAGAAACATTTACAGCGACGTCAGTGGAACAGTAACTTTGTGCTTATGTGTAACTTAGAATATTCAAGAGTAAATTTTACGTCTCCCTTGAAGAATGTGAATGAACCGATGAACCCAACTCAAATTGTGTGTTACACCAGATAATGCTAGCACCGCTAGACTACATCATTTCATGTTTTCTTACTGAAGCAGCTAATGAATAACAATAACAAAAATAATGCTGCATACTGATACACATTTCTTCTGTATGTCTCTCATTCTATTAGCTTTGTAGATCATTTAAAAAAGCTGAATGCCTGAACCGTACAATCAATAAAAATAAGAATTTACTTCTGAAGCCCCTATAAGGCTAAAATTTTCCATTCAGCGTGTCTAAGAATGGATTTGGAGGCCAGCTTCAGGTACAGAATCAAAAGTGGCTTCATTTTGGACCTGCTGTATAATCACGCCGTAGTCGATTGTTTCATAAATTCCTCCACATAGTAGTTTGTTCATGCTGTGCTGTACACCCTTACTCTTAGTCCGCTTTAGTCAAATTCTTAAATACAGAATTAGTTTTTAACACTATTCCTCTGTATTAAAACATTCTGTATTTGATTTATCCTAAGCTTTGGGAGTTCTTACGGTGTCTCCGACATCACTGAAAAGCCCTTTAGGGATCATTTGCTGTTTCCATCTATCTTACGCATAACAAATATATTCATGGTGTAAGACATGTTAAATGCATATTATTTCTGGTATGCTTCTTTATACAATATCCTTACAGCCATTTAGGATCATTTGGGGAACAGTGATTTATTTAGTTTTTCTCTAAGTTTTTGTTGCTAGTTCCATTAAGACATTTGGAGACTATTAGATATGAATGCTAAATAAAATGAAAAGCTATTATTCATCACTTAGAATTCTAACCCCTACACCAAATTAACTTGCCTGTGAAATGGATAGTAATTTAGTATGATTTTTTGCATGCTCTGTGAGAATTCTCCCTAATTAAGTAGTCAGTAGAGTTGTCAAGTTTTGAGGAGTTTGCATTCCATCTTACTCTGCTTTCTGGCACAATTTATTTCAGAAAGGACCTCGGGAATTCTTTCATGGCATGGGTATGTTTCCTACTTCCTTTCCTAGTTCAGAAGCCCGTGCTGTGCTCCTCTTTGCTGTTTGGTATCAAACACGGTCAGTCCCTTCCCCTGATTTAGCGATTGTGGTTCCTTCTTTTGTGGCTCCCGTCTCTTTGTTGGGGCTAGTGCGATGGTGCTCCACTTCCCTTCTGTTTGCTTGAAAACATTCTGACAGAAGTATGCTAAAATTCCCTGTTAAGGGATTGCTAGCTTGTACAGTATTTTACCTGTTTTGTTTTATTCTCTTGATTCCACATTTATGGCACCAGGATCTATTGCTAATGACCGAAATGCTATTTCTGGCATAATAAAATGCAAGAGAACCTTCAATCACCCAACGTGCTTAAGGGTTGACACAATCTGATATAGTAATCCTGCAGTGACATTAGCAAAATGACAGTAAAGTGACATTAGAATGGAATCCTGCTATCTTAAACCAAAAGGCCATTTCATGAATGTTGCAGATGTTTATCTGGATAATGGAAAAGATAAAACCCATTGCCTTTATTGAGATTAAGACATTAATTACTGCCTGGGGGATAGCATTTTTAGAAGCTTTTGGTGCCTTTGTTACTTAAAGTCAGAGCTCTGCTCCGGCTTCCCTCCTCCTGGTCTCCCTAGATGTGAATAGTCGGTACTGATACGGTCTCCGAGACACCACTCTAGTAACGCCTTCCCTGTCCTGAAACAGAAAGGGTCTTATGAAATATATATTATTTTGCCATTTTCTTTTTCTGTTATGGATAGTTGTAATTTTTGTGAATATTGAATTTATTCTGGGACTCATCTGCAACTAGAGGATGCCAAGAACTGGAGGACTTAGATGGCTCAGGTCCCTAGTTATGACATATGGAATTTTTAATCTTTTTAAATTTGTCAATGATGACAAAACGTGTTGCAACATCATAGCTGCTGGGCAGCTTCCATGGAATTAATTGATATCACAAGGGTTTTTTTTTTTATAGACATTATCTAGAAAAATTACAAAAAAAATCCTGATAGTTATGTAAACCAAACTGTTCTTCTAGTGCCGGTCCTTTCTGGTCAAGGACTTTGGGATGTTGATGCTTTTGCCTGACACATTCATTGTATGCAAACATAGCTGCAGTTTCCGGTGCATCTGTCGGGCTCTGCTCACAGGTGCTCAATCAACTTTGTTAAAGCAACATTTTAAAAGAAGGAAGTATGACATCTGTCAACACAAGTATATGAATAAACCTGTACTGTTTGCTAATCCTGCTTATGCAGTTAAATATTAATTTAGGTGTCTGAACATCCATGCGTACCCAAAGAGAGACATGCAATTTTATGTTGAAGCTTTCAGCTAACTACTGAAAATTTGACTCTTGAAGTTAACAGACTGTTTTTCCCTTTAGTCTTCTCATATATTCAGTAATGGATCCTTTTTAGAAAAGTGCTATTAGTTGTATATAACTTTTAATGAAACTATAAGTTCAGTGTTACAAGATTATCAGATTATATCACAGAACATCGTTGTAGGTGTCAGCGCAACCAAATGTTTAATTGCAGTCTTATTTTTAAGTAAGCAGTCCTAGTAAATTCAGACACGTGTGCAGCGCACTGCTGGATTTGTGCCTTTTTCCTTAATGCATTTTTACCAGATTTATTGTTTTTTCTACAGAAAGCATATTCCATGTTTCTACTTGCAACTGTTTTATGCACAGACTTAAAAATTTTTAGGAAAATAGAAACAAGGTAAGTGGATAGGCAAATACCTCTAATGCTGCAGGTAAGGGGATATGCTTTCAAAATCTGAGTATGCTAAATATCATATGAAAATGCTACTCTGATTGCCAAGAATGGTACTCATGGTATTAGACTTGGCTTTCACAATGCATCTGCCGTGCCGTAAATAGAGAGCAGCATATTTACCACCTGTATGAAAATAAAATACGCTTCTGGCCCCCATTCTGTACTGCTTGACTTTTGTCCCTGTTCTGAGCATCGATCCTTTTGCAGGTATGGAGACCCTCATTTACTTCAGAGAGTTCTCTTTTGTATGATTCAAATGTTAAAATACAAGGCATTTTTTTTCAATTTTCATTTCACCATATTTTTCCAGTTTGATTCCCCCCAATAATATATAAAAATAAAAATAATATATAAAATAGTTAAAACCTGTGACTTTTGTTTTGTTTTACGGGCTATTTTTCTCATTGTCTTTATACAGACAGAGGAATTATGACATCGGTTAATACCGGTAGGTGCACCCAGTTCAATATCCTGATTTTTGTTAGTACCTCCGTATTACCAGATGCTTTAGAAGAAAGCTTAAATGAGATGATAGTGAGCAATTATGAAAAAAATCCCCTCATTGGAAAATCTCATTGTTGATCAGTAGTTGGCTTAACCCTGAAACACACATTTGTGCCTAAACAGAAAATCTATTTGTCGTATTGACAGGTTGCAATTACCCTGGGTAAATGACCTCTCCAACTTTAATTCCTATTAAGCCTCAGCGATAGATTGTAGCAATAAACCTTTGCAATTCTTTATACATGTAAAATCAAATACTTTGTATCTTTTGAATTGCAAGACCTTGAATGCAGGAAAGCTGAGACTCAGTAACGGATAGAATAGATGCAATGTCCTCTGTTTCAAACTAAGCTTCTACATATACATTGTTATACAGTATTAAAAGATCTACTAATTACACATCTACTGTTAGCATTTTGCTTGTGCAGAAATCTAAGGTATATAATATTGGCACTCATGGTTAAAAGTTTGATTTTTATAAATTTATATTGTTGGTGATTTCTGTAGCTAGTGGGCTGCATGTGGAGAAATGTTTTGTTGAATTTTCCAAGAACCTGGTAATATTCATGGATATTCTAATGTTTTTGGATCTTTGGTTCTTCTTACCTTTATAGCCTACATTTCCTACTTAAGAAAAATATTCCTAGTGAAAAATTCCCAAAAAATAGTTTGAAGAAATAAATCTCAAGCAATGGAAGTCTTGAGATTTGCTGCTTCTCTTTGTGTGGATCCTGAGAAGTCCTAAACATGGGCGGAGGAACTGCAGGCACTCCTGTTTCATTTCTGATGCTCATGGTGGTATGATTAATTTTGCAATTTAAGCTTCCAAACTGCTAATTTCATACTGCGTGGCTTCTCAGTAGTAGTGGGAAGTAGTGCCTTGTAAGCAGGCTGTTTTTATAGTTTTCTCTTTAAATAATATAGTCTATTGTTTGTATAAAATTATAGCTTACAGATTCAATTACAGTTCTGACAAATTTGATTAAATAATGATGTACAAATGTGAAATACATTGACTCTGCTCAGTACTTCCATGAAAAGCAAATAAATTAGTAAAGCAACTGAAAATAGAAAACACTAATTACTGAATTTACTTATAGATAATAGTTGAAGGTGAATAGACAGCCAAGAGCATTGGAATGTGCTGTCTGTAAAAGAAAAAACCCCATCTTTTATGTTTGAAGTGATTGGAGTGTCAGCTAACACCGGAAGTTATTGTAGCAGCATGAAATTTTGTTAAAGATTTTGATTTTAAAATTTTCTTTGGCCTAGTGTCGTCTAAATTATTTAAGCACATGTGATGATGCCTCTACTGGTGGACACAGAGGTTAAGTCTGAAGTCCTGGGTCTGGTCACACGCTCTCTCCGTGCCCCGATGCCGTGTTGGGGCTAGGTTCAGCCACTCGCCAGTTATGACTGGGTTTCATTCCCACTTGCCTTCTGTGGGAATGAAATCCAGGCACATGAGATGCGTGAAACCCTGGTGTTAATCAACCAGAGTCCTTACCTGGATGGCCACAGACTGAGGCTGGGATGCACTAAAGATTGTGTCCCGCACAATGCAGGTACAGGTACCTCACTTTGAGTAAAAATTTGTTTTATTTTTATGGATACCTTGTTGGTTTGGAAATTTGATTTATTAAAGTTGCAACGTGGTGGGTCTGACTAGGTCTAGGTGTCATTCAAAGCGGTGAAATTCTACCCAGAGCCCTATAGCAGAGCACACAAAAGCAGAACCTTGCCTTGTGAACCAAAGGGGAAAAAATCACAAATATTTAGTAAAACAGACAGAGATACCACCTATAAAAATAGCTTACATCAGAAGGAGTGCTGCATGAACACAGACATATATGGCTTAACTTAAAGAAAAAAACCAAACCAAACAACAAATAGGCTTAGTTTACATTTGCATGTCGAATTCTCACCGCGACCGCTGGGAAGGTGGATCTGGGAGGAACATTTGCTGATAGCGGTGTTTGTTTGTGGAAACATCATATTCCGCTGGCGGGGAGGGGGAGCGGCGGTGTGGCGGCAGGCCTGCTCGCCGGCTCCTTCAGGAAATGGCTTTCTTGGGGGGCAAATAAGATGGTGGAACGCGAGCTGCTTGTCGCGCGGTGTAAAAGGAGGAACTCCGCTGGCTTGAGCAGCAGTTTCGCAGGCAGCGGGGGAATTAAATGGGTGACTTTCCCTCATAGATCGCCTGTGCGGGTCCAAAGGGAGAGGGACGCGAAGCGTCTCCTCAGCGCGCCGCCTTTCCCGCCGGGGGCGCGCGCGGCGCCGTCCCGGGGCGAGGCCGAGGCGAGGCGAGGCGAGGCGGCAGCGCCATCTTCCCGCCTTTCCTGTCAGCGGTGCTGAGGCACCTCTGGTCCTCCCGCTCCCCTTCAGGCTGCCGGCGGGAGCGGGGTGAGGAGCAGAGGGGAGGCAACGGGTGGGCCATTTCCCCTTCCTCAGACCCGCCCTCGCTCCGGCTGGGTTTTTGTTCCTGCCTCAAGCCGTGGGGCGAGAGCACCTGTGGAGAAGGGGCTGAGAGGGGTGGAAACGGGGGGCCGGGCATGTTAGGATGCGGGTAATAACAGGAGCTCGTCTCCTCGATGGTCTGGTTGAGACAGAGAGCGCTTCTCAATGCTGAATTTGAAGATTCTCGGGGGCAAAGAGGAGGTATGTGAGTGTTCCATCTTTCTGAAGAGAGAATGTGGCCCAGAGAGGTGTTTCTAGGTACTCTGGAGTATTATGGGCCTAATTGCTTTTTCCTCAGAGCTGTGTTGGGATTTTGAACTGACTTCTGTGGCGTGAGTGGTATAAGTAAGTAGTCAAAAAATATGTTTTATTAAAAATAGAGGGGGTTTGACTGACATGTTTTAGTGTAGTGTCTTCTGCTTTTGTCCGTCTTGGCAGGGAAATGTATGCAGTCACCTCTGCTGCCCTGTTTCTGGCATATTAGTGCAAACACTCCTCTCAACCTTTACCAGCAAAATTTGAAAGTACTTTCAGGACCTTTTGTAACAAGGTGCTTATTTTTATTGGTTTGGTACGGCGAGACCCTTGTTCTACCAATTCTAACTGCCGCCCTGAAGTTACCAGAGCTTTTGAAGTAGTGCCTCTGAACAAGCACCATGAATCGGAGAGAGAAATGGAGGGAAAGGAGGGTTGGGAGTAGGGTTGTGTTTCCTTTTGCTGTTGGCTTTTTTCGCCTCTATTGTGTTAAACCGTTTGATTTTGCTTAGTGGAAGTACTTCTTGGTTGGTTAATTTTCTTTTACAAGAAGCTCCCTTGGTATGAGAGAATGAAATTACTCCAGCGTATACGGTTCTCATAGAATCACTTGTGTTGGAAGAGACCTTCAAGATCGTCGAGTCCAACCATAAATCTACACTGCCAAAACCACCCCTAAACCATGTCCCGCAGCACCACATCTACCTGTCTTTTAAATACCTCCATGATTTGTCAGAGGAATTGCCAAATTCCTGGCCTGTAAGAAGCTACTGAATTCTGTAAGTACCTGAACAAGTGATCACCTAACTTGTAAAGTTAATAAATGTAACAGAAAACGACAGAAATATTTCAACAAAGGAATAACTTAATCTATCTAAAAACACACCTTTTAAAATAAAATAAATATAGATCTAGAACAAGGGAACTAAGTACAATCTCCAATAAGTATTTAATAATTACTTTAATCTAGTTTTCACAGCACAATGAGTATTATTTCTGTTGTGAAAACTCGTTTTTCTGCGTGGATGCCTTTGGATTGATTGACCAGCAAAACGTTGCACAAACCCAGACTAAAACTGCTCAGTGATGTTAGTGAAAGAGGGGCTAGGTGTAGAAGTCAGAGGATTAAACTTAGCAAGGTGTAAAGTTATGAGATAAGGAGTTACGATTAGTCAATAGAGAGCAAATGGTAAAGAGACTTGGACAAGGTTACATGAAGGCTGTTAGGGAAATCTGGTAGACAGGCAAGGTGGGAAAGTACAGTATATAGTAGTTTATAGTAATCCCTACCATTAATGTATTTTTAGATATTGTGTGTGGAATATTTTAATGGTACTTAAGAATTGGTACTGTAGCGGTATTCACAGTGGGTACTGCATAACTTCAGAATTTCCAGTGCTTTCTTCTAATGACGTGTGCCTACCTCTTTAAGTGTTTCACAGGTGACCTATCAAACCCAAGTTTGAGTGGAAAAGCTTTATAGCAACTAATTCATAGGAGGATTTGTTAAGATAAAGACAACCTGGGAATGATTCAGGTGCCTGAGGGTAGGTTCTAGAGCCATTTTAGATACTTACGGCCTCTATGAAGCATCCCCATATTCAGCCCTGGCCTATCTGATTTAAGTCTATGGGAGACCTGCAGTACCCTACAGTATCTAAAATGGCACTAACTGCTTAGCTTAAGCAGCTGAATACTATTCCTCATTTGATAACACTAATGAAAGGACAAAGATCTTCCTAAAACTAGCATTTTCCACAGCTCTCCTTAGTGTACCTATTAAAATAAGAAGGATCTCTGTTCTCCTCTGTAGTAATTTGCTTCATAAATGAAGCACTGAAGTAGTTACAAAGATGTAGTGATTAAGAAAGTGTAATAGGGATCATCTATGTAACTCCACTTCTCGATATTGAATCTTGCTGTTAAGTGAACTGCATTTCTGTTTATTCTTAACTTTCAAATAACATTCATGAAGTAAATAAGAGGCCTAAGAAATGCTGAGAAATGCTAACTGCACTTAGTAGGATTTACACTTGGATAGCATCACATAGTACAGCATAGTGCTCAAAAAATTAAATCTTTCTTACTCTAGCAGCTTTCTTCTCTGGCTATTGTTCATGCCCTCTAAATTCATGAGTTGAAGGTGAGCAAAGAAAGGAATGATGAATAATATTTATTGTATCACCTAGAAAAGTCTGCTTAGTTTCCATGACTAATATTTGATGCTTTTGCAGGGGAACAAAGTCTTCTGTAGGGTGTTCTGTATGCACCTCTTGTCTTACTTTCAAATCTTTTCCTTCTATCCAGCTTCAAGTGTAGAACACGCTGCTGAAATTGATTGGCCATTGCATGACAGGGCCCAAATGCGATAGATCCCCCCCCTTTTCCACTCCCTCCAATTATTTCTGTATTGTCTGTTATGTCTGTCCAAGTCCTGGGTTTTTTCCTTCACCTGTGAGTAGTCACAATTTTTTGGTGTGTGTTGTGGTTTTTTTTTTCCTAGTTGAGCCTCTTCAATGCTGTTAGCTGGTGTCAGATTACCTCAACCTTCAGGCTGCTAGTGCCCTTTTTACCTCTAAATCAACTAAAAATAGCCAAACTGCCCTGGTTGAAATTTTCCAAAAAGAAAATTAAGCCTGACACATGGACCTCATAGAAATTACCAGACTGAGTGTTTTAATACTGTTAAGATCTTAAGCAGTAGAATAGAGAGTCTCTAGCAGAATAGACACAAGTATTGAGCAACTTGGGCCTTTTCAGTTTCCAGAGTTTTTTTACGTGAGCACTATTGCATACTACACTTAAAGTACTCAAATTTTTTATAATAGCAAAATAGCAAAGCTTCACTTGTGTCTGTTTTTTAAATGGCTACCTTGGTGGAAAATCTTATAAATGTGGGGTTATCTATCTGGAAATATATTTTGAGTATTTTGTGAAGGTGAATGTAGAAGATTGTCATGTACAGCATCGTTTGTATGAACTGTTATGGTATATACTCAAATATATATGGTATATATATTTGCCCTGGGTTTTACAATGATGGCCTCTGCTTTCCTCCTCCTTTCTCTCTCATGTTCAACCTAAACCTCATTGATTTCTTAGGAGGCTTTGCCCTTGACTTCAACAGGTCTTATTTAGGGTCTAAAAGCTCAGTGCCAAATTACATTTGCAAGACTAGGAATGAGCTTGGCGTTTCTTTAAGTGGTATTTTCAGTAGCAAGTTGTCAGCGAAGTCAGGAACTAACAGTTCAGGAGGAGGTCCCAAATGGGTACTGCCCTCCCCATTTTGACTCTTTTCCCCTCCTATTTTGTATCTCAGACTCAGAATGACAGGCAACCATTTGCTGTCTCACTGTCAGTGCCTCTGGAGGCAAGCTGAATCAAAGAAGTTCTTCACAGAACTGTTTCTTGGATCTCTTGTTAGATTCTTGATACAAAAGGTAAGACTGAAGAGGAATGAAGGGAATTTTCCACTTAGTGAAAGAATATGAAGCTGTGGCTGGAACAGTAGTTGCTTAATCAAACAATCGCCTCAAAAGTTTGAGTTAAAAAGCTGGTTTTCTTAACCAACTTTCTAGAAAAAGAAGTTTTAAACATGATTTTAAAAAATGTTTTGAATATTTGAAGTCATCATGATCTTGTTACTTGAAGCCAGTAGCCAAAATTGTGCAATGTGTTTACGTATTTTCCAAATACGGAAAAACATAGGGGAATATTGGAAAAGGAAGGATAAAATGTTGCATGGGTACTGTTATTTTAAAAAGTTCAATGTGCCTCCTGATACTTTTGCATCTAAGGCAAGGAAGGTTTATGTAAATGTACATTTATCACCTCATTGTTGAAAATACTGAATTACTGAACAGGCCAATTTTTGATTTTAAAATACAAAAGGCACTTGTTTATAAGTGGGAGGCTGTTACATTCAGTGTAATACTCGTCATATTTCAAAAACTTTATGTAACTTTCTGTTCTGTAAAATCCATTTGGATTCCTCTTATTAAAGACAAGAGCTATGTTCAGAGCTAGTGAAGCCCAAAAGACATCCAACAGCAAAGAATTAGGCTTGGTGATGGGCGTTTAGAAAAAATGCATAATAAATTGTTGCTAATTTCTCCTATTCCTAATCAGTTGGTTGATGTTAGGAAACTAATCTACATTGGAACAAAGTTTGGTTGGTTTTGTGTCTGTGGTGGTATGTGTAGGGTTTTTGTGGTGTGGGTTGTGTGGTGGTTTTTTTTTTTTTATGGTTGCTCTTTAGCCAAGTCCTTTTGAGTTGGAATGAGAGTGGAGGTCAAAATGGGCAGGAATGTCTTTGGTCTTTATTTCTGAAGCTGTTTCACCAGAAATGATATATCAGCTAAGTAGGGTTTTTCTTTTGAATCGCATTTTGATTTGAAAGTGGTTGTCTGAGTTGCCAGAGGAAATTGGGTGCCGTGCAGCACCAGAAACCCCATTGGAAGAATTAATCTGCCTGTCAGAGGTCTGTCCGTGTATACGCACATGGCATGGTAGGATTGTGGTTTTGCTTAAATTTTTTTTTTTTCTGTTCCCTGTTTCTTAGATCATGCTTTTGTAGGTGCTAGCTAACTAGCTGCTTGCCAACATCTAAAATGATGCCGTTTCTGGGAACCATTTCTCTTATTTTCATGCACATCTCAAAATTAATATATACTTGAGAAGTATCAATTTTATATGCTACCCTGAATTTTGCAGTTGTTTTATGCATGTCTGTAGACAGCAGGGAAAAATTATTATACTACTTGGATCTCTGAACACAGCAAATAATGGAAACTTATATATCGGTTTGAAAATAGTTACATAAAATGGTACATGACAGTGAAGCATCCTGGGGTAATGCACAGGTATGAAACAATAAAATCAGTTAGCAAAAGTAGCAGCTATACAAAGACAAGGCAAAACCATGTTTTTTTTCCCTGATTGCAACTGAATAAGAGAGATTTGCGAAGCAAAACAGTATGGTATGATGTTGCAATAGATAACCCTCAGGAAAAAAACAAAAAGGGGGAATGAGGGAATTGCATTTAACAAATAAAATTTAAAAAACCTTTTAGTAGCACATAATGGAATTTTTGTTGTGGTGTGTGTGTTTGTTTTTTTTTTTAAAATGAGTTGAACAATATCCTATTTTTAGTGGAAGGTCAACTTGAACTTTATTTAAATGGAGTCTCTGGTTCTGAATAGAGATAGGAACACTTTAAAAGTGATAACAGAAGGGAGGGCTTGGAGCCAGACCTTCTTAACCTATCGTTACTAGCACAGGATAGCCGTCCATGTAGGAACTGTACACCACTTAAACAGAGAGGGGTCCTTGTTCTGTGCTCAAAGTGCACATGGTGAAAATAGCACAGAGACTCATGTGGAAGGATTTTTTTCCCTTTAAGAATTTGAAATATGTCCAAAGAGTATTAATGAAAACCTTTTCTTTTTGAATGAAATGCTGCCATCTGATGTCACACCGCCTTCTTTTTTTGACTCTTTTTGAAGTAAATGCTTTTTCAATATATTAAGTATGACAAGTGCAGTTCAGAGACCAAAAACTCCAGTACCTGCGAAAATGTACCTGGAATAAGTGTTATGAAGATAAGATCGGTAAAGCCTTTCTAAAAAGCAAGCAGGATTGTTCCGAGTCTGCTGTCACCCATAATGGTATATATATCCACTAGAATTTCGTTGGTATCAGTGGAATTATTTAGTTTAGTGCTAATATAGTGAGAGCATTGTCAGGTTCCAAAGCTTCCACAGTTACACTTCAGTGGAGAAGATTTTCCTTGCTGTAGGGTCAGGACCAAAACACACTTTTTTTGGATAGCTGTTTGTTGAAAAGCAGTGTCTAGCATGCTAGTGCAAGGCTGTCAGTTCTGTAGCTGGTCAGGCTATAGGATTCACACCTCTGCTGGAACATCTCCTAGAATTTGTCAGTGTGTTGCAACTGGCTGGAAGTGTGTGCATTGAACCAAAGCAGTGATTTTGATAGTAGGGAGAAGAATGTATTAGCTGATCTTACTAAGAATAAGAAATACTTGTTTCTGGGTAACTTTGACAGGAGTATGGAAGGTGAGTTTATATTCTTTGGATTTATAGTGTAAATTGTATTTGGAAACGTTTTACTCTTCTTAGCCTGTTTATTGGCTTCAGTTACAAAAAGTGTCAGTCAGGTGCTCTACTGACTACGTGGTTATATCCCAGCTCTCAATCCCTGGTTCTGCCGCTGGCATTCTGTGTGATCTTGAGTAAATAATTTCTCCTCTGTGATTCTGTTTCCTTATGCCATATGGGAAGATGACCTCTGCTTGAAAAAGTGCTTTGATGCAATGCACTGAAGAAAAAGTAGGCATGACTATGAAACAAGGAGAAAAGAGCATGTTCTGAATGTTGTAACCCTGGGAAATCTTCATTTGCTATCTCACTAGATGTCAGAAAGTCTGTATGAGACAAGTTTCTTGAGGTGTAATGCTTTCCCCATCTCAATTGTTTTTTCCGTAGACCTTAATTAAAGCTTTTCATGTCATTAGGTCAGTTGTAACCTGTTCCTTGCCATGTGGATCTTCTGATATCCAGCAAGAACTAGGCTTACGCTGCGTTTTTTTCCTTGAGATATTCGTTATAAGGGATGAGATAGGATTTTATTTATGCCGAGAACTATGTTGAAGAATTTGGTGGAAATCTTGTGTCCTTGAGAAATTCAGCTGCTTTTCAGATGTGGTTAAGTTGTCCAATGGATTAAAAAAATGCTCTAGGGAGAAAGTAGACATAGAGGGAAGTGAAAGGGAATGTAAAAAAACCTGTTTGTTTTCTTTTTTCCTCTCAGCGTTACAAATTATCTTCCAGTTACTTCATTCTAAATGTACACCTAAATGCAAACTGTTTAAATAAAGCAGCTTTCAGTGAATAAATGTTATTAACAGATCTGAGTCTCGCTACCTTCTTCAGTTCTCCAGCTCTTCTTTCCTTTGTGGTGTCTTTGCATTGACTGACATGTTTCCTGTGACTGGTGATAAGAAGTGATAAAATTAGAGGTGATTAGAGTGTAACCGGATGGCTTTGTATGGAAATTTAAATAATTGGGTAGGTGCATTATAGGTTTTCCCTGGTCTTAAATGCGCCCAATCCTTCCCAGGTGTCAGAGGTATTGCTCCATTCCAGGGCATGGTTTAGCCCTCAAGCAAAAGAAGTCCATGCTGTTGTATTGGAAACAGAACTAGTACTTCTTAGCATTCTAAATACCTTATTTCATGTGTCGGCTAGAGGATTAAGGAAAAATGCAGTGACTGTTTTTGTGGCTTCTGTAAAACCTGATTTGCGCTTGCTGTACTGACTCTGTGGCAAAAGGACTAACAAATTTTATTCCCAGAGAGATGTTGGCACTGATTGATGAAACTGCATAATAAATATTAAAATTAAGAACAAATAATAAAACATAAAACATATTCTATTACATATTCTCAGCAATGTTTCACATCTTGAAAGTCCTTGGCTGTCCTGTCCATGTGTAACTTGTTTAAAAATACTAATCCAGACTACTTTGCTTTAATATTTTTTTCTTGCCTTGCCTGTTTTTTAGCAGGCAGTAGGCCTGTGCATTTTATGAAACTGATAGGATAATATATGTTATGTCATTGTAGAGTAACGTACAATAGAAACAGAAAACCCAAAGAAAACAAATTTGGTGCCAAGTTACTGGATGAGAGCTTTATGAATCCCTTTGCTATCCAGCTCAAAAGTCTGAGACTGAGTCATTGCCTGGAGACAGAAGTTGGCATACAATCAGAATGTATGGGAAAACAATAGCTGTGCTGAAAATTACGAGAGTAAGCAGCAGTAGTGCCAGTAATTACATGTTTCATGTCATCCTATTGTTCAAAAGCTTTGTAACTCTAAATTTTTTTGACATATTTGTGCTCTAGTATATAGCTTTAAGGATGCCCATCCCCCCGCCACCCCTGGAGCAGCCACTGTGTCCTGTCAGTCATCCTGAAATACACTGGAGAGCTTGTCAGGCAGTCCCTTGCAGATGCCTCAGAAGCCAAATAGTGAGCCATAGCAGTTGCACTGAAGTTCCTAACACAAGGAAATTACATAGACAGTTGCTTTAGTGCTGAATGCGGACCATTTATATTCTAGGATAGGTGAGTGATGTGCTATTGGCTTTCTAATGATTTAGCAGGAAATGGATTCTAAAGATAATGTTTTCTAATTTATGCAGATTATCTTTGGCTCTGCTTTCTGACACTAATTAGTTTATCTATGTCTGTGTACAGTGTACTTATAGATTGTTTAAAAGCTGCAGGTACTATGTTCTATGCAGGCATTATGTTGCAGATGGATAAAAACTTTGACTGTTTCTCCTGTGTCTCTTTTTTTTCTTACACCAAAAGACTAAGCAGTTTCAGTTTGGACACCTCTGCTGAGAAGACGAAATTCTCATTATCTTAAAGTTTGTAGCACTTGGTAGGAGTGTGCAGGTGGTTGCTTTTCTGGCTGTTCTGAGGCAGAACTGTGTCTTGTGACACATGCTTAACATCTTAAGTGTTGTAAGAGCTGCTGGTCTACAGTGCTGAAATTGCCTACTGTAAAGGTTAATATAACAGAGTGTGAGGTTATAGCAGCCTTTTACCAAAATATCTTGCAGTCAAGATCGCTGCTGTAATTACTGGGCATATTATACTGGAGTAGGTGTATGCATTTAAAAAAAAAAAAAAAAAGATGGACTGTGATTCTCATTTTTTCCCGAGACAAGCACCAAAACTTGTCGTCTTAATGAAGATAGTCTGGAAGGATGGAAGTTCACTTCTGAATGATCTTTACTGGCTGCCTATTTTTTTATCACCTATTAGAATCATAGAATAGTTAGAGGTGGAAGGGACCTTGAAGATCATCTTGTTCCAACCCCTCTGCCATGGGCAGGGCCACCTTCTGTTAGACCAGGTTGCTTAAAACTGTTACTCTTCATTACTCTTGCCTTGATTTAAAAAAAAAAAAACCCAAACAAAACAAAAACCAAACCCCACNCTACAGTGCTGAAATTGCCTACTGTAAAGGTTAATATAACAGAGTGTGAGGTTATAGCAGCCTTTTACCAAAATATCTTGCAGTCAAGATCGCTGCTGTAATTACTGGGCATATTATACTGGAGTAGGTGTATGCATTTAAAAAAAAAAAAAAAAAGATGGACTGTGATTCTCATTTTTTCCCGAGACAAGCACCAAAACTTGTCGTCTTAATGAAGATAGTCTGGAAGGATGGAAGTTCACTTCTGAATGATCTTTACTGGCTGCCTATTTTTTTATCACCTATTAGAATCATAGAATAGTTAGAGGTGGAAGGGACCTTGAAGATCATCTTGTTCCAACCCCTCTGCCATGGGCAGGGCCACCTTCTGTTAGACCAGGTTGCTTAAAACTGTTACTCTTCATTACTCTTGCCTTGATTTAAAAAAAAAAAAACCCAAACAAAACAAAAACCAAACCCCACCAAACAAACAAAAAAACCCCGTTTAAATATCGATGAGTTAATATGGTAAATAACAGCAAGGAGATCCTTATAAGTTAAAATATGTAGTCAAGGAATCAAAATAACGTATGATCTTCACTGCACTGGCGTGCAAGCTTGTATTCCTGTTTTGTCTGCTTTTTGGAAGTTTCAGGAAACATGAGTTTTACTTTTTTTTTTCTTTAAAAAAAAAGATAAAGACTAGAATCAGCAAGTGAGCCCTTAAGTAGGTTATTTATACCTTAAGATATAATTGAAATTTTCAGAAACAATCATTTTTGTGATTGACTTTCAGTTAATGATGAGTTATGGGCCTGCCCCAAGGCTAGAGAGCTACTGTTGGGTTCAAAAGCTGATTGAGCCAGGGTTCAAGCAAAGAATAAAAATGCTTATGTTAGCCAACATGTTAAAGTTAAAAAACCAACCAAACACACATATGCAATTCCTACCCCTCTCCCCAAAACAACCCAAACCCAAAAAAGGGAAAGTCACAGCACATGAATTCTTATTTTTCTGATCTGCAAAAATGGGATTGTATTTGTAATGCTTCACAAGTTTGAGACTGCTTAGTGGTAGGATTCTGGATCAGAGCGATCTCTAGTAAGAGAAAGTGTTACAACTATGTTTACAACTATGTTTTTATCTGACAAATTTCAGAAAAGATCTGGTCATCATAGATGACCTATAGTATAGGAAGCTGTGCTGAGAGAATGGGGAGGAGCACTTGCTGCAAGAAGCAAAGGTCTTATTTCCCTCCTATCAAGGAATTGAGGGGAAGCCACTGCAAAGTTAAAGCATGGGTGCATCTGTAGAAAAAATAACCTGAAAATTGTCTAGCGATTCCTTCAAATCTCAGTAGAAGCATGATGTGCTATCTCCATCCAGTTCTTACCTGTCCCTTTGCAACTGATGTATGTCTTGACCAGAAAAAAATTCACAGCACAATTGATACCATCTATTTGCAACTGTTGTGATGGATTTCAAGAAGAAGTCTTATACTGGGAGGCTTGTGAAAATGTCAAAGATAAGGGTTGTGAACCGTAAAGATTATTTTTTTTTAATGTAAATAAAAGGCAGATTCATTGAAATGTTGGTCAAAGATTTAGAGAACCAGTGAATTGCAGATGGTAAAAAAAAGTCTGTCTTTTCAAGAGTGTGAAATGATGTGGTTTGATGCAATCCCAGCGAGGCTAGAGGAGAGTACCTCATTGAATTGAAATGCCTTTTGATTCAGGGCTGAGCACAGCACCAGCAGCGTTTTAGCAGTGTGGGTACTTCTCTGCTGTATGTTCACAGGCTGCACCAACATGCTGGCAGGTGGGCACAGAAACACCACGCTATTTGCCAGCAATGCAGCGTCAAGCAAAGGCGCGTGCACTACTGCTTTATTACTGGACATGCAGTTTAAGGAGCCGTTAAATAGCAATGAAGTTTGGAATTGAAGCTAATTAGAAGGACAGCAATGCAAGTGACATTTGTGGCTTTCAGGGCAAGTTATTAGTATTGAAGGAAAGCTTACTTTAATGGGTTAAAAAGATATCCTGTTAATATTTGTTATGTTTAATTCAAGAGATTTAGTGGAGGTCTGAATATCAGTAGGAACCTAGCTTCCAGATAGCTCCCTTGCTAGTATAGTGAATGCTGCTAGAAATAACTATGTAGCTATAAGAAAGCTTGAATTATAATCTACTTTGCAGAGACAGAACCTTTCTGAATATTCATTGTTCAATAAAATGATGCAGTTAATAGGTATTTGCCCTTTGAGATTGCATTTTGGGTTAGACCTCTCGCCCTTGAGGTTTACAGACTTTACTTACATCATTATATATTTAGTGCATTTCCAGACTTATATGGTTGGGAAATTGGTTTTGCTTTTGTTTTTAATTTCCATAGACAGCCAACAGGTATTAACAGTAAGAATCACTAAAGATAAAATGAATAGTAAAAAAAGAACCTGCTTGTGTGAGTACAGAGTGGGCGTGTCTTTGGCCTGAGCTGTAAGAATAAGCTCTTGTTGCAGAGCTTGGTTCATCAAGGACGTTATGTGCACAATATAAAGAAACCAGGAGGTGTTACGCTTTCACAATGACCTAAGCTGTAGTTGTATGAAGCCTTCTGGGTGACTGTGAAATTGTCTCTTAGGGATTCCTCCACTAAACAGCAGATGGAAAAAGCCTGCCTTATTTCTTGCTTTGTTGCAAGAAATATAGCATATTGTCAAGAATTGATTACAGCATTTGGTTTTTATTTTTCCAGTTTTATGGTTCTGTAAAGACTAGGTGGTGTCTAAAATATGCAATCAGGTAGAAGCTGTATAAAGGTTTTTTTCCTGCAGAATTCACTGTTTTTGAAAAAAAACCAAACCCACAAACAACAAAACCCAATCAACCAAACACCTCCCACCCCAAAAACCCCACAAACCCCCTCCATAAACCTAAAATATTTTTTTAATGCTTCACATTTGAGAGATCCTTTTTCAAAACTGAATGTTACTGGGATATTAAGATATATGCTAATGGCGATCTAAACTGTTGCATTGTTTGGGTACATAGAATACAGTTAATTGCCAAGTTATGAAGTCAAAAGAACTGCTGAAATTAACGAAGAGGTCATTGGATATTACAGACATGAGATAATATGTATGTAACCTCCGGTTTACTCTCAGTGCAGCTTTGTAACCTTAGCAAGTCATTGTTATTTTTCAAAAGTCACATTGGAATTCAAACTGCAAGCTGAGCTTTGAAACAACAAAACCAGTTTTAGCAGAAAAGAAGGCTAAAGGGATTATGTTAGAATTACTTTAAGTCAGTATCCCAGTCAAGGTAGTTGCCCATTATTTCTTGGCTGTGAAGCTCTCCTTATAAGGTGCCAACAGCTGAACACTCCTATGGAAGTGAGAATTGTGCATGACTACTTAGTAGAGACTTGCCCTCACTGACGGTTTTTCAGAGGTGGTATTAACCTGTATACTGTGGTTACTTCCTAAGCTACAGAGGGATAAGGAGAACTTAGTTCTATTTACTCAAATGTAAGCATTTCTGAAATATTTCTGAATATAGGTGATTTAAATGATGTAATCATTTTTGTAAGCAAGTTCCAGAGTTGGTCTCTATGGGTGTGCTTACCATGTTGTATTTTTTACCAGTCAGATTGCATGCATGGTGCCGTTGCACTCAAACTAAAAAAAAAAACCACAAACCCAAACCCCCCAAAACCCTATAGACAGCCCCCTGTCCCCTCACCCCTCAAAAAAAAAAAAAAAAAAAAAAAAAAAAATCAGTACTTCCGTTGCAACCCTGTTTTTCTGGGTCACTTTTGTGTGGGCAACTTTTCTTGTGCATAAGGAGACTCTGAAAGCAGTACATGTAAAATTGAGGAATGCAAACCAATTGTTTATTGATTGATAAGCACGGTAGAGAGCTAGGACTGATAAACCACTAAACTAAGCATTAATATTCCCTCTTCTCCCAGTGAGTCAGATGAGAGAAGCATTGGAGGAATGAATCAGAGAAAATGGCTGGTCCTGCGTACCTTCTCTAAATAGCCTGACCTTAACAAACACGCTGGGCTAGATGGACTGTGGATCGGATTCAATAGGACATTTTGTTAAATGTGCTTGTAGATATTTTGAGTTCGTTGACTTTTGATGTCTTCTCTCTCTTGTGGTTCTCCTTGGTCTGAAATCCTGAAAACATTAGTAAAGCAAGTTTGCAAACAAAATATTTTGCCTTCTGGGAGCATGCCCTAACCACCAGCCACTACTGCTGTGTTTTCAGCCTGTTTTGTTCTGAGTTCAGTGAGTAAATAAGTATTTTACATTGAGTAGAACAGAAGGAGCAGAAGATATTGAGTAATCCATCTCAAAGTGCTTTGTAGCAGCTGCTGTGAGGCTTTCTGAAAAAGAGGTGTGATCTGTGCACTTGCATAGCTACATCTTCATCACGTGCGGGGGGATGCATAACAGTTTGAGCTAGCAGAGGGGCTGCTGTCCTTTCCCTGTCTAGGAGCCACCACTTGTTTCTGAAGCAGTGAATGATGAGGGGGCTCAGTTCCCCTCAACCAGAGGGATAAATTAAACTGGGGTATTTCAAAACTGTGGGAGTATCTTTCCTACTGCTTCACTGGACAGAATGAGAACCACCGACACTGGCAACTTTGGGAGTCTCAAATTTTATTTCCTTGGGGGTTTATTACAAATATCTAAAATGTGTAAAATATAGCCAAATAATTTGCATTGACATTTCTAGAGTTCTCTTTCTAACATTAATTTTCATGGAAGGAATAGTGTAATTCTGGTCAGTCTGATCTCAAGTTTTTATTCTCTTTATCTTGACTTGGAATTAAAACTGAAAAATTAGTTCTTTAGGTATGCTACCACCTGACTGTGCGCAGCTGAATCTGCGGGAACTTAGGGCTGCAACTAGTATAGACTGTAATAAAAGAATTAAATTGACACTTCTATAACCTTTACTAAGAATGGCGAAACCCTAAATTACCTTTAACCTGAATTCTTTAATTGTCATTCACATTATCTTTGTTTGCAATTGAAATGTGGATAGCTATTCTGTGATAAAGAGTTCAGGTCTGATTCTACACAACTTGCTGTAGAAACCCTAAACCTACTGTGTTGTATTAAATCAATGCGAGGTTCACTAGAAGGTGACAATATATCTCTTTAGCCTGCACAATTGCAATACCTTATTACTTTATTATACAGCAGCAATGGTTATAATAAGTCCTGCTTAAAAAGGACAGATATCCATTATTTGTGTGTTTGAAGTCTTTATTGGCTAAAAAGGCTTTGCTGAGCTATGTTTTATGGGAGGTTAAGTTACTGGGAAATTTAAAATGTCTTTTATTTTGAGGCAATAATAAGTTGCATTCCTAGTAAAGCACAACTATAATTCTTTGTTGGCACACGCACATTTCACTGCGGCTAAAGGCCTGAACCATGGCCCAGTGAACTCAGTGAAAACCCTTAAATTAACATCAGTGGACTTTGGATCAAGCTCCTAATGAATGATTTATTCAATTTAAAGACTGTACTTAGCTTTAATTCCATCTTATTGACTTCAGTAATAGGCTTTCTTGACTTAATCTGTCTTGACACTGAAAAAATATTTGTTATTACAGGGTGTAAAATGACTAAATGTTTCACTTTCTCCTGCTATTAATTGCCAGGGCTTTTAAGAGCTGCTGTATATGTGTTTGTTCTTAAAGTGTTCATTATGACCGCTGTAATTTGGCAGATGGAATAAGATGCAGGTATTGTGGACATAGCATTAATGTTTTTGTTTTGTAATATATTCGATAATGTAATATATAATTTTTGCTTTAAAGCTCCTTTTTATTGACTACTAGAGAACTTATATACAAAGATCTTCTAATCCAATTATCCTTGTGTATTTTTTAATATACAGTCAATTTAAAAATCTGGAAAAGAAGACAAGGAATTATATGTAATATTATTTTACAGTTTATGCAAGTGTCTGCATATTTTTTTCACAATTTAGAAATGAGGAAGCAGAAAAATTCATTTTACCTCTTGAAATCCTAAGCCTGTTCTAGAACCAAGCCTGTACTCCA
The DNA here is from genome assembly GCA_013398295.1 of Chionis minor. Classification (NCBI taxonomy): domain Eukaryota; kingdom Metazoa; phylum Chordata; class Aves; order Charadriiformes; family Chionidae; genus Chionis; species Chionis minor. The sequence goes on along the minus strand of VZSF01007997.1, from coordinate 294,625 downwards.
ATATGTGGTCTCTGGGCTCTGGCAGAGGGCAATGAAACTTGCAGTTGTGGTTAATAATTGCTTATTGGGGTTTTTTTTCTTTTTTTTTCCTTTTGTACCTAGGTGAAATGTCTACAAAAATGCCAAGCATTAAACTGAAAATTGATCCTCGGGATCTGCAGATCCAGACATTTACAGTGGAGAAATTATTGGAACCATTGATAATTCAGGTATTTTGGTATTGCAGAAAATAAATTGAATAACCATAGAAGAGAAAGGAATAAGGCTGAAGACACTATTAAGAAAGGCGCACCCACAGCTCTTTGGCATTTGTAGTTTGGCTCAGAAATTGTCCAGGGGAATCTGGATTTGGTCATTTATTGGGTCACTTCCATTTTTGGAAATGCTACACAGTCTATCATAGCAAATGTTGCATGTTCTAACTAGTCAGTTGTACTAGTGGAGGTTTAAATGTAGAATACTCTGTAACACGTGTAAATTTCATGTTGTTAGTAGTGGACAGAGTGGAAAAGAGAAGCCTTGAGATCTGCAGGTGACTGAGTTTGTCTGAATTTTGAAAAGAATGGCATTCTGTTGCATTTTAGATGGGATGCTGTAAGAACAGTGGAATTGTTGCATATTGTATAAACCTATATTAGTACTTTTCCTTCCAACTAAAGAAAACTTGGACTGAGTGATTTAGAAAAATGCTTTCAGGTTGTTAAAACTCCTTTTTTTTTTTTTTTTTTTGAGGAGCAATTTAGCAATTTTACTGCATATTCCAGTTCTATTTCAAGTATTCACTGGTTAAATATGCAGTGCTTTGTGTGTTAAAGATTCTCTCGTTACCTCTGTGTTTGGCATGGATTAGAAATGTCTTTTTTAATACAGTGGAAAGGATTTATTTGCAGAAGACTTGATCTCATTTTGCAAATAATGTGTATAACTAAGAAAGTGTTAAAAGACCTCTGTAGCAATATGCTACAATGTGAAGAACAGAGGGGACAACTTCTGTTTTGAAACTCAAGCTATTTGGAATTTTCTTTTCATTGAATTTAGAACAAAGGTGTTGGGTTACCTGCATTTAGTTAGTTAATTACACATAGCAGAAGGATGCCAGCTTATCGCTGCCCTTCAGCCTTGCCAAGATGTTGTAGATCAAACTAGTTGTTGCAGCTGTACACTGTTTATTTAGTATTCTTTTCTGGTGCCCGAGGGTGCGTTCACATGGCAGTCACTGCTCTGGCTGCAGTTTCAGTGGGTACAGGAAGGTGTGACTTCATTCAGAATTTTCTTTCACTTGCAAGTGTACATAGAACACTGTTGTTTTCCAGGTTATGAAGATGGTCAGGTGTAATGGCCATGATGTAGTTTCAGTGGTTGGTTGGTTAAGATCTTTCCAAGCTCTTTGAGTAATGCCTCTTACAAGACAATAACTTTCTGGTAAACAGATTGTTAACAATCAACAAACAAAATTGATACTGGGAGGACGACTGTTGGTAAATAGAGCAAAGCCGGATTCAATATTGTACTCTGGCTGTTATTCTATTTACATACATCTAAGAATTGGGGATGTAATCTTACTAAAAAAAGGAGAGGCGCTGTCTACCAAGTTTTCTATTATTTCAGTTTTTTCCAATCTGCAACTTCTCTATCTTTAAAAAACAGATAATTAGAAGTCTTTTTAATTAAGACTGAAATGATTAGTATTGTACTTGGACAGATATTAACGAAAAAAATATTTTTTTTTCTCGTGCAGCTCATGGGCTTCATTTGACTGCACTCAGCCACTTAGGTACATGGCAAATTTTGTTATTCCAGGAATGCACTTCTTTTCACACACACTGCTCTGATGACATCGTTCCTTCTCTGTCCTGGGAGCCAGTCCTTTACTGTTTCCCTGGGCTTGCCGAGGGGTGGGGACCAGATACAGGGGAAGTCTGATTATAATTAAAGAGGCAGTACATAATGATTGTAGGGAAAAATACAGAGGTGAAAGATGAGGACAATAAAACTATGAGTATGTTTGGTGCGATGGTTCTTATGTTTATTTGGACTTTCATGTTGGAAAAGTCCTTTCTTTATTCCAGAAGTTCTATATGTGCTCTAAAAGCTAGAAAAAGCAAAGAGGTACTGATCGTGTTTTATAATGGTTCTAGAAAAGTTGCTTTTAAAAAATCAGTCAACTTGTTGAAATAAGTTTCTCTTTAAAAAATAAAGTTACATTTTTCCCCACTTGAAACTTTTGCCCCTCCCTAACTCATCCAGTTTCTTTTGTTCATTTTTCATTATCATCTTTGACATCTCTTATTTTTGACTTGATCTTCTTTTCCTCCATTACTTATTTGTCCTTTCTGGAAGATTCTTTTTTTTTTTCCCCCAGAAATTAACCTTTTCTTTTTATCATTTCTTCATGTCCAGCTGTTAACTGAGCTGCCTCTCACTCGTTTTGTCTGCCTTTGTTTTTGCCTGAGTGTGATTGATGGCGTATAAAACCTCTGTTAACAGTTCAGTGGTTTGTCGGGAAGCCGTCAAGCTGGAGCATCATATGTGGATGGTTTACAAAATTAGTTTCAGAGTAGTAGGAATAGATGTCTTGATAGACTATGTTTTAAAGCCTTCTCTTGTATACCGGTAGGTCAGACTGTGCTCAGGCAAGCTGCAACACTATGGGTATTTTTAGAAGAGATGAAGAAATGTAAATTTTGGCCTGAGCTTTGCGGGATCAAAGAAACCTGACAAAACAGTTTCAGTTCCAGAACAAAACAAAGAAGCCATCTAATTTTTTTTTTTTTTTTAAGGCTCTTCTCAATCATCTTTAAAAGGCTCGAGTCTTTTAAGAATGGAAATGCTTCGGTTCAAAGAAAATATGATTTTGGCTGTCTGTTCCCCCTCTCAACCTTAACGCTTTGCTTGCTTCATAACAGAACTATGGAAGGAAAACTTGCATTTTGAGTGGGGAGGAGACAAAAAATTTTGAAAAGGCAAAAGCAGGCATTAAAACTAATACTCAGTGAAGGATGATTGAGGTGCGGTAAAGGCAATAAAGGAAAACTGATCTGTGATGAGAAAGAGAATCAGATCAGTCACAGATAAAAATGAATAGTATTATGCTGTGGTGTGATTCACTTGGCAGCCACTGCTTTGAATGCAGTTTAACTTTATGTTGAGATTTATGTTCTAATTTATTTATTTAACAGTCAAACGCTGTGGTAGGAAAGGAACAGTGCAACTGTGTGAGCTTTTCTGAAGTCTGCCCTAGCCAGTAACACTAAGTGTTGGAGCAGTCATTAGGTTAACAGCATCAATATGGGAGAAAATGAAGGCAAAACCAGCCTATGTGGAAGTCACTTTGCAAATGACTTTGCTAGATTTCTGCTCTTCCCTGCAATTGGCAATGGTGATCATTTTGAAACTGTGAAAACAGTATGACACGTTGTTTTGTATAAAACTCTCTCTGACTTGGCAACTTCTCCATCCTTGGAATAAAACAATGCCCCTAGGTTACAATGTCTGGGGGATTGTAGGGGCAGCAATCTCACTGCATTTCCCTCTTTGCATCCCAAACTTCGGCCTGACCCAGGGTGGTAAGTTCAAATAGTTCTGGCAGAAACTGGAATGTTGGAAGTGGCGTCACTGCATTAGTGTAATTCTGTGTCCAGCCTTATAAATTGGGCTGTCATGGGGATGTACTACCAGTTGCACTCTGTTTTCTAAGTATTGCAAAAAAGTTTCTTTAATCCTGTCCAATTGCCCCCTCACCAGAAGGGGTTTTCTCTGTCTGTGGCCTTTATTTTATTTTATTCCAGGTGCTTTGAGGACATTAGTTTTGAAAGGAAGTCTTTTAAGTAAAGTTCCCTGTCAATGCATCTGGCACACTAAAAGTGATAGTTGTCAAAACTGGCATAATTCAGCTGACAGCTGCCTTGATGTAAATTGAGTGCATGCTCAGACAAACTATCTTTCTTTAATTCTGGGTTTTATCAGAGATGTGCTCTGTCATGGAACAATTAGTGTGAAATAATCAGTAGATTGTAAAACATTTTTTTTCGCATAGCTGATGTCTAACATTTGTCATGCCTGTGATAAATTTACTCACAGAATGTAACAATTAATGTAATAGAATATGTTCTCTTGTTTTATTTCATCCTCAGAGACTGAAGTCTATTTAATCTCTTTGCTATACTATGTAGTGATTACAGTTATGGCTAGGTGTAAATTTGCCTCTGTAGCAAACTATTATAAGAATTTTCCTTTTTGAATGTACATACGAGTAAAAGTTTTGAAAGATATGACTTGATGGGATTCATACAGCTTCACTAATTCATGCAGGAAACACTTTGTAACTGCTTGTGCTCTGCAGTCATTGCAAATATTACAAGCTGAATATTTGCCACTTATTTGGATATTGTATCTGAATCACTCTCTCTGTATTTGTGTATACGCACACACTTAATATGTGTTATGTGTGTGTATGCATACATAAGTATTTGTAAAACCTTTTCATTGCCAAACCTCTTGTCTTCTATCTATTTATATTTTATACATACATGCTAAGGAAAGTTCGTGGCTGCAAGAGATAGGTAAATTTCACAGAGTATGTGGAAACATCCATGTGTTCTAGAGTCCCTTATATCACTGAGGAAAAACAGGTAACTTGAAAGGCATTTATTCTCACCACACTGACAAAAGTTTGCTCATGCAGAAAACATACCCTATTAGTTCTATGCACGTGGACTGTGACTAAGCAGTATTTATTTGTATGGGCAATACTTTGATATCCTCAAACATCTGACTCGGATTTGAAACAGTGAGTGAGGGGTTCTGCTGTTGTCATTAGATGACTGGGTTCATGTCTTGTTTTTTCAAATGTCTAGGGATTGCAGTCACACTGAACTAAATTTTAAACAAAAAAGAATGTTTTATGATTGATACTTTTCTATTAATATCAAAGGTGAACCAAATATTTTGATACTCAGGGTACCAAGACATTGCTTCCTTAACTACTGCAATAGTAAACGATTGCCTGTAAAGGCTGGCAGGAACTGAATATAGCATTGGAAGGACTGCACAGTTCCTTAGGAATTCAGTATTTGGGATAACCATGACAAAAAATCCCACCCCTTCAGTCTAATGAATAATGGTAATAACAGGCAACAACAACATGATTCAGCTTTGCGGCTGTGATGGCATATGGTCTTGAAAATCTCACTTAAAAAAACCCCTTGTGCCTCTAGCACAACGCTGTTGCTCCTTCTTGGAGATACATGACAATGATTTCCATTGAATGCTGGGAGACCTGCTGTATATGTCAATAAGGTGTTAATAACTGGGAAATGCAGTCGGGCACGAGTAGGATTAATGGGGATATGTTTTTCTTTTTTCTTATAATGATACTGTTTTGACTGTGTATTCTGTGTACTGACTGTAGAGAATTCGTAGTAGTTTTTCTGTATTCCTTAGTCTCTGTGAGCCAAGCTCTACGTATCAAATTTGAACTGGTATTTGAGATCAGAAGCTGCCTCTCATACTTCCTGACAGTGATGCTGAAGATGAAGGGTCTTACAGTCAAGAGTTTTCACTTGCAGGAGTGATAATTTTTTTTTTCCATTTGTTTTGTTTCCTTTCTGCCTCTTCCAAAACATGTGAATGAACAGTACCTAGAGTATTATTTTATGTAAGAAGGAAACTACAGTAAAAATATGAGAAATAGAATATATTATTTTCTGGGAATGGTGATTAACTAGTTAAGACACTTAAAAATGTCTTTTACTTGATAGTTTTTTTGGGCAGCTTCTAAGTTTTTACAGTGTTTTATACCTTTCCTGTTGGAAATATAAGCGTATAATCTCTTTAACTCGCTCTTAAAAATATGATCATTAAAACTACATTAAATGCTTTAGAAATAATGTTATAGGGTTTGTAAAAATAAAATATATTAAGATTCTTTTTCCCAGTGCATTCTCTTCCAGCTGACTGCTTTATGTGCAATAAATAATTTCATCTACTTTCTGAGCTACGGTCAGAAAAATACCTAAGCCCTCTTAAACAATCTAAGCCAGAGTTTATGTTGCTGTTTCCATGTGACGTGCCAAAGCAGCTGATGTCAAGTGGCTGGTCCTTTTTCCCCCAAAATTCCACATGAATGATGTAGGGGTCAGGGCTTTTGTCTTTAAAAGATGTGCTTATAGAAATGCTTCCCAGAGGATGTTCGTCAGTTACTTTTAAAAATACTTATTTATGAAAGGCACTAAAGCACGTGAATTCATGACGAGGATCTAAAGGTGAGCTAGGGCACAGGCAGCACGCTTTTCATTATATATCTGTGAACAGAGCCCTTGTCCGTAGACCAGCTCAAACCACAAGCTGTACTGTAGCCATTAGCTAAGTTTGTCTGCTGGACTGAGAAATTCATACACAGCTTTTGCTTTGCCTATACAATATTGTTGATGGTTGGAATGCCATTTAACAAAATGAAGCAATTGTATAAAATGTGCTCACTGAGCTCCAAGACTAGATCTGAATTTAATATTATACTATCTGTGTTCTGGCACAGAGAACGGGATAGAAGAGGATTAAAAACCATCACTGAGCTTCATGAAAATAAAACAAGTTTTAAAATATCTGTATAGCACTTTTATTTTGGAGAAAAAAATCTTTGTGGAGCTCTTCCTTAGTGTGACAGCTCAAGCAATGCCTCAGAGAGCAGTCTGTTAGAAACATTCTGTTGGAGTGTGGAGGCTGTGGTCAGATGATGAGGAATGTAGAGTGGGATGATATATAAAAATAAGTTCTTTATGGATGTTGAAGTGCATTAGTAAAAAACATAATTTAGACAAAGCTGCAGTCTGAGTAAAATGATGTACAATTTTAATGTTGAGAGCCCGCCTGAAAATTCTGAGATGCTGACTTCTGGCCATGCAATCCTCCTTTGTCAGAAGAGAAAGCATTTTGAAATGTATCTATACTCATTTTGGGTATTTGCTTTTGAAATAACTTGGGGGATTTAAACTGGAAGTATGGAAAGATTCAGCACTGATTTTAATTCCTGCCTTGGCTGAAGCTTTGTTAGGTAGCATTAGTAATTTATTTTTTTTTTATCATGAGGAAGTCTTAAAATAAGCAGTGTTTGGAGTTTGCATCAGGGTTAATAAGGCAGTGAGATCTCTATTGAATTTTCTTTGATCATTCAGAAAGAAGAATAGGAAGATGAGGCATATTAAGTAAATTGTCTGTCAAATTTGATTCAAGAGTTTTGCCCATTCTCAATATGTATGCTGAGCTTGCCTGTCTCTAAAGCAAGGGGAATCCTATTGGTTATTCTCAACTATATTAATTTGATTTTTTTAAAAAATATGAAAGCAATGTAAATTCACTTTATAATAGAACTTATACCACTATTGTCTTTTTTGTTTCTTTTAAATGTAGGTTACAACACTAGTGAACTGTCCACAGAATCCTTCTAGCAAGAAAAAGGGCCGTTCCAAAAGAGCTCGTGTCTTGCTAGCTTCTGTGGAAGAAGCCACTTGTAATCTGTTGGACAAGGGGGAAAAAATTGCCAAGGAAGCAATTGTGTTTAAAGAGGAACTTCATGCAGCACTCGCTGATGTCCAGAAAGAGAGTGAGTATATGGTAAATAATTTAGGTACCACAAAGAATTAGTTTAACCGTGTAATACTGGCATCAACATGAAGCTAGCATGAGAAGTATGTTTTGATGTGCAAGTGTCTGAACTTCGATTTGCCTAATTGTATGTTCTCAAATAGTACTTGTAAGGAGGTGGAGTGTGCAAGCTGGGCCCCATTGTGCAAAAACACTTATATCAGTGGAAGTTTTTTGTTAGTTTTGGTTTTTTGTGGTCTGGTTTGTTTTTTGTTTTTTTTTAAATAAGGACAGAATAGGATGCTCGTTGTTAATTTTAGTGGCTGTTAAACACTAGTTTAAGTTTATGCATGGTCTTCTTGGGGAAAAAACTCTTTATCTGAATCTGGGATTGAAGCCTTTTTGTTAAAAATTTGAAAGCAGGAATCTTCCCTCTTTTGTGCAGTAGTAAGGACTTAATTTGGGAAGTTGTAACAGTCCTGTTTTGAGACTTCAGTGGGAGGAAGATGGATTCTTTAACCTACTGTAAGAGTTATCCCCTCATTATAGAGCAGCTCATCTTTGTGAGATTTGCTATATTCTATTTCCTCATGACCTGTCTCCCCATTTCAAACCAGGCTCCCAGGGTAGGACCAGGTTTTTGATCTGCTCAGGACACTGTATTAGCCACTATCTTTCAGCCTCTTTGTTGCTTTGTTGATTTTTATTCTCCTTGTGGATAATCAGGACCTACTGGGTGAATATGAAGGCCAGGCTCAAATAGTAATAAGCTGGATGACAGACATCCAAACCGTGCTCCTGCAGAAATCAACCTTCAAAGTTGATTCAGGAGAAGGTTTCAGAGGAAAAAGACAGAAGAGTAATGCTTTTAGTGCTTGGTCATTTGAGAATTATGTCCTTTCATCAGTGCTCTGCGAATTTTGTAAACAAATGGTTCCCAAGGGTTGCCTGGAATCAGATTGAGGGGCTGATGAAAGCCTTCCCGAGCAAGCGGGAGCAGACAAGCAAAGGACAATGGTCTGTACCATAAAGTTATTGTCAGGCCATGTTATTGAATGGGCTAGCAACCAGGCTTGGTTTTATCAAGGGCAAAAGTGGACCTTTCACTACTGAACAGTGCGGTATATGTTCTTATGCCATGTGACAACTTGTGCCTGAAGGACTGTGTGTTAGCCATTTAAACCAGGTCTTTCTATCACCCTGCTCTTACTAAAGTTGCAACTTAATGAGGATTTTTTCTTTTTATTTTTTCTTTTGTCTTCCTCTATGTGCAGCTGGGGTGGTTTCTGAGTTTCTGCTGTTGTTCACAGTGGTGATTACTAGCTATTGGCTTCCTCTGGATCCAGAGATAGCTGCATTTTAGAATTTGATATACGCATACGGTGTCTAAAGTACCTTAAGGTCCTTTGTGATTAAAAGCGTTATGACCAGCAAATATCATTGTTATCTGCCACACTGATCACCTGAGGCTTTACAAAAAATCATTTATTTTGGAGTACTCTTAAAATGTTAGCCCATCCATTCCAGGCCAGTAACACAAGACAAGAACAAAATATATGGTTTTATATTGATTTTTATACATAGATAATATAAAAATATTTCACATTTTCAATTTATTTATTGATTCTTAGCCAAGACCAGAGATAACAACAAAAATAAATAATACATAAAGTAGATTATATACACCTCATACATTTTAAAAGAAAGTTAAGTCCATGTTATCACCTATCGTTATGCAATGACAAATTGAGCGTTCCCAGCTGATCTTTCTCCAAGGACTTGCCAAACCACAGAATTTAATGTTAAGAAGTTGGTAAAATAAATAGCAGTTCGTTAATTTTGCAGATATTTTTAGTCCTTTGAAGCAGTGAATTATTTTTAATTTGTGGTATGCCACATCATATGTAACTTTATTGCCTGTTATTCACGTCACATGCTGCTGCTGTTAAATGTCTCATGTTATTTACTTGAAGGTCTTTGTAAGGATATGGGTCGTAAACTGTGCTTGTACGCAGTCACCTGCCATGCGGGTCATAGTATATCCTATTTAATCTTTTGTGGGCGTGTTTTTCTGTAGTGACTGGCAGGTATCTTATTAATACGCGCTTAAATAAATTGTGAATTTTTGAGTGTGGCTACAGCTTGTATTTACTGTATAGTGGAATTTTGAAAAAATGCTGTAGATAATTTCACTCGGATGTGAACCAAACTATCAGTCCCAGAGTTGCACACCAGTATCTGGAAAGAATAAATCCTCTCATGTCTTCTTGCATTTTAGCTTGTGTCACTCACTGAGCTTGTTAAGTTGAAAACTGTAACATGAGAATTCAACACATTTCTTTTTAATATCAATCGACACTCTGAAAATACTGCTTTGTTACTTTTGGAGATCATTAACAGAGTTCCTTTTAGAGGAGTAATAGACTTTTTGCAAGCTGCTGCTGCTAATTGTGTTCATAATAATGTTTTTGGGGAATAAAGGGGCAAACTAGTAAGATAAAAGTGAACAGTGGAGAATAGATAAATAGAAGATTTGTCCTTTAATTCACCTGATGCATTAGATACCTAATGTCTTCAGAAATGGGGGCATGGATATGACTGTGCTGACTATAGTTTCGTCTTGACAAACTCTGTCACTAGATGAGATTTTTTTGTCTCTCGAATTCAATTGAGTTCTGTTAGTGACATCTGAAAGAAGGTATTGTTATAAAGGATGGCAGGGACATTCTATTTCTGCTTCCTTTGACGTCTGCAAAGTTTTACCCAAGATTTATAGTCTTGGAGCTGATTGTTTTAATACAGAGGTCCTCTGCGTTTTTCTTTGATTTTCTTCTTGAGAAAGTACTTCTTAAGGCCTATTTCTATCTACAATTTGACTTCCCACCTTCTGGAGCTCTAATGAATGGGTTGCCAGGTCGGCCTGTGGGTGGTGGACTATGTGCATCACCCAGAAATCCACCAGCCTAGTTAACTGAAGAACTGCCATGTTTCCTGTTGATCTGGTCTGGTGAAGCTTGGTTATAGAGTACTTTTTATTCTAAAATAGCGCAATAAACCCAAATGTAAGTGTCTTGAAAAATTCTCACTGCCAGATATCATATATACAGCATTTCAAAAAATTGCGTTCTGACTCATACTGTGCTGTGAATTAATGGTAAAATAACTGACCCCTGTACAAAGGGAATAAAAAGCATTGTTTAACCATGAATACTTCTGACACTGAACATCAGGCTATAATTTGTGTCCTGATTCTGATATTTAACCAATTTTAAGGCAAAACAGTTACGTAGTTTATGTGGGTAAATGTTCTCTTAGGAATTTGCAGTGAAGTCTAGGGTTATACTTAAGATAATAATTTTTTGCATTTACATCAAGGTGTGATTGCTTATAGTTTTCAAACAGCTGTACAGGCTTAGCTAAAATGTTTGGTATTCATTGCCATTGCTTACTGACTATATATGGTCAGAAACACAACAGTTGTTGTCTGCCTTGTTTCTATCTATTGCAATGTCAATGTTTCATGTGTTTAGCTGTTATCATGCCCAAGTGTGTTCCTAGATAAGCCTTTCATCACACATAACAGTGAATTGAAAGCAACTTACTTGCTGGAGTTACATTTTGAGCCTTCAGTTAGCCTTTAAAAGGAAATTAGAAAAAAATAATTCGGTATTTTGAATGTCCATATTTAATGTATTTTGACCTTAAACAGCAGAGGCGAGACTTTGATGGCATGGAAGAAACTACCATTCACTGACAAGAAATGGGGAGTCTACTGTAATGATATTTACTAAAAGAAGAGGATAGTGATCTCTTGTATCATACTATATTCCTATTTGTTAAATTTCTTTCTTAAAAATATGCACAGCTTTCTCATCTTACATTAAGAGGTACATGTGTATACTCTGCATCTAAGGGACTTTCATTCTGAGAGAAATAAGTTTAGATATTCAAGTGGCTTAAAACAATGTGTGCTGTACACCCTTTTCATCAAACCAAGAACAGATTCCGTGTAGAAAAGCTTCTGAGATCACCATCACCGGATCAGGTGTTCCTGAGTGGGAAAGGGGGAATGAGGAGATGGGTGTACGGCATGAAGGGGGTGTGTGGTGGCTCTGATTACACATTAGAAAGAACTGTATGAGACATGGAAGTGGAACTTCCTGGTATGCAGCAGTGAAATAATTGCAATGCAACAGAATACAGTGGTATCTGAGCGGGGTAAGAGACTGTGTGGCAGGAGAAATATGTCCTGTAACATCTTCAGAAAGCTATTGTGAGAATCTGAGTTACCATGGTGTTGAATATTGGGAACATGCACGAGGTATCAATCTACTTTGCTCTCACACCGATAGTGTCACTTCCAGCTGGCTGGCTGAAGCACAATCCTTTATTTGCTGTAGCAGTTGGAGATGGTATTTCTGGGAGCAGAACAGGTGATTATACTAGTGACTAGTATTGTTTAAGCTTGTGTTTTTAGAAAGGGGAGGTTGCTCTGATGTGACATTGACTCCCAACCTTCTCTGGTACTGATTCTGCTTATGTGTTAGTTCATGCCTGCAGAACTTGAGGCTGCAAACACTAGTGTAAATCAGAGTATAAGTTTTCTATTATTGGTATAAACCATTGATTTCCACACACACACACCCCCCACCCCAAGTTTGAGACTAGAAAGATTTTTACTGATTCTGGTGCCTCCCTCCCACCCTTACTCAATTGGGCTCCCTTTGAGAACTGTGTTTCTCTGGAACTGTAAATCCACCAGCTTCTAAGGGTGCAAGTTCACTTGAGTGGGTGTCAGTACTTTCTTGGCAACAATAGCTCCATGTGGGAGGACACAAGAATGGCATAAAATTCACTGCATTCCATGTGGATTTCACACTGCTGCAGTTAAAAATAAATAATAATAAAAAAAACCGAAACAAACAAAACACCAAGAGGGGAAAGCCAGATGTAAAAACAGAGACAAATGTGATGCTTAGATAGGATTTACTAGGAGAAAGAAAATCTATTCAAAGAAATAAGAGGACAGCATAATTCTGATGGTCTTGCCTAAGCCAATAAAGAACATTTAACTGTTGCCTGAGTGTGATGTTGAAGACTGTCTCTGAGGGGTGCTCGCTGACTGCAGTTAGTGCTGTTACTGGCGTATGTGCATAGACAGATTGCCTGCCATCGGCTAGCAGCCCAGCAGAAGTGTGTACCTTTTGTCAGCTATTTGCCAGCAGCAAATTTGCCAAGAGGCTTACAGTTCATTTGTTTTTAAAGGAATCTTTATGTAAGCTTTTGGATATTTTTTGTGCTGAGTAAAGTGCATGGATCCTCTAACTTCTTAAAAATTACCTGTGGCTCACTGTTTGTTTTTTTGGTGTTTTTTTTTTTTTTAACCCTTCCCTATGCCCAAGTGTATATTTTTGTAAGCAGGCGGATAAGTAGTGGTCATTTGACTGTAGCAGTCAGTGGCTGATCAGCTAATGGTGGTAACACTATTTATGTTGGGAGACATCTATCTGTGTGTGTTGAATAAAGTCTTGGAAGTATGAGCCTTCCAATAATTATGTAGTTGTGATATATCCTGACTTTGGTTCTTTCAATTGCTTCTCATTTAAATGTCTAAAATAATTGAAATGCTGTGAATACTCCCATCTTTCTTCTTCCCTATTTGGGCCACTAAGAGCACTGTCTTTCATGTTTCATTGTTTGTGACAAATGTAATTATGGACGAATATCCGCTTGATAGGAATTACAATAAAATGGATGAAATTACATCAAACTGTCGTGCTGTCTGCTGAATTTTAAGGCAGTTCTAACGTCATGTTGTTGCTGGAGCTGTCATATTTGGCTGCTTGTGCTCATAGCTCCTATCTGCCTAGGCTGCATCTCATTGCTCTGTTTTAGGGTCATGATTTTATGCTTGCTCATCTGGCCACCCCAGCTTATGTCCAACTTATTTCTAAGGGGCTGGTGATATTCAGACCTTTCTGTCTTGTCTTTGCTCACAGAATGGTTGAGGTTTGAAGGGACCTCTGGAGGTCATCTGATCCAACCCCGCGGCTCAGGCAGAGCCAGCACTTTGCCCAGGGCCTTTTCCAGTCAGCGCTTGAATATCTCCAGGGACAGAGACTCCACAACCTTCCTGATCAGCCTTTTCCACTAAGTCACTCTCACAGTGAAAAAATGTTTTCTGATGTTTATATGGAACCTCCTGTGTGTCATTTCGTGCCCATTGCCTCTTGCCCTGTCACTGGGCACCACTGAGAACGGTCTCCAGCTTGTTTGCACTCTCCCTTCAGGTATTTATTTATACTGGCAAGATGTCTCTGAGCTTTCTCTTCTCTAGCCTGAACAGTTTGAGCTCTCTCAGCCTTTCCTCGTATGAGAGGTGCTTCAGTCCTTTAATCATCTTTGTGGCTCAAGTACCCAGAACATACCAGTGCTGAAACGATACTATTTTCAGATTTTAGAACTATTTGAAGTTTTGAAGTGTCTCAGGTGCTTGAAGGACACCCAAATCCATATGACTATTGTCTTCTGGGAGGCACAACAGCAGAGACCTGGGAAAATAATCACATGTGGGGCCTGTGAATATGCAGTTCGGCCTTGTCTTTATGGGTGGGGAGAAACATTACAGTAGAGATATCTTACGAGCCACTGTGCTGTCAGAGGATTATATTTTTTGTTCCCAACTTTTATCAAATAGCCCTGGTAATAGCACTGTCTCCTATCCTCAGTTAGGCTGTATCTCATGTCTTTCCTTACCCATTCAGTGACTAACTCATAGGCTCACCACTCACTCCTGCCTGGGCTTCTCGCAATGGAGTGCTTTCACTTCTTTCTAACCAACCAGTTCCTGTTGAATCTGCTTCCCTGGTCAGTTTTGTTTGGACCACTTTTGCTGTGCGTAAGGAGAGTCTACTAGCAGGATATCCGGAACTTAAAAAATAAAAAGGAATTAGTAATTGTCTAACACATAGAGTAGATAGCTAAGACTAATGAGTGCTGAGCAAAGTGTTAATGTATTTATTACCCCCAGTAATGCTGGCCATTTGTCAGTCATGTGGGCAAATGTTGGCCTCTGTTGCTTCTTTGGAACTGTGGCTCAGTTTTGTAGAGTTATCTTGCAAGTTCCTGGGTCTTTTGGCTAAGGCTTATAAGTTTTCACGTGAGTATTTTTTTCCTCTTGGATTTCTTTGCTAATTACTACTGTCTCTACAGGTAAACTTCTGTGGTTTTGCTCATCTTATGTGCTGTTAGCTAATGTACTTCCTTGCACCTTACCAAAAATTTTCTCAGCTAAGGTCACACAGTTGTACTACATCAAACTAGACCTTGGATCACAGACAGCTGAACCACAGGACTGATTCCACACTCTTCCTCTGGTTAGTTGGTTGATTCTCTCACTCTTCCCCTCCTCCAAATTTTCCAGTTCCATTTTCTTTTCTTATTGCCTTCCCTCTTCTCGGTTTCTCCAGACTTAACCAGTTTTCAACAGAAGTTCTTCTGAGCTGCAGCAGATTCTGTGCCTAAGAAGTTTTAAGTTCCCCAAAGGTCACCAAGTTGACTTGCTCCTTATCCTTTTATCCTGGGAAGTATGTGAGGTTAACAGACCATATTTGTCTTGCGATACAAACCTATTTGCAAATCTGGCTTAAACTGCTGAGTTAAAACAAGTCAATAGCTGCTTTGCCTTTGCTCAGGTGGCACAAGACACTGCAAAAAATAGTAGTGAATCTGGTCTGCTTACCTTGTAAATAACTGCTAATAAATAACAGGTAGTAGAATACTGTGTGCTCTTTTCTTCCTCTCCTTATAAACACGTCAGATGTTCTCTGTGTTTAAAACCCCAAAGGAATCAGTCCATAAATAGTGGAACAAGGAGAGCCTGTCTTACTTCAAATTTGCATCTCAGCACTTCTGTAGATTTTTTGAAACTTAGTAGTAGGTGAGTTTTTACTGCCAGCCCCAGCTTGCCATCAGTGAGGGCTTTAACTTGTTCCCTTTTCTGATTTTCATGGAAAAGCAGTTAGCAACCTTTGAATATCTTTGTGTAAATAAATAAATAAATAAATAATTGAAGCTGGTTAGAAAGTTCAAAAGTTACCAGGTGGCCAGTCAAGCAGTGAGGATGTTAATTTTATTGTCTTGGAGAAACAGCATCTCCCGGACGCTTTAGTCGGTATTTGTTAGAATGAATCCTGAGGGACCAAGGTGGACAGCTCCACACTCATACATCTTAATTGCAGAAAAAATTTCCATTGTTTCATGCTTTCTTGTCTTATTAAGACATTGCATGTGTCAGCTTCCTGGTTTTGTGCAAACACTTTTCAGAATCTGACAGTTACAATGGTCTGAATTAATACTACAGTGTACAAATTCCAAATACATAAAAAATATGTGATGTTAACTTGTACTTTTACAGCCTGAAAGATAACATGTCAAATTTAAGATATTCAAACCCCATAATTGGCAGGGCAAACAAATGACAGTTAAATACTATGAAAGTAAAACGGAGACAGTTTTTGTTAGTCATTGACATTGTTTGTTCTCAGTAATTTGGAAAGTTTTCTTTCTATTTGAAGTGCTAAGAGGAATAAAAGGGCAAGGATTTTAGTTTTATGATGGTGTGTACGCAGAGTATTTCCCATGTCCTTAACTAAGATGAAAGCAGACTCAGTATCTTAAATTCCTACTAAAACTTCCCAAATTGCTAATGATTTACTAACATTTATAGTAGTCGCCTTCAAAAATACGTCTAAAGATATGTATGCATGTAAGCAGCATTTGCACTCTCTGTTTACTTCCCCCCCACCCTGAATTACTGGGCTCCAATCAGTGCTTTGGAACTTCTAGTACTGAAAACAGTACTCATCTGGAGAGGTGCTTCTGTCCATTACAGATGGGGAAATAAAAAACCTTAAAAAACAGTTGTTCTGATTAATAGTTCTCTTTGTTGTGTTGTTCTGTAGTTCTCTTTGTTGTGATGTGCTCAGCTATGGTGCATTCTTACCAAATACTAGAGAGAAGTTCTACTTTGCTGTCCTCAGGACAAGAAATTTGTGATGTAGCAGGTGTGCTAGAACCAGATCTCAAATTAGTGCAATTTTTATTTATTTATGGTGTTTGCTATTCATGTACTTAAGACACATGATGCACACAAAGACTTTAACAAACCCAAGGGAAAACCAGAGAGTACTATTAAAGATGGGTGTTCCTGGAAATCTGATGAGTTTCAGCATGTTGGTAGTATTCAGTGTTCTGATAATCAGGCCAGGACTATCTCCGGTGCTGGTATGGGTACTCTAGTAGTTGGTAGGTTTATTTCTGTAGCCTTTGCTCAATGTTTTTTCTCAAATGCAGTTTCTAGTAGTTGCTGTGTTTTGCATTTAGTATGAAGAGAATGTTCATAACGTGTTGTTTTAGCTGTTGCTAAGTAATGCTTATATTAAGTCAAGGACTTTTTCAGCTTCCCATAGATGCGGATAGGGACCGTAGACAGGACAAGCTGGCCAAAGGAATATTCCATACCATAGACATCATGCTCAGTATATAAATGGGGGTTGGACATAGGGCAGGAATCCACAATCGCTGCTTGGGATGGACTGGGCCATCCATCGTCAGGTCATGAGAGCAATTGTATTGCATCACTTTATTTTGTGTATTCTTCTACCATTATTATTTTACTCTTCTGTTACTGTTCTATTAAACTGTTTTTATCTCAACCCATGAAGGTTTTTTTCCCTCCTTTTTCTCTCTCCCTCTCCTACTGGGGGAGGTGGGCGGTAGTGATCAGCTGCGTGGTCCTAGTTGCTGGCTGGGGTTGAACCACAACATGAAGTCACATATAGAATCAGTCTGGCAAACTCTGGTGCACCTGAATATTTCTCATTCAATTCTGATTGAGGGAGCGCATAAAAGTCTGTATCTATGTAATTGCAGGAATTCCCTTATGTTTGAATGTATTTCTACAAATATGCATTAATTACTGATTGTGTGTATTTTGTATAAACCTTGTTGTCTCGTTTTTGATTTGTGGACCCTAAAGCGTATAAAAAAATCACATACTTGGTTCAGACAGCAAAACTCTTTGCGTGACTTTAGCTTTGACTTTACTACCAGGTACACTGAAGCAGATATGCCAGTAGCGTTCCTGCATGAGGCCTGTCCAGACTTTTTGCCTTTGAGTGAAGCTACACAGTGCTAAGGGTACTGTGAATTTTATTTCAACACAAATATTCTCCCCTTACTTTTAGTCAGAATTTGTAGAACAGAATTACCTGTTCTTGCACTCTCCACGTAGAAAACCTCTGTGATACAAATGACTGCTTGGAGAAACCTATCCCATTCTTATACCAAGACATAGGTAATTTAGATATAGGTAGAAAGACTATTGCATAATAAACAAAAGATTTAACTCTGGAGCAATATAAATTTTTTTGAAATGCCATGTTTCTATTTGCTGTTGCATCCAAAATCCAGGACATGCTTAAGGCAGTTGTCAGTAAAGGGCTGGCTTCATGAATATGTGGTCTTTAAATAGCTACATTTACTAATGAGGTTTCCTAATTTTAGCACAACTGAAAGTATTCATTTTTGTGACTTTTGATCCATCTTTGGTTTTCAAGCTGATATAGCGAGTTTAATGGATCAAACGTTCATTTTAGTGGTTTGTTTTTCAGTGCTGTTCTGTGTAGGGTGAGTTCTCTTAAGGTGTGCCATTACTAGTGAAGCTCCTCAGGTAATAATAGACTTTGAAATGCTTTTAGAAATTAGTGTAATGGCAATTTCTTTTTTTTTCTTAGAGCAGGTCTAGGTGACAGACTGCTGAAAGTAAACTTGGGTGTTTGTCATTGTTGTTCTTGTTAAATTTCATTTGCAAAACTTCATGTTGTAGAGCAGTAAATTGTCTACTGCCACAGGTACTAGCTCCATTGAATAGATTTCACATATTTTATGTCCGAGTCAGATGTTTGAGTGCATGAGGTTTTCATTCCGTTAACTTATATTTATAATGAGAAGAGCAATATTTGATTACCTTCTGTGACCAAGAATTATTTAATAGCAAGGACAGCAAAGTGCATGGTAATATGAAAAACAGTGACTGGAAAAGTTTAACATGGCGTCCCTGGCCTTGTTGTGTACAGTTAAGAGTAATGCTGTGATTGCCAAGGGAATTATTTTAGAATTAAATCATTCAGAAGAACAGAAAGGGGACATCATTCAAAACGTGGAGCATTCTACATGATCTATAATAATTGACCTTCATTTCAAGGCATTAGGGCAACAAAGAGTTGCTGAATTTATTGGCAACACTTGTGAGTTGCCAAATAACGGATCGAGTTCTAACTATTTTCTTTTTCACTGGGTGTTGTGATGTAGCCTAAATTTATGTCTTCATTTTGCAGGTCAAGCCTTAAAGGTATCAGCAGAGGCATTTACCAGTGATCCCTGCTATCTGCCTAAGAGACAGGCTGTTGTCCAAGCAGCACGATCTCTGCTTACAGCTGTCACAAGGCTTCTAATTCTGGCGGACATGGTTGATGTGGCATATTTACTGGAACATTTAACTGTGGTGAGTAGAATTTGACTTAACTCAGTCTCCCTTTAGCCAGAGAAGTATCTGATGATGGTTCTTTCTGCATTGACTATTCTTTTTGTATTGGCGAATTGCAAATCTCGTGCACATAACACCGTGGCAACTGGTAAAAGTGTAGATTCTAGACAAGACTTGTAGAATGTACCAAAAAAAAAAAGTCTTCTAGCTCAACATATTTGATCTGGGGAGGCAGATGGTTATCCATATAGTTATATTTCAAGTTCCTTTTATTTCTTATTTCCTATTTACTGCCTTGAATTGTTGTACTTGTATAGCTTTTTATGTATGAAACCTTCTTGGTGTTTGTGGCAGTAGTTGGGGATAATTTATTTGTAGAGTATCTTAAAGGTGCAATTTTATGTGGATATTTATGGAGGGAAAGCACTGAGTAGGTAAGTGTCTGTACTCAAGTCAGTGAGAGAGGTCAGCTAAAAGGAGAGAGATATGATGTGTGAGAGGGGCCTCCGGCAACTCCCCAGTTCCAGCTATATATTTGTACACTTCAGACAGAAGACTAGAAGTCCTAATGTTGACCAAGCTTTAAAAATTATGCAGGAGAAAATATTCTCTAAAAGCCACTTAATTTTTTCACTCAAGGGAATAATGCCTTTCGGAAGTGTGGGTCATCTTTTTCCCACCTGTCTGTCTTTATATAGAAGGGGTCATTCTTCTATTCCTATATAAAACTAAGCAGTGCTTGTGCCACTATTGCTGAATTAGGCAAAACGTCCACATTTTTGTTGTTCAACCTCAATATACTTTCCTGTCTACCTAAACTTGAGTTCCTTTACTGTCAGTGATAATGTCCCATGTGAGCAAGCTTCCTTCCTCTTTTGAACAGTGTGATTTTAATATTACCAGCATCACGTGTCTGACCACAAAAATATGCTTACTGAGTTTCTTCTCTGGCTGCTTACTCCATTCAATCTGGTGTGTGTCTTTGCTGGGAAGAGCAGGGAATTGTTCTATTTTTGTTTTGTTCCTTTTTGTTTTTGTGGTTTTTTTACCTCCCCCCAACATCTTCGGTAGTGTGTGAGAGGCTGATTAAAAATCCAAAGTTCTACTGACTTCTTGATGTTTCAGGGCGGAGGTGAATAATCAGTGCCACCTCTACTAATACCTTATGCCACAAGAGAACACACTGACTTAAAGGGGACCATTTTTAAGCAAGTTCCATTTGTTGAGGACAGGAGAATGAAAACTTAGCTCCCAATCAGAGTCGAAACAGTTATTTTGTAATAGAGCAATGTTGTGTGAAAATGAACACTGACTTGCAGAAGCATCTATGTTGTTATGTATGTTTGAGATTTGCCTTCTGTAAGAGGAGCCGCTTGCCTCTTTTGTACTGTTTGTGGAAAATTTTCTTAAATTATGATATCTTTCACTGGTAGCCTATTACATTTTTACATATGTATTTTCATAATCCCAGATGCACCCTTCTAAAATGTTTTCAGTATTTTTTTTATATGAGAGAACTAAAATTGGGTAGTTTTCTTTCCTAGAGTTTCGGTATTTGTAAGCAACCGTATAATTCAATTCACAATCTCCTTTTGAAAATGAAAGCTAACAATAATTGAAAATCATAAAAGAATGCAAAATATCATTCAGGAAAAACTGTAAAGAGTTTTGTTCTTCCATACTTTAATTTAGCTCTCTTAATAGGAGTGAGAACTGAATTCTTCTTCAGTTTTCTCTTAGAATAAATTAATGTGGTGTAACACTATCCAAAATGTGTATGTAAAAGTCCTTAGAGGAAGGTGGTACGTTTTCCATATTTATTTAGTCTCTTCCCTGGCTGTTGAACTTGCCAAAAGTGGTATTAGCGGTAATGGTGTCTTTTTATGTTGACAACTAATTAGGAAATTGACTTAGAAGATAGAGTAATTTCAACATATGCTACTGAACATCCTTCAATTTATAACTTTTGGTCATGCCTAACTGAGCCAGATTTAAATGCAATTAAATATTTTAATGAGTCTCAACTTTGCTCTTTTCAAAGTCCTTAACTTTAATTATTATACTTTAAAACACCCTTAGGAATTTGGTTTTCCTTCCAAGTGGACTTGCTCCAACAAAAAGACATAGTATTCACACAGTGGCTGCAGCGAAGAAAGCAGATCTTGTCTTTGCTGTACCAGCTTTAATATTCTCAATGTTTGTATGCTCATATGATTTGAAAACTCAACTCCCTTTAAAAGTTGTTAGCAGTTTTTCTTTGAACTTGTTCTAAAATTTTAATGCTTTATCATATTATCCTCTTCTCAAAGATGTGGATGCTACAGCTTTTACTAATCATTTAAGAGATGAGGAATTTTATTGCCCTTTATTTCCGTAACTCTGACCTCTATAACTGTCATAGAATAAAATAAAGAAATTTAAAGGACTGAGCCAAAATTAATTTTAAAAATGAAAAAAACCCAGAATAGAAGTAACAGTAGAATAAATGAAATGAAGATTTTAACCAAGGAAGTTTTTTTGGTTTTATGTATAAAATGAAAGTGGTCCAGCATCACCGAAGAACTGTATAGAATATTAATCAGACCTTATTCAATACGGAAGTATTTCATAGGGAATTATCTTTTTATGTATCCAATATTTTTCAAACCCACCCATTTATCAAAGAGTGCTGAAAGTTTTTAGTCTCACTCAGTAAGGCTGGTTAATTCCAATAGTGACACTCAAAACATTTGTAACCATACCTAGTTCTACTGACAGAATGCAGTCTGGATCGTTAAACTTTAATTTCCTCTGTAATCTGTGAATAAAAATAGAAAGGAAACAATTACAATGTAACTAGCTGTCACATAAAACTTTGTCTAGTGTTACCTGTCACATCTGCCATTCTAAGTATACCTAGGAATAAAGATGAACTTCAGCTACCTCCTTCTAGTTTATATAGTCTGTCAGAGTATTGTTCCCTATATGTTTTACTTACGACTTCAGACTGGTTTTGACTTCTATATAAAACAGAGTATAATGCTGAAAATAACAAATATTTTTGTCACAGAAAATATTGAAATGCAACTTTTAAACTAGAAATAACAGGTCAATCTGTCTGGAAGAATTTGATAAACCTGGTAGGAATTTCACTCCAAATGTCCAAACCCATACTTTTGTGAACATGAGATGAGCTTTTTTTGAAGTTTCACTGGTAAAGTGGAGAGAATTTTGGTTGTTTTATAGATTTTTATAGAGTCTTCACCCAGCAAAGTGTGTACCAAATAATGCATATTAGAAGCCAGTACAAACTCTCAGTGACTGATCATATTCTGGCGTAGTACCCTGCTAGCCATTTGTGGAATTTACAGCCCTATAACATGATGGCGCAGTGCAAATAGCAAGCTTATTTTGGAGTTGACTGAGAAAATAAAGTACATCACACTGATAATAAGGAAGGTTTTGCTTCTTTAAACAACTGAAAATTTTTTAAGCAGGGAAGAGTTTAAATAAATACCTGTCCATATCTGAGTTTCCATACTTATTTTAGAGTTTGAATTCTCTAACCATAAAACTGAGTTGTGAAAAATGTAGTCAGATAAAGGGCCATCTCCTGTATTACACTCTTTGATTCAGAGTTATATTACCAGCCTCATGCATTCTGATTAGTAATGCTCGATATTATTTAAGTGAATTAACAGACTAATGGAATTGCTTGAATTTATTGATCAGAGGAGAACAGCAAGAAGGTAACAAGTTCTGAGAATTTCATTCAAAGCGTATTGGCAGTCTGTCTTTCTCTAATCTATTTCAGATCATGCTGAGCCAACATGTTTTATCTGCCTTTTTTCCCTTCTTGTCATGCTTGTAGATTTACTGTTTAAGTCTTCATATTTTTCATGAACGCCTCAGACAGCGTGATCTTTATAAAATGCTTGCTTAGAGTTATTTAAAACTCTTGCCAGGAAAAAAAAATGAGAATAGCTACAGATAAGAAACAACTTGTGAACTTGGGCCCTGTGGGCATAGTGCTGTCTGTTCCTCCCTTCCCTGCAGAGTATTCATCAGCATTAAAAATGTTTTGAGCAGGAGAAAAACAGTATGGTTGCATAAGGGAAGAGAGGTAAGTCATGTCAGGCTTACCTACGCTTCAGGTTTAGGCACTCGGTTCAACTCACATAATTCTGCTTAAACTAGAATTTGACTTGCTCCCCGCATTACCATCTGAATGTGGTGGTATTGTGGTATCATGCAGTAAAACATTAAAAACCAGAAAAAGGGCAAACAAGAATGTAGGCTACCCTGGGGGTACAGGGCCAGGAGTTTTAATGACTTTCTTCTAACGAACTGTTGCTAAGGAACAGACTCCCCAGTCACTGCAGTTCTGTTTATATTGTATCTGGTTTTGGTCTTAGCATGGGAATCACTGAAAAAAAGAGCATTATCCTTTTCTTGCCAGACAGAAACATGGCTTTGAAGGGACTCTAACTGGCCAGCTTCAGGTACTAGTGTTCCAGAATTTCTTTGAAGTGAGCAAGCCTGAAGGATCCTGAACCTGTTTTACCCGAGCACAAGAAAACCAAATGGAATATCGTGGCTGTATTTACAAGAGAAAAAACACAACTGCTGGGTTAAAAACACACTTGGAATCATAGAATCATCTAGGTTGGAAGGGACCTTTAAGCTCAGGTCCAACCATCTACCTAACACTTCCAAAACCACAATAATGCATATCCTTAAGCATCACATCTACATGTCTTTTAAATACCTCCAGGGATGATGATTCCGCCACTTCCTTGGGAAGCCTATTCCAATAACCCTTTTGGTGAAGAAATTTTTCCTAATATCCAATCTAAACCTCCCTTGGCGCAACTCGAGGCTGTTTCGTCTTGTCCTATTGCTTATTCTTTGGGAGAAGAGACCAACCCCCACCTGGTTCCACCCTCCTTTCAGGCAGTTGTAGAGAGCGAGAAGGTCTCCCCTCAGCCTCCTCTTCTCCAGGCTAAACAACCCCAGTTGCCTCAGCTGCTCCTCAGAAGACTTGTGCTCTAAACCACTTAGGTAAATGAAAAGGTTTGGAAACAAATCCAGTCCTTGCTTCTTTGCCCTGTAGAGCCTTCCCTTCAGTCTTATTTCTAGTTCAGAAATAAGCGGGCTTGTGTCTGCAGTAGACTCTTCAGTGTCATCCTTGGGTGTATTGAAAACTTTTCTTTGCTGTCAATGTCTAAGAGGTGTAGGTCATCTCCCTCAGGAATTTCTGCCTCAGGAATTTCTTAGTTCTGCTTCTGCTGCAGGCACCCTGTCTGCTGTCTTTCACTGTTTCATGTCCTACCTAGTATCCTAGAAGGGCCTCCATGAGCAAATCATGCTTAGTAGATTTGAGAGAGGATCATTTCCATTTCTTCCACAGTGTTTGCATGATTTAGAATGCAGTTTGAGCAGACGGTTATCCTTAGTGGTGGCAGGGCAGATGAATAGACAACCTTCCTCCCTACTGCTCCACCACTGCCTTTTTAATAGTCATGGGTCACAATAGCAAAGGAAAATCATGCCCATCCCCCGCACTCTAGTGCGGAGTCGGGGAAGGAAAAAAACCAACCCAGAGAGAAAGAAAGCAACAGGAGGGAACAGGCTGCCCTCTTAAAGCTCCTGCCTGGGAGGGAGGGAGTTTTGTTATCTCTCAAACTGTGCATGTAGGAGGAGGTAGGAAGACCTAGGAAGGGATGATATAAGCTTTTTTTTATTGTCCATTAAGAAAAAGAGTTAAGGAATAGATTCCTAAAGCTGGGAAAAGCTTAAAGCTGCCTTAGACAACAGTGGTATCAGTTTGTATCCCTGAGTTGATAAGGCAGAATATAAGCAGCAACCTGTCAGTTACACAAACTAAGAGAAAATAGTGATGAAAGCAAATTTAGGACCAAGTGAGTCTAGGCAAACTTTATACAATCTGTTTGCATAACCCAGGTAGGGGTTGTGAAAGTAGGGCTTATCTTGAATAGATAAGGCTTTAAGTAAGATGGAATTTTTCTGGTTTGGTTTAACATAACATATGTAGTATGAAAGGTATTTATATACTAATTTTTTTGTAAAAAATAAATAATTGTAAAGTTGTGAGATAATTTCTAAACTAAGTAAGTTGTAAGCATAAAGCTTGGGGAGATCTGTGATACAAAGGTGGTTTGTAGCATAGGTTAACACGGAATGCATGAAGTTGCTAGAAGTAAAACTGAGTTTTAGAACTCTGTATTAGGTCTAGCGATGAAATTTGAAAAATATTTTGGGAAAGTTGGAAAGTGGGATAGTAGAAAAGCAGACACCTATTTTAAATTATTACTTGGACTACGAAAAGGCCTGCATGCTTCAGTCAGTGAGTAGGACTCCATTGCAGTAGACTCACTTTGAACCTATCAGGGGGAAAAAAAGAGCATAGCTAAATTGTTTCCTTCTGCGTAGTTATTACTGTGTATTGTTTCTACAGCAACACTTAACAATGAAGTGCAGTGCTTATAAGAAAATAATATGGAAGTGATGCTCTGAAATTTCCTCCTATGGGTGCTAACCTTGGGAAGCATATTCTAGGTTGTTAAAATAACCTTGGAAAATCAGTTTCTCTTGGCAGATTATTTATTGGTAGTATAGTAATGAAGTCAGTGTAATGCGGAGTGGCTTGTCTGATCAACACTTATTCTCAAGCATGGGCAGATCGTTCTGATCTAGAGAAGTTTATTTTATGACACGCTCTTGCTTTGTGAGGCCAAAATGAGGAAATGAATGCAAAACAGTATCTGCTTTATCATCAAAATGCATGTCTTCAGACCTTCTTAAAATGAGAGCAAAATCATCTGATACTTTTTGAATGGAAAAAGCTGTGTGACCTATTCTCCATAAACCTCTCCAAAGAGGCCCATTGCCCATTCCATTACAGCGAAATATTGGGACGGCAACTATTTTCTCATAAGTGTGTGTGTTCAGTAATTGGAATTTAAGAGAGGTTTAGAATGTCTTTTTTTGATTGGTTTGTTTGGTTTTTTCCAACCATATCTCCTGGTGATTTAAAGTAGCACATTTAGTATAATTTAGTCTTTTAAAGAAGCAGTATGTTATTAAAACAGGAAGCTATTTTTAATGAAAGGCTTCCTTATGACAGAATGGAAATAAAATTTTGCTTCTTGTCCTAAACTCAACTTCTTCTAATCCATATGAAAATAAAAGAGAAATATTTCACAAATGGATAGAACAGTTCACTGCTATTTTGCTGCCCTGCACAGTGGAAGATGATAATATTGATATTCTGAAAGACAAATGCTCTTTCACTTCTGCAGCTCCAGGCAAACATGAAAAGAGCTGTTTCTTCTTATTCTTGAAGAACAGACTGGCTTTTTGCAGCATTGACCCTAAATCTGAACCAACTAGGCAGAAGGAGATCAAGTAGAGGATGTGCAGCAGGACATTTGATTGTCACCCTTAGGACTTGGCTAGACTCTCAAGCAAGTGACATTAAAGGCATGTGATTTGTCAAATAGCATCATTCATAGACTGAAGAAGGAGTATCTGCTGCCTCCCATACGTCTTTCTGTTTATATGGAGATTGTAAGACTATTACCAGGAATAAGACTTTCCACTCTGTATTTAATGACATCTCCTCCCTCATCTCTGAATTGTAAGCAATGAAGTACTTTACACTGCATATTTATGATCTCATTTTTGTGGCCTGGCCTCCTGTTTAGCTGACAGGCCATTAATTTTCATGGCTCATACTGAGGTTTCCAGGCTTGTCAAGGGAATCCCATTAAACTTGAAGAGAATTTTGTCCACCTAAGGTATTCTTGTGCTTTTCAGAAACGTTGCATATACCAAGTCCTAGACTAAGGTGCTTCACATCCAAATTAGATACTGACTTGAACCAAAACCTCAGATCAAACAAGCTCCAACTTGTCTAGTGCAGAAGCTAGTTCCTTGGGATTCCACAAAGGATGCCATGAAGTGCAGCTGCAAAAATACATTACTGAAATGTCATAAATAAACTAGACTTTAAAAATTGGACAGCAACTACCTTTGATACCATTAGTTATTCTACAAATACTCATATTAGGAATCAGTTTGCTTGCAATGGCTAAACATGGTAGCAACAATGAACAATGAACTTAACCTTTTGCAGAAAGATGTAGAGCTAAGCTACAACAGGAAGAGATATTTAAGTCTTTATTAAATTGGATAAACTAATTTGAATGAAGATCAAACATGGTAAATTTTGACTTAAGTAGTATCAAAATTTGAGTATGATTTCCTGTTGAAAAATTATAAAAGCATTCTGTTTATGCTTCAGCCTCTTTGAACTTGTTGCCTCATTTCCATTACATATGACAGAAGACCAGAAGTTCTAAAGTTACTCAAAATAGGCAAATGGATAGTGGATTAAAAACCAAAAAGGCTACATCAGGAGCTTAAAAAGACACCTAAAGATTCTCAGTCCTTATAAACAGCTGTACTGGAAGAGAAAGTTCAGTCAGAGTTCGTATCTCTTCCTTGACATTACAATGAATAAGCTGTGAGACTACAGGAAGTTTATTCCTTGTGCTGACAGTCATACTTAGTAATTGAACCATGACCGTTATCTGAGAGGAGGTTGCAGGACTTTACCATATTAATCAGGGGCAACATACTTATGAAAAGGCTGTATTAATAACACTCTTCTGGTCCACCCACATTATGGATCTTCATCAGTATCAGAGTTTTGATGGTATCTGTTGCTTCAAGATACCTAAAATGGGACTATGAGAGTTGCTCCGCTTAGTTTAAAACACCCATTATGTGTTGGCTTCCAGTCAGATAAGTGCACAATCTTCGTTCAGCAATGCTCTCACAGTGCATGTTCAGGACACGACATCTGGTGTGTTATCCACCTTGTGTGTATTAGCGGCAGGGCAGTTGTTGATTTTTCGATTTTGTGTGTGGGTTTTTTTTTTTTTTAATTAGGAGAGGAAAGTTGTAATGTTAACTAATGTAATGTTCTTGTGTTTTGAAAAGTTATAAAGTTGTCTACGCAGTATCTGTGCTATGAAGTTATCTACAGTAACTTGACAAAGAGAAAGCAGCTCTTCAGAATTGTTGAGATACTCCCTACTTGTGGTCCAGCTTTCCTCACAGGAAAAATTACTCCAGGTGGTTACCCAGTAGTGCAACAGAGAGCAAAAGTAACAAAGGAAAACTACTTCTCAACTGTCAGAAATTATGTTCAAAGTACTTCGAAAAAGTGACAGGCAAAAAAGAGCTTCTGTGGATATCTTCTGATTATTTACATGTGGTTATCAGTGAGAGAGGGGAAAAAAAAAAGTGAGTTCTAGAGTGGTAGTATTTCTTTTCACCTCTAAACAGTAGAAGTATTGGTAAGAGAGGTTTTCTTGCCATTCACTCAAAAATGGTGGTTCACCCTGATAGCAGAATGATACAGAAAGATCCAGATGTGGTTTAAGTTTAAAAAATGTTCTGATAACCTTTGTGTGTCCAAGGCAGATTTTCCTGATTTCCTGTTGATGGCAGTGAAGAGAGCATATGTATGTTTTGTTAAAACTGCTCATCTGGTTTTTATTTACTTTTCAGTTAAATCTTAAAAAAAAGTGTTTTTCCCTTGCATCTAAGGACAGGCTTCTTCTAAGTGGACTCCCTGGCCATTACCCATCTATTTTCTTCAAGTGTATTACCCTTACACTTATATGTTTGATTTGTACTTACTTATCCTCACGTGCTGGTTCTTCTATCTCTTTCCAGAGAACCAAATGTATTATGAATGGTTGGGTTGCTTCAGGACATAAGGAAGCACATGAGCTTGCTAGTACAGTTCCTGCCAAATGAAGAATTGATGCTATGGGATTAAGTACATCCTTAAGAGGAAGTTGATGATGATGATTCTACAACTGTACAACTCATTGTAATCTAACATGTTGATGACCTTAAAAAAAAAAAAAAAAAAAAAAAAAGAAAAAAAGGCTCAAAGAAAGACTGTAACTTACGTCCACTTAGTAAGTTTGGGAATCATTACAGACCTTTTCCCTGTATTATTCATCCCCATAGCAGGGTGCAGCAGCTTTGAAGTAATTGCCTAAGTGTGTCATGATTTGGAGCTGAGGGTGTAACATGAACTTGTAAAGATGTATTATAAGCAGTGTTTTTACACACTTGTAAAGAGAGCACCATGGATAGCGTTTGGTCAGCTTAAACTGTACTCAGGTCTTGCTTGGAGATGTTGCGATTAAATTGCCTTCATCTAATGGGGATACCCTGGAGTAGGAACTGGGGAAAGTAAGCATTGCAAATTCCAGGCTTTCAGAGCACTCTGAAGCAGAGATAAAATCTGAAAACAACAGATCCTATAAAAGGTGGAAGATAATGAAGTCAAACAGAAAAGAATAGAGTCTTGCCGTTTTGTCTTAAAACATTTATATTCTGTCACCCATGTTGTTACAGAATTCAGTGAAGTATACTTTGGGTGAGAAAGCTTTATTTTATGTTCTGGTAGCAAACATTTCAAATGCAACCAGAAAGTCTCCAGTTAACCTCTAGTGGCACTGAATGAGGTATAGTAAAATATATTACAAACAGATGTAAACAGTGCCTTAACTTACTTCTTGGTTATGAGAGCAGTGAGACTGAAACAAGGCTGCAACATGGCAAACAAGAAGTGCTAACTTGCCTGAAGATTCCAGGATGTAACTCTCCATTGTGAATTGTCAGCTGAAATCCACTACAGCTCCTTATTCTCCCCAAAGAGGAATTACCTGTTCAACAGTGTATATAACTTGTGCTTGATCTCGGTCAAATGCCCAGAGAAGGAATCACACTGTGGAGCCATCTAAATCCACAGCTGGCAATTCTGTTGTCAGCTTTGTAAAGAGGGACTGAAGATGAGGGGAGGGTTTTTTTTCTCTTCTACTCCTATGGTTCATTTTTCCAATACAACGTCTAGTTTTAGCAAGGTTAGAGAGAAGTTTGCACTGTAGTTACTACTGAAGTGCTTGATTTTCCAGAACTGACTGGAAAGCGGTCCATTTCTTTTGGTCTTTTGACTCGTTCCCTGGACATTAGTACCACCTGCAAGCTTACAGCAGGTACTTCATCTACAGGGCCTGCAACTGTGGTAAGCTAAGTCAATATTTTGGGTGGATTTAGAAGAATGTAGTTATATCAGTGTAAATAAATGTTTACAGACTTGCTTCTGGTGGTAATCACTGTGGTAACAAAATATTTCTAAACCACTTACAGCTTTACAGCTGTGACCTGAAAAAGAGTATTTACAGATGGGCAAACAGAGAAAGTCAGAGGAGATGATTCATGATTTCCTGACAGTAGCAAGGAAGCTATAGCTCCCTGTCTTCTTTTGTACAAATCTTGGCCTTTCTCTTGGAGTTCCCTACAGCTAGGTTGGTGTCGGTCATCTCTGAAAAATACAGTACTATATTTAATAATAGTGTATGCATGAAGGAAGCTTTAAATTTAAAAGATCTGTAACAAAGCACAATTAACATTATCACAGCTTTTGTACAGAACGTGACCTTTTTGCCCAAGGTGAGTATCCGGTCTTGCAAATTACTCTTGAGTAAATTAACTCAATAAGGAGTACCCTGTTATATACAAGATCTGCTGTTATGCTCGACAGCAAAAGGAGTTAAAGGCCCGTATAAAGTTGGATATGCTTTTATTAGTTGAAAAAAACCCCACAACCCCAAACCAACTATATGAATATATTCCATCCTGTAACATGGCACAGAAAAAGAACTAACCTTTAGAGGCTGTGTTGATTGCTAGTGTTTTGTCTTATGCAAGTCTCACTTATGAAGATTGAATTTAATTAAACAGGGCACGTGTACTATGCTTTGAATTCTGGAATTGATTTCAAAACAAAATTGTAGGAATGTCTACCTGGTGGTATACTCAAGAGGTAACACAGCTCTGTAACATTAGTATTTAGTAGAATAAAATCCTAATACAGCAAAAAAATACAGAAACAGTGTGAATGATGGTCTTTGATTGTTTGTTTTTTTTACCACCACAGTTTCAGAGAACATTCGAATCTTTAAGAAATGTATCCAGTAAATCTGATCTACAGAAAACCTACCAGAAGTTTCGAAAAGATCTGGAAAATCTTGATTATTTGGCGTACAAACGTCAGCAGGTAAGAATATGAAGGCTTGGAGGGAAGACATAGAATACTGGGCATAAACGTGGTGGGTGGTAAAACTGATGGGTTTAGTTATTGTTCTATCAGTAGGGTTTTAAGCTTTCTGGAATGTCATCATGTAAGCCACCAGGAGGGGTGACAATTCTATTTAATGCATACGATGTTGGACCGCATGGGTTTTGATTTCTCAAGAGAAAGACAGGTAAAGCAAGTAAGTGAGACTTAGCAGACTATTAAACTTTGCATTAACACAACAATTCTTTTTTTAATTAAAGGGCATAAAAGTACTGTTTAGACTTTTTGACTTGAAAAATGAACTAAGTCCACAGAAGTTAATGGAATCGAGTATTAACTGTGCATACAAACCACTCATTTTTTTTTTTCTCCTTTAGAAATGAATTTACAAGGCTAGACTGCATAAAACTTTGCAGTATATGTAGTCTTTGACTCGTGCCTGCAAGAGCAAGGTTAAATCAAATTGTTAACGTGTATTTAATGTTGGACATACTTATGCATGGCTTCTGTGAAAATGTCAGTGCTCACGTAGGTCATCGTCTTTTTGGTGTTCTTGGTAAAATAACGCTTTGCCTCTTTAGGAGCATACTGATGAAATACACTAACATTTCTATGTGGGGGTTGCTTTGGTTTATATTTTTCTGAATTCTGTCGCTTGGTGTCAGTGTTGTCAAACACTTCATTTGCTTAGGAGCCGATCACTTACAGTTGTTTATATCAGGTAATTGATTAGATAGTTAAAAATTAGGAAAGGACTCGGGGACAGATGGTATCTGAACACATGAATATTTGATTCTTGAGATACGGAAGTCAGGGAGCAATCGGCTTGGGTGACTTTTTGTGTGGTGGGAGCTGTTATTCTGCTAGCACTATAGCATAGTTCTTTGTGCCCTCTGGCATGGTGCTGCCAGCAACCAAAAGACAATGTTTTTACTGGCAACTGATGTGGATTTATATTATCTGATCTTGTAATTATGTTAAACATAATAAATGACACATCTGCAAAGGCTCAGAGAGTGTTTCTGAGCCAGGGGAGTGTAAACTCTATAATTACTTCTCAGGCTATCATCACACTTTCATTGGGAGTAGCTTTCTCTAGTCTGACTTCTCACTCTGGACTTTGGAAAATTCCTTGTTATTTCAAGTGATGTATGTCTGGTTCTCTAGCAGACTCTGAATATGCTTCAATAACATACTTAATTTCACCTTGAGTAGGGCATCTTTTCTCCTGTCTTCTGATCTTCACTACCCTTCCCATCTCAATACTTTGCACTTTCAAACCGTTTGGGTAGAATCTCAACGTGCTTGTGTAATATCAGGCATGTGTAACTCTCCCCATGCTGTTTCTGCTCTATATTTAACTGTGCGGGCAGAAGGTTTTGCATTTGGAGGTAATAAAGGTGTTAGGGGTAAAATCACTTCCTGCTTCAGTCACAAAACGGAAGATAGGCTGTTCTATCTTCTCTTCTGTGGTTGAATCTTTCTAAAATGTTATACAATGTTATTAAGAAAATAAACTACGCAAAGGCTGAAATTATTAAAAAAAACCCAACCCCACAACCCAACCACAAGCACGAACAACCCCCAAAGCAAAAACATGTGGGAGACTAGAGCTGTTCTCTGTGTCTTAGTTAATTTGCATTGTATACCCGATCAGTAGTTTCATGGTTTTCTGGAGTAGAATTTTATCTAGTTTTGATACGGAGATTTTCATCTCAATAGAACTTGGTTGGAGAATCTGCAGTGAAGGATTTGAAAAGCTGCCATGTTTGTTTATTATAGAAGGTACTTTGAATTGTGTCCTGCTTTGAAAAGAAAGTGATCTGTCTGTGAAGAGATTAAGATTTGGTTTGATTACTGTGCAAAAATTACAGACCAGAATTGGGACTGAAGCTGTTCTGTGTTTGTGACATTTGTATCTGAGTTTGTGGAGTGTGCGCATTTAATTGATAATGGCTTCTATGCTCTCTTATTAGATTAAGGGTATATTCATAGTCCCCCTCGGCAAAATGTCGAGTCACTACCATCTGTTTGGAAGCAAACAATTGTATACAATATGAACCCATTCGTGGTAAAGCAAGTGGTTTATGTAGTATGAGTAATGAATACTGCTTTTGAATGAAATACGGTTATCTGCTTCTATCCTTATTCTTTAGACATGAGACAAAGTGCAATATAGCAACGTGATTCTTCAGTGGTGAAGTTTACAGGACAGATGGGAAATTAAAACTGTGCTTTTTAAAGGATATTTAAAATGACCCATGTTGACTCTGATTTATAAATATCAACTAAACTTCTATGACTGGTAGAAGTATACGAGAGGCAAACATATTTGGGATGATGATTTATATTAAGACATTTTTAACTGGCAATTTTCACAATGGGGTAGAAGGTCTTGAGTTTTCAGATAGCCAGCAGGCTGCCAACAGCAATGTCTCTTTAAAATGGGCAGTGAGGTCAACAATTCAGTTCTGGCTTTCTTTTATAAACTCCTCAAAGTCGTTAGCATATGTTGATCAAACTTCTCAGAGCTTTCAGATTCTAGTTTGCAAGTAGGCTGAGTGTATGTATGAGCTGGCATGGAACTGGTGGCTAAAGTCTTTGGTGATTACAGAGGAGGAAGGCAGGAAGTTCTTGGACTTGGAGACTTTAATGTTGCAAAGGTGAACTGTGTGGATGACATCTACTGTTGTGGTCAAGAAGCCTGAATGATGCCCTTTACCATTCTTTTGTCTCCCAAACACAAAATGAACTATTGAATGGCATCTATATATCAGATGTAGTTACTGTTGCTGTACTGTTGCTGTCTGTGATGAGCTCCCGCCATATTCAAGTCTGCTCCCAAATATATTGCTGCATATCTGAGCTTTCTTTCTTACTGTTAGTTAGTGGAACACACATATCCATCTCCACATACTTGCCATACTTTTCTAAGAGAGGTAGCTTATTAGCCAACTATGTTTAACTCGGGCCAGATGAAGATAAAATACAAACAAAACATTTATACTCAACAGTGGAACGTAGGCCGACCTCTTGCGAATGTTGCTAAATGATGCAGGTGAAGCAATGCACAGGCTCTGCTCCTGCTCAGGATGTGGTCGCTTGGTTGGGCAAGCTAAGTGCTGGCTCCTGCAGTCCCACCCACAGACCTGGCATAGGCTTCATGTTCCTGTGCCTTTTGTTCTTCCCATTCTGGCATTTGTGTAACCCTGCATAGAGATGCTTCAATGTGCTAAATTGACTTAAAATTACTTGCTTTTTATTTGGTCTTATTATTTTATTAGTCAGTTGCTCACTTAGCACTCTCTCTCCCCACCCCAACCACATAGATGTCCCTTTGTCCATCTGACTTGTGGTGATCTGATCTTTCTGCATGCTTCTAGGTTGCATCCTCTGGAGAAATTCATTTGGGTTGGGAATATCAGTTTATAGCCAGTCTGCCATTTTGAAGCCTGCCAGGAGATACCTGTCTCCAAGAAATGTAGTTTTTCTTTTTGTCCAGGAGATAGTTTGGAAATGTCTTTGAATTAAAAAAAAATTTTTAACTTCCTTGATACTGAGTATCATCTCTGAAATCTGCCTAAAAAAGAATAGCTCTGTGCCATGAGTAGTAAAACTATTCTCTTGCTCTGTGACTTATTGGAATGTTTCCAATAAGAGTTAAGTAAGCTTTACATTGAGCATTGTTTTGTATCAACCTAAATATTAACACATCTGCAATATGAATATTTAGAGGGGAAACGAGATAGGACAAAATGGTAAAGCACTTTGGGATAAGAGGGGACTCAGTGATAGATCCCAACACTCCTGCAGTAGGTACGCATTTCCTTTTTTCTTTTATGTTCTTCTCTATACTTCTTTTGTTCATTGTTCCTGTTGAAGAGAAGTTGTCCATACAGTGTTCAGCTGGAACAGTACTGGTTTAAGGCCATTCTTTACAATGATCTTACTGTGAGGTCATTTTAGGAGTGTTGGGCAATAGCTACAATAAAAATGGAATTATAATCAAATTCAGTGGTACTTAGCACATGTCAAACTGAAAAATGATCACTGCTGGTGCTATTCTTGGTGTTAACAGTGCCCTTAGGATGCCGGTAGCAGTGCTGTCTGTCATTCAAAGACACTTTGTTTTTGCCTAGAAGTCTCCAGAAATGTGGTCATCTAACAGTTGACAACAGAACTTACTTCATGTATGAACATACACAAAACCACTGTCCTATTGTAAAGGTATCCTAATTTAAGGTTTACTTACTTGATTTTGATTGTATGCCCTCATGGTAATTGTGTGTTAAAGGACTGAATCTATCTGAAACCATCTTGGTTATTCCATTTTACAATCTTTTTAGGATTGCTTCCTGATGATTGTTGTATTTAGGAATGTTTTAAGAAGTTGTGTTAGAAACTGAAGGGCTTAAGGGTTGTACCGAAGACATTTATGCAAAGACACAGCAATTTACTTTGCTTATGGGAAATGTTTCTAGGAGATGGAGCAGAGCCCTTAACTGGTTCTACTTCAGAGCTGTCCATCGTTATCAGTACTGCAGTTGTCTTCATGATCATACAGATCAAAATTACATTTTCAAATTCTTAATTTTGGAATGAAGACTTGTTTCTGCAGTCAAATGGTATTTCTCTCTGTTAAAATGGAGTAAGTGCACTTTTATTCTCTACCTTTGATTGTTGAGCATGAGATTTGTTCGCCGAAGCGCTCTACTCCAGAAACTGGAGCCAAGTTTTCAACAGAGATTATCACCTATTGACCGGCAGGTTTATTGTGTCACAAACACTTTAAAAAATATGCTGAAAATTGGAGGGAGTTCAGGATAGAGGTGAATTATTTGTTGTCAAGAAAACAAGCATTATGATGGAAAACTTAAGGAGCTCAGTCATTGTAGTTTATCTGGAAAAGATTATGGCTTGGAAATATCACAGATAGAGGTACTTAACTAAATCTTTATTCTAGTACACAGAAATACAACAAGATCCAATGATTGGAAGTCAGAAAGCAAGTGAATGTTTTTGACAATTAACTACTGAGGTGGCTTAGTTAAGAGGTGCAGTATACTAATCACTGCTTGTAGCCTTTATATCCATAATCCATGCCTTTCTAAAACATGTGCAGTAACTGGGATGCAAATCAAAGTGCAGGAATTATTATGGAATTTTTTAGGACTTGTGCTATTCAATGAATTTGAGAATTCATAATTTTTTTCTAGACTTAAGAATGACAGTACATTTAGTTGTGTATTTGAGGGTAAAGGTAGAATTATGTATTTTGAATTGCCATGCTGGATTAATAAATGGCTGAGTTTATTTACTTGTGTATTTACCATTCTGCTGATGTCTATTCTTTTGCAGGGTTGGATGTGTTGGGTTCTTGTTTACGAATTTTCAAACAAGCCTAGCACTTCACTTTAGAGTAATTTTAAGGACATGTAGGCATTTAATTCCCATAGGCTTTCCTGAAAATACCTTCTTTCTTTTCTTTCTTTAATATTTAGTCACACATTATAAATTACAAAATGAGATTATAGCTTGTATTTCCGGTATTCTAGCTTACTATCTCCCTTTGATGTAAGAATAACTATCTATTGTATTGCTGTCTAATTAAAATAGTTGATTTATGCATCCGTTAAACC
>VZSF01007997.1:175157-257655 GCA_013398295.1 Chionis minor | reverse complement strand
CCAAAAAACCCCCAAAAAATCAGTCTTGGTAGCCAAGAGAGTGAAAAATTGACAACTCTGTTTTCAGCACCTGACATTTCTAGGTAGTTCCATGATCATAGCTCTGTCATTTAGCCATGCTTCTCTTTGTCCTGTGTGTCTGTATGGTTTGCTTAATGGGTGAAGAGGTTTTCCTTTCCCCTGCCCACTCGGAAGTGCTGATCTTCCACTGTTTACAATTTTTTTTTTTTTTTTTTTATGTGTTCAGGGTGGTAGAGTGTCAGATTTTTGTATCCACCATCAACGCTGCCACTGCACGCACCATAGTTTTACAGCTCAGCTCTTCAGTTGGATTTGTCTGTCTGTAGTGCTCGTCTTGCATGATTTTAAGCTGCAAGCAGTTTGTATCTCCATGTGCGCAATTTTCCTATCTGTGCATGGAAGCCAGCCCTCTGAGAAAAAGTCTTCCTTTGATGGAAGGAGAAATCAAATGACAAGGAAAAAAAAGACATGATAGAGAATTTCTTTAAAAAAAACCAGCTTTTTTTGGTGGCTTCTGTGTGTGGTGTTTTTGTGTGTGTATGTGTCACAACATGGAGGTCTGGTCTGTGCAGTGTGCAGCTGAACGAGGAGCAAGAGGAAGGTTCTGCTAGTCTTCTCATAGATACAGCTTTTGCTTGCAGAAATCTGAGCATCAAAATTAGAGAAGAAAATTAGGGAGGAAACCAGGAAGTATAGTTGTACAGTTGGTCACATTTCCGTCTAAGTGCCCAATGCTTGTCCTGTGGCTTATGCCAAAGCTGCCTGATGCTGATGGCTTCAGAATCCAGCCTGATATTAGCCAATGTGATGATGGAATAACAAGAAGTCGATTTTCAGTAAGTAATTGAAAGCGTCACTATATAGGGGTTCTGTAACTTTAAAACCATATTGAAATTTCTGCTGAAAGTATGAACTCTGATAAACGGAAGAGCCAGTGGGTTTCATCCTCTTTTGTACCAATAAAGCTGTGTCCAAACCTCAAAGAGGAACCATTTGCACTGAATTGTTTTTTCCACAGCTGTGATAAATGGATGAAATTTAAAGAAACAGGGAGGTATATTTTTGTCTTCCAAATGTAAAAAGAAAGTAGTAGTCACTCAAATCCTGCTGAAAATTCAGTCATGAAGGTAAAAGCATGTCTTGCATGGCTTTGAAATATTATCATATGAACTTGTGTGTGTGTGGTGGAATTTGGGGGAAATTGACAAAATTCTGGTTTATCTTGCATCCAGAATGAGAAATATGAGAAATAATCTCTTTTCCCTTTCACATAGTCTATGGAGGATATAAGTATTGAGTATGTAAAGCCTTCAGCCTCCAACATTATGAAGAGTTCAACTATTATATTAAGTCCCCATGGCAAAAAGCTCTTAAAACTTTGATATTAGAATGGAATTTTTTTTTTTTAAAAGGAAGTTCTGAAATGGTTATATATATTTTTTTCAGGCATAAAGACAGTGGTGCTGTAAGGAGGCTGATATAGATGTGTGGGGTTTACTTAAACCTGCTTCTTGCAGGGAAAACAGAAGGGGACTTGTAGGGAGCCTGGGACTTGAGCAGGGGGCTAAAAAGGCCCATCCCGGGCCACTCTTTACAAAGCTCAGTCTGTTGCTGTCCGTGTGAAATTGAGTTACTGTTTACCTGCACCCAAATTGTCCTCAGTTTGGGTCACGGATTCCAATCTAGTCTTATCTCTGATAAATGTATCTAAAATGTCTCGGGAACCAAGGACGGATGATGCTTTAAGCTTATCCATGGAGTGCCCAGGTAATTTAAGAACAAACAATAAAAAATTGAGTATAACAGTGGGAAGGAAATGATATCTTCAGCTAGGAATTGAATTACATTAACATCTAAGTAAGTAATGCTAAAAGGGCATGATTTAAAAAAGCTGATAAAGAATTTTGAGTGTGTGCCATGGGAGACTTGCAAGCACCACTGATTT
The DNA here is from genome assembly GCA_013398295.1 of Chionis minor. NCBI lineage: Eukaryota > Metazoa > Chordata > Aves > Charadriiformes > Chionidae > Chionis > Chionis minor. The sequence goes on along the minus strand of VZSF01007997.1, from coordinate 255,689 downwards.
TGTACCTGAACATTTGTCATGGTACCGTATGTGTCCCATATGAATTTTAACGCTTAAGTATTTTATTTCAGTGGTATCTAGTGGCTCAGGTTAGAATCCTTTCAGTAGACTAGAAAGTGATTTTTTTCTTTAGTCTAATGAGGGGCAAAACCAGAATTTGTGGAATGTAAATGGAATCAGAGTCTAAAGAGAATGGTACATACTGATGCAACAATAACTGGTAATATGACAGTTACAGTATTCTGTTAGGCAGCAATGCCCTGTCAAGGAGCTAAAAACCCTGTGCTTTTATACAGCAAGCATGAGGTGAGGCTTAAAAGGAATAAATCATTTGGGGTTAATAGTTTTTGATTTCTTAGAAGAGTTTATTTAAAAAAAAAAAGTACAAAGTATTTCTCAAGTGTATTTTAACAGCTGACATCGTTGATAAACCATAGTTTAGTACTACAACTGTTTCATGTTGATGCTAGATGAAGCTGTGCTGCATGCTAAGCTCCCCAGGGCTGCTTTTAAAAAAACCAGTGATTGATTATCCTAACCTGATTTAATCATCTGCTAATCACCTATGTCATCCTAATGAATTCCTGTCCCACAATCTGTCAATGCTATGGTTAGTGGTAACATTAGTCTCTCCTTGCTGCTTCCTATTTACTTGCAAGTGTTGATCAAAAGGATTGGCTTTTCCCTAGCCTGGACCTTGTAGAGTGCTGTTTAAAGAGAGCTCAGATCTACTGCTCAGATCGCAATCAAGGAAGCGAGGGGTACGGTGGAAGGCAGGAAGTATGGTGAAGAAGGGAGAGGTAGATTTTCAGTGCTGAACCCACCAAGGTTCCAGGTGATATGTTGAAGTGGACACCTTTAATTTCACTCTGCTGCTTCTGCTCTCCAGTGACACTTCACTGGGCAGTTAACTACAGCTAATGAAAAATGTCATTTTGCAGTGTACTGGCTTTTGTAGTAATAGTAGCTTTTGATTGGTCTTCAGGTATAATTTGCAGCAGTGTATGTTTTAACTATTTAGGCCTAATCAGAAACGTGGGAAAGCAGATAATTTCAGATATGATCTGCTCTTCAAACAGGGGTGTCCTTGATGAAGTTTTTTACTACAGCTTGATTTGTACCCACCAATGGCCCAGGGTGTGGCTGTTTTAACAGTAAAACCCCAGTAAGCATATTTTGGATTAGGCAAAGTGATGATTAAAGCAAGATCTTGTGTAGCAGAGTAGAATTTTAATGATGGAAAAATAATCAGATGAGAGACTCCTGGAAAACCGCTCCCATACAAGCCAGTATTTGGACTTATTTCTCTTTGGTTTCTATCGAGCAGATACAGTGCAAATTTAGGATGACGCAGAGATTCAAAGCGGAAAGATTCAGTGCTCAAAAGAGAAGAAAAGTGATTTAGAATTAATTTGATTAAGTCAGTGAGCCTTTTTCCTTCAGCCTTTCCTAAGGCAAACCTATTGCTAACTTTAAAGTGGTATTGGATTTTCTTGAGCAGCGACTGTAACATCAGGCTCTCTATCCTAATGAATAGGATTTTTAAAGAAAAAGGTATTCTCTGAGCTGCTGAAGATGCAGTGACATTAACTAGACTTAGGTGCATATGTTGAGAATCTAGGATTAGAGAGTGGTTTGACAAAGTGACTACTTGCCCGTATTTCAATGATAACTTTTCTGGCCTAAATAATTTGAATTCTTCACCCGTGCAAGGAAGACAAAAAAAAAGAGCATCTGATATGGAGGAATAACTGTGGGTGGAACAGATACAGTGTTCGAAACTAGATTACATGATTTAGCCAAGAGTAAAGGTGAAATAATAGATCTGTGTATTAAAATGCACAAAGGAATAATTCTACGCTACACAGCCTAGACTCTCTGAAATGGCAGTCATTAGCTGTGACATTTCTTGTACAGATAACTGCTGAAGTTGGTTGGATTTTTTTAATTAAAAAGTAATGTTTGGGTCGTCCTTTTTTTTTAGGAGCGTGAGACACACAGCCTGATTGACTTCTATCCAAAAATAGTATTTGCTCCAAATTCAGATAAAAGTTCCTGTTCTATTTGATTTGTGAGGCTTAAATCAACATGGTCTAGTGAGTTTGATATTTGTAATTCTGGGTAATGTGTCTCTTCTCTTGACAAGGGTTTTTCGAAGTGCTTCATTTTCTGGTCCACTGCAAAATAGGAAAAATTGTGAAATCTCTGGGATGATTTTAGAATTACAAGTGGTCACCAGCATTTCTGATGAACAAATACAGGAGAAATCAATGCGTTGCTGCATTAGCATTGTGTCTAGTGATCCAAAATATGTTAACAACTTTAAATGGATGATTTTTTAAAAGTTGGATTGAAACCAACTAAAGACAAGGTTTGTGGTATGCTGGCCTGTTAGCTGTAGAATCCTAACAGCACTGAAGTAATCACTCTGGTAGAATTCAGCCAGCCACCAAGAGAAATTCCATTCTTTGACCTTAATGTTATAAAAGGCATACTTTCATACCTCCAAATGCTGGTATGAAACAGGCACCTTTTGCTGTGGGCTTTGGAAATCAACACATTTAAACTGTTTCAGCATGCTCTAGTATTTTATAAAGCCACAAAAAAATTGCAAACCACTCCACTAACTTTTCTGAAAGTTGTCTGGGTTTGCTTTCTTCTGATAATGGTCATGGCAGTTTGACTTCATCTGGAAGTTCCCGAGTGGTCAGTGCGGGTCTGTATCCTGCGATATTGCACGGGGTTCCCAGGCAGTTTCTGTAGCTGAAGAGACACCACCTTTCCTGAAGGAAAAGGAGGCAGTGCAGTGTGATGGCTGCAGGCTCCCACTTAGTTCAAAGCACAGGGGTAATTGAAGTACTGTTTCCTTACAGACACAAAATGGTGCTGGTCTTGTTGCAGTGGAAGCAACTCACTTCTGTGGGCATACAGTACATCAGATGATTGACAGTGGTTTGCCTCTGGGCTGATTCGCGGGGCTCCTCTGGGCCCCTTATGCACGTCCAGGATACAGACAGAATGAGGCACAGAAGCTGCTTCTCTGTATGGATTGTCTTGTCCTCTTTCTGATCCACAGCTGAACTGTAATCAATGCAAATTTCGTCATCTGTACACGATCAACTGCTTATGTGTGAATTCTCTCCATAACAGAGAATGAGGCATAAATTTTAAGAAAAAACCTTGGATAAGTTTATGGTGCCTACTAAGATAATCCCCATGTTAACCAAATGGCTTTGAGGTATACAAAGTTTTTGAGAATAATTGGAGATGGTGAGCGAGGTGTTGTTTGAGAAACATATCTGAACTGGGTGTACTTCAAGTTTATATGATGTATGGTTCTGATTAATGGAAGCTCCTCTGAATAGAGGATTGCTTTTTAGTAAACTTCTGTATTGAGGAAATAATCAGGGATCATAAATGATCCACTTTGCAGGGGACTTCTTTTATACTGTCCTGCCTGCTTCCAGTTAATACTTTATTTTGCCCAATGTCTCTGTTAAAATTGGTATCAATAGATCTACATTGTGGTTTGGGCTGGATTAGCCCAGTCGAGCAGAACACTAGATGCTCTCCCTCCTGCCTCTCTTCAAAGGCATTCTGGGATATCTCTCTCTTTTTTTTCTTTCTCCTGTCTCTCTTCAAAGGGAGGCAGGAGAGAGAAATAGAGACTTATGAGTTTAGAAGGAACTAAACTATGTCAATGAAATATTAATAATAAAAAGAAAATAATGAAATATATACAAAACTGTATGAAGCTCCCAGGATGACAGTCATGTCACTAGCTGGCACTGGGGAAGTCCCAGACTGGACTCAGTGATGGACAGGAACTTGATTCAGCATCGGGATCAAAGGCAGCTGAACAGAGAGAGTCCTCCTCGGACACCCGCCATTGAAGAATCCCCTTTGGCAGCAGTGGTGGGACCCAGGTGGTCTGTGGAGTCTGTTTTGAGAACTACCATTTTAGGTTGTCTGCCTTCCATTTTATTTTATTGACTTCAATACTTAGTTTCTGTATTCTGAGCTGACTTTATTTATACTGGTTTAAGTCTGAGGTAGTTTCAGGAAGTTAATAGTCTTACAAACTTGCACCAATATAGCTAAGGTCAGAATCTGTTCTAATTGGACAAGAGCAATTTCAGTAAATTAAATGTTTTAAAACTAGATTGCTTGTCTCTTACTTTGAGGCCCGGCTTTGTTCACTACAGCACACAATTCATGTGAATTGTACTCGGAATGAACATTAAGAAGACACAGCAGTATTACTATTACTGTATAACTCACTTTGAGATAATGGAAAAACTTTAAAAATTGTCTTACTTTGGTGGCATGGGTAGACTTATTCCACAGATATTTCCTATGCAGAGAGTACCAAGATGGTGTGTGTGTGTTTTGTTTTGTTTTTTTCCTTTTTTGGAGTATCTGTAGTTGTAATTTATTTCCTTCCTGAATGGTTTTGTGTTCAGGACAGACACAAAGTATTCTACCTTTTAGAAGAATCCAAAGAATAGTGAATCCAAGAGAGGTGGGAAGAGAAAGTAAACAAAGAATTGAAAGTACAAACAAAGAGAAGGCAAAGTACAGTTTCAGATTTGATCAAAATTCTTGTTTGTAATTGTTTTCTAATTATTCTGGCCAAGAAATTTGATCTGATCTTTAACAGGATCAGATCGTAATTGTTTCATATATATGTGAAGCTATGTGAAAATGAATGGGATTCTTGTTGGAGACAAGGAGATATCCTTCCCTGTTTTGCAAAACTCCTCTTAGGATGGAGAACATTAGGGAGGGAAGATGGTTTGGAGAGAATCAGAGCAATTCTCTCTTCTTTCTTTTCAATGCTATTTTGGGGCAACGCAAAATGTGCCTGTGGATATGGAAGTTTGTATGTGTTTTCTTTAGTTGTCAATAAGAGCTGTTTGTGTTAGAAAAGTCTAGAACATTAGAAAAGTCTAAAGATATGCTTTCTGCTTTTGTTTGCTTTCTCCATTATGTCTGCTGTTTTGGTTTTTAGAAAACAATGGTGTTTTATGCATCAGTGGGATTGTGGTCTTCCTGACTTCCATTCTAGTCTGACCCTGCAGCTGATATAGTGTAGAGTTTGTAAGATTCTGAATACTGGAAACGGATCATGAACTCATCAGGAATCACTTACAGCAAATAAAAGTGCTAAGCTCTTCTCCATAGACGTACTCCTACTGTATTTATGCCAGACAATTTTGGACCTGGAGCTCTGCCAGTAGACAAGGTCCCTGCAGTCAAAAGCTTTCTGCCTTCTCTTTGGAAACTATATCCTCTTTTATCGTATGTTTAGATAAGAACCTTGGGGTAAAGATCCTGACATAGCATATGCATTGCACAATGCCAAATGCTTCCAGTGCTTAAAATAATCTAAGTCTTGAAAAACGTCATCATAATGCTTTGGACTATGAATGTGAAGAGGCTGTGGATATGCCAGTTGTCTGGGTTTTCCTGGGTGTGCTGCAGCCTTGGAGAGTTGTTTTTTACATAGTGCTATTTTTTTAAGGGAGAAAAGTCTTGTCTATCTTGATTTTTGGGATAATTCCTTCTGTTTCATATTTAAAAACAGATGCTGATTATTTTTTCTTGAGGCACCCTTTTTTTTTTCCCGCCCCATGTATGTCCCCCTCTCAATTATCCCTTACATTTTTATGTTCCTAAGTGATTGGTGTACAAGGAAGGAGGAGGATATGAAAACAGAAATTATGTGTAAAAAAAAAAAAAAAAAAGTAACTAGACCACTACACATGGAGAACTATGCTAACAAGGTGCTAAACTTAGTTGCAGAGAGGATGGATGGACATGAAGAGCAGCAGGATGTGTTAGAGAATGTGGCTTGCTCAGAGTGCAAAATTGCAAAAATGCTCAAATTTCTCAGTATACACCCATTCCAAGCAAAGCACAAGTACTTTGTTTTGAACAGATTTTATTCGGTTCTGTCCTTAAATGTGCAGTTACAGCCCCTGGTATCTCAACTATTAGTTGACTGAGTTTTCAGAGCCAAGCTGAGGCGTAGCTCACTGATCAGTTGCTGAGACTGGCTGACTGGAGGGCTGTAGTATTCCCATCCTCTTTGCCTGTGCTTCAGGTCGCACCAGGCGTAAGAGCAGAGCTCCTCTTGCATTCCCAGTGAGGCTGGGTTATTTCCATGGACCAGACTCTGCTTTTATTGAATTCCCCAAGACTCTGGGGAACGCTGCAGCACGCAATTGTGTCTTGGCCTTTCGCCTTCCTACTCTCTCTGTTTTCACACAGCTCTCCAAAAAGGGCTGACTCAATACTTTTTGCTGCGTCCTGATGCTGGGCTACTGTGCAGATCTGAGTGGATCTATTTAATGCGGGAAAGTGCAGTGATACTAAAAATGTCCTATGCACTCTGGTATTTTATGTAGCTGGGTATAAGGGGGAGGAGTAGGGTAGCAGATATGCTCTATAACTTTCTGAAAGCAGGTGGGAGGGAAGTCCTTCAGTGTTTTTTATGACACAGAATGTGTCTACCTGCCCCTGGCCTCCCTGTCCTTGTACTTTTCTCAGGCCTTGGACACATATCCAATACAGCCCTGTGAAATCTGAAAGAGGCAAGTGAGAACTCTCTTTTGAGACTGGATTGAATATGCTTTGGGGTAACGTTTGCTCACAGGACCCTAGTAACTGACTGATTACTTCCAGTGCCTTCATCCATCTACAACTGCCTGAAATGCTATGTCTCTCTGCCAGCTTCGTTTCCTTAGGACTGACTGTGCTGAAGACCTGATCTTGGTTGTCAAACAAGGACAAAGTAGGCTTACCGAAATTATTTGTCTGCACTGCTGAGAGCATTTGGGACTGATGATTTTCACCTGAAATGGGCCTATCAGGGGTTTTTTGTGTGTGTACAATGGTTCTAGAGAGAAATGCAGAGGTCTGGCAAAAAGTCTTTGTAGGCTACAGAACACAAAATTTGCTTGTATAAAACAATAGTGACCTCATGTGCTAGATATCTGGTTCATAATTTTCTGTTAAATTCTAATCAGTTGTCACAAAAAAAGGGTAGTCTTTCTAGTTTACAACACTGTTTCTTTTTCACGTCTTTTACTCCATGTAGCAATGGTGGGAGTAAAATCCAAAATGCTACTTTTTGGCTCTTAAGAGTCAAGAGGGGGTGAAGATAAATACAGATGAACAGAGTTAACTGAAACTGCCTGAGAGCAGGAGATCAGCAGCAACAAAGCACTGAAACAAGGAACTTCATCAATTACAAAAGACAACTTAAAAATCTTTACAATCTGGCAGGCCAGTTCATAGCTTCAAAGTAATTTCCTGGCACATGCTACATGTATTTGCAATAAAAAAGGAGCACAAGGGTGACTTAACAAAGAACACTAGTTATTTTCTGTAAGGTTTGTATATCATATGTGAAGTTTGTTATCATGATTTTTCCTCTGATTTTCACCACTTAAGAAATAATTTCCAGATGCTATCTATGAACACAGTTTTGATGGATGCAACTTGGATGTAAAGCACAGATAGACTGCTGGTGATATCTTCCCTCCCCCTTTTTTCCTTCCATTTATCTGTCTGCTATTGGCCAAGCTGCTTAGCTTTGCCAGTAAAGTGTCAAAGCAAATCTGATTTTTGTTGCTGTTGAACTACCCATAACATACATGTCCAGGTGAGGGAGAGGAAAATATACAAAAGAAAAAAAAGATAACGAACCAGCATGAGTCTTTCTACTGCCACTGTGAGAACCAGCTATTACATGTTACTCTCTCCTCTCAGTAAATCACCACAGTGAAGGCTGTAAGAAAATGAAATACATCAAGGTTCCATCTTATTTCTTGTATGAATGTGGTTGTGCTAAAATGAATGTTCTCACTGCCGAACGAGGAAAAACAATCACAAGCCTAGATGTCTCTGAAGATAAAATAGAAATACATTGTGGAATGTACAACTGAAAAATCTGCTGTCTCTGAGAATTAATATATGAACATAGAAACTCGCTGGTGATGTAACAACCCCTAAATAAGCCAACACTTTTACCACTAATGAACTGAAAACACGTTTTTCTTGTATATATGTATTATTAGTTACAGAGTTGGCCAGGTATTTCATGTTGGAGTAATCTGATAGGAGAAAAATGTTTCATCCTTAAATTAAGAGGATATTTTTCTTGTGGAATTGCATTTCAAGGGCATCAGATGGGCTAAATTAAAGCTATTAAGACATGGATACTTTATGTCTTAAACTGTGGCATTCAGCTGAATTCAGTACAGCTAAAGATATAGTATGAGGAGGGGAAAAAAGGAGTAGACTGTATTCGGAACATGCAGAAAGTCAGAAATGGGGAGGCAATGAAGCATTTACTAAAACATGCATTAAGCAAGTTATATTTATACCAAATGTTAGGCTTTTCTTACTGATACCAAGTAGTCTGAAGAAGGTAGTGGCCCCTGATAGCTTCTTAAATTCGTAAGAACATTCTGTTTATCGTAGTACTTCTGGAAAAATATTCATGCCATATACTGTTGCTTAAACTCAAATCTGTCTTGTTCCTGCAGATGGCAAAGATCTGGCCCTTTGGAGTTCATGCAGATATGTTGTCTTAAGGCAGGTTGCGGAATACTAGCTATATCAAAAATTGTTCTCCTTAAAGTAGGCAGTACATTTGTTCAATGTTCTAATGGAGCTAAGTGCGTTTGTTTGTGAGGAACTGCATTTTACCTTTATTTTGCATGCCAGTGTCATTCAGGACTGCATGTTGGTACATTGATGTTAGATTGTTTTTCTCTAATGCATATGAGATGTATTTAATATCTTCTAGTTGTCATCTTCCTCTCTGGAAGTGCTCCAAATACTTTGTAAGACTATAGATGAGACTTCTGTAAATTAACAAGCAAGGGAGTCAAAATAATATATTAATCTCATAAATTGGTGTTGAGGAATGAGTGTCATTTCAAGAAGAGGTGAATGCAAAATAAAAACAGGGAGGTTTTTTGTTTGTTTTTCCACATCAGGGAGCATACAGTAATTAACACCCTGAGTAGGCGAACAGTCTGCATTACAATTAGACAAAAGAGAGAGGAAAACAGTAGTCTTAAGTAGAAGACTAGATCAGCTAAAGAGAAAAAATCTAGAAGCTGTTGCAGATAAGAACATAATATATTTTGGATGAAGATTTTACTGTCACTGTCAAATTCCCCCCAGCTACCTCAGTTTAGGCCAGTATGTTTACAGTGTTAATTACAGACAGAGCTTGTAATATACAAACTGGAAACTACTTCTTCAAATAAATGTTATAACAGAGTACTGAGATCCAGATGTTTTGCAGCATTTAGGTTCTGGTTGGTTTTTCACAACAATGCGCTCTTGAAGTATTTAATGTCATTTATGTAGCCTTTGGTTTTAACCCTATGATATGTATGGAGTAAAAAGAGGTGATCACCTACTAGAATAGCAAGCCAGAGATGTGTGTGCTCTGGAAATGTTTCCAGCTCTCTCTGGTTCCAGTTATTTCTTCTACGGTTTACCAACTTCAGCTGCACCCCTTAATGGGTATCTGACAGCCGTTCGCACCATCCACTCCACTAGCAAATGTTTGTTTTTCCTGTGCTGGCAAGTGGTAGCACCATTCTGCCAGAAGAGTTGGGGAGTGCTTGTCCTGGAATGCTTTGGTAATAGGATCAATGCATGTGTGGTTTGGTTTTTTTATGGGACAAAGTAATTATTTTTGCAAATTTTTTGCTCTGATGTTTTCAGAATTTGAATGCTGCGCAGCATATCATTGTGAGAAAGTTGTATGCACGCTTGTTATGGTTTCTTCTATATGGATGTTATGGGATACTTGTTTAGGAGAATATAGAGAACACCTTTTTCTCTGCAACTTGTGTATTGGAATTAGTTATAAGTTTTTCGTTTGGTTTCCTCTCTATGTTCCTGTTGACTTAAAATGATTAAAAACATTCTTGGGTTTGCTTGCCCACTCTGTGATCTGCAGAAGTCTGTGTCCATGTAGACTTACTTCACAGCTACTTGCAGTGAAACATAAAATTATTGAATGAAATGTTCTGATTGCCCTTGGTAAAATGTAGAAAGTACTCTTGGATTTTTCAAAATTAACATTGTTATTTAAGTGGGAGTGGTTTGTGAGTGGGGGCAAACTTGATTTATGTGGATGAGTGATTTGGAAGGAAGAATTCATGCTTGTATGTTTTTAGACTGCATCGTTCATGCAGTGGAGATGGCAAAACAAGTAGATTTGTATGAATATAAAGTATCATAGGGATTGGGGTGTTTTGTTTAGTGAAAGATGATTCTTTTACTAGAGTCATCTACTTGCTTGTAAGAAAGTGATTGTGTGTGATCTTCATTTTTATGAGATCTATGACAAACTTGAAAGTTGTAGTGGTGCTGTTTCTTGGCACTAAAGTTGGTTGTCAAATGTTAAACCATTTGTGATTTTTATTTTTCCATATTTATCTCAAAGTTTGTTGAGACTGCAGTTTGCAGTCAGTCCTGAAGCTGTGTGACTAAATATTTTCAGAAGTAATTTGCATGTTTAGGTGTGGTATATTTGATTTCCTTACTTCTGTGATTTGTGCATATGTATTTCTTTTTGTATTTGGCAATCACATGGAATGTATATATGGGGTTTTTATGAACATGGAGAAGATTGCAGCTATCCCTTCTGAGGAAAGCTAACTCTGTTAAGTTTTTTATATGTTGCAGAGTTATGTGCAAACCCTGTGAAGCTTAAGGAAGCAGTAAGTTTATTGACTGATGGTCCTTGTTACCCTATCAATTAACCCAGCAGGATGTCTACAAGCAGCTTAGATTCCAGCAGGAGAGCTAATGCTCAGAGATTAAACTAGAGGGATTTTTTTAAAGAAAAAGTAATAAAAAAAAAAAAAAAGAAAAGGTTTTTGCAAGACTGGTTTGTCAGTCTTCTGTTTATTCTTGGTAAAAGATCATCTAGTGTTTTGTGTGTTTTAAAGGTTTCTGCTCTGTCTAGACAATAAATAAAAAAACAACCTTATTGTTTTTTTATGTGCCAGGGTAACAAGCCTGGGCTTTCTCATAAAAGTCAGTAATCTTTTTTTAATCATCTTTCAAGGGCTGAGGTAGCAGAGTTGACGTTCAAACAGTTGCTGTTTCAGTAAATTTTCCCTGTTTCTGCTATCTTAGACTGTTTCGTGTGGAAGCATCTTCTGGTTTGCAAGGAAATCGTAAATTTCATTCCAGGTAGATCTTCCCACAGCATAGCTAATCTCTCTGACAAGAAATAAGCTCATGCATTAGATGGATTCATAGTGAGATAATGGCTCTATAAGGATGTGATATATACAAAGTCAAAGTTTTATTGGTAACATCTTTAGCACAAAAGAGTCATTTCAGTTGCTCTGTGAAATTCAGAATTTTGAGAACTTGGGTTAGTTTTCTTACAATACAAGATTGTATTATGCAGGACAATGAAAAGGCTGATGATTCATAGTTTGCTTCATAAAATGCTCTGAATTTCATGGAAGAAAAGTATGGTGCTGGCTGAACTTGCAGAATCTCCAGATCACTGGGGACAGGCCACTCCAAATTTTTCTTTGCCTCCATATTAAAAATTATTAAATATTAATATTAATAAATATTAAAAATAATAAAAATATTCTAAACATAACCACACAAGTGAAGTTTTCCATCTAGGTACAGTTGATACCAACAAGGAGAGTTTATTTGGTGATATACATTTTCTGGACAGAACTTCATTGGTATGAATATATTGATAAAGCCTTTGTGTTGTTACAGTCTTTGTGTTAAACTGCTTTGGGACTTACTAGTATGGAAAAAATCTAAAGGAAAAAATATATTAAAATCTATTTGTGTTTTGTTTTTTGTTTTTAAACATAAACTAAAAGGTACATCAAGAGAACATTGTTCTGATTTTCCACTACATAATTAAACTAACTTGTTTTTTGCCTCAGTCTTCACTGGCAACCTCTCTCCCCACACCTCCCAAGTGGATGGACTGCAAGGCAGGGACAGGGACAACAAAGTCCCTCCCACTGTAAGAGAAGGTCAGGCTCATGACCACCTGAAACATGATGTCTATGGAACCTGATGAGATGCATTGCTGAGTCTCCAGGGACTTGGCTGATGTAGTTGCCAAGCCACTCTCCATGATATTTGAAAAGTCATGGCAGTCAGGTAAAGTCCCTGGTGAATAGAAAAAAGCAAACATTGCACCCGTTTTTAAAAAGGGTAGAAAGGAGGANCCATGTAGACTTACTTCACAGCTACTTGCAGTGAAACATAAAATTATTGAATGAAATGTTCTGATTGCCCTTGGTAAAATGTAGAAAGTACTCTTGGATTTTTCAAAATTAACATTGTTATTTAAGTGGGAGTGGTTTGTGAGTGGGGGCAAACTTGATTTATGTGGATGAGTGATTTGGAAGGAAGAATTCATGCTTGTATGTTTTTAGACTGCATCGTTCATGCAGTGGAGATGGCAAAACAAGTAGATTTGTATGAATATAAAGTATCATAGGGATTGGGGTGTTTTGTTTAGTGAAAGATGATTCTTTTACTAGAGTCATCTACTTGCTTGTAAGAAAGTGATTGTGTGTGATCTTCATTTTTATGAGATCTATGACAAACTTGAAAGTTGTAGTGGTGCTGTTTCTTGGCACTAAAGTTGGTTGTCAAATGTTAAACCATTTGTGATTTTTATTTTTCCATATTTATCTCAAAGTTTGTTGAGACTGCAGTTTGCAGTCAGTCCTGAAGCTGTGTGACTAAATATTTTCAGAAGTAATTTGCATGTTTAGGTGTGGTATATTTGATTTCCTTACTTCTGTGATTTGTGCATATGTATTTCTTTTTGTATTTGGCAATCACATGGAATGTATATATGGGGTTTTTATGAACATGGAGAAGATTGCAGCTATCCCTTCTGAGGAAAGCTAACTCTGTTAAGTTTTTTATATGTTGCAGAGTTATGTGCAAACCCTGTGAAGCTTAAGGAAGCAGTAAGTTTATTGACTGATGGTCCTTGTTACCCTATCAATTAACCCAGCAGGATGTCTACAAGCAGCTTAGATTCCAGCAGGAGAGCTAATGCTCAGAGATTAAACTAGAGGGATTTTTTTAAAGAAAAAGTAATAAAAAAAAAAAAAAAGAAAAGGTTTTTGCAAGACTGGTTTGTCAGTCTTCTGTTTATTCTTGGTAAAAGATCATCTAGTGTTTTGTGTGTTTTAAAGGTTTCTGCTCTGTCTAGACAATAAATAAAAAAACAACCTTATTGTTTTTTTATGTGCCAGGGTAACAAGCCTGGGCTTTCTCATAAAAGTCAGTAATCTTTTTTTAATCATCTTTCAAGGGCTGAGGTAGCAGAGTTGACGTTCAAACAGTTGCTGTTTCAGTAAATTTTCCCTGTTTCTGCTATCTTAGACTGTTTCGTGTGGAAGCATCTTCTGGTTTGCAAGGAAATCGTAAATTTCATTCCAGGTAGATCTTCCCACAGCATAGCTAATCTCTCTGACAAGAAATAAGCTCATGCATTAGATGGATTCATAGTGAGATAATGGCTCTATAAGGATGTGATATATACAAAGTCAAAGTTTTATTGGTAACATCTTTAGCACAAAAGAGTCATTTCAGTTGCTCTGTGAAATTCAGAATTTTGAGAACTTGGGTTAGTTTTCTTACAATACAAGATTGTATTATGCAGGACAATGAAAAGGCTGATGATTCATAGTTTGCTTCATAAAATGCTCTGAATTTCATGGAAGAAAAGTATGGTGCTGGCTGAACTTGCAGAATCTCCAGATCACTGGGGACAGGCCACTCCAAATTTTTCTTTGCCTCCATATTAAAAATTATTAAATATTAATATTAATAAATATTAAAAATAATAAAAATATTCTAAACATAACCACACAAGTGAAGTTTTCCATCTAGGTACAGTTGATACCAACAAGGAGAGTTTATTTGGTGATATACATTTTCTGGACAGAACTTCATTGGTATGAATATATTGATAAAGCCTTTGTGTTGTTACAGTCTTTGTGTTAAACTGCTTTGGGACTTACTAGTATGGAAAAAATCTAAAGGAAAAAATATATTAAAATCTATTTGTGTTTTGTTTTTTGTTTTTAAACATAAACTAAAAGGTACATCAAGAGAACATTGTTCTGATTTTCCACTACATAATTAAACTAACTTGTTTTTTGCCTCAGTCTTCACTGGCAACCTCTCTCCCCACACCTCCCAAGTGGATGGACTGCAAGGCAGGGACAGGGACAACAAAGTCCCTCCCACTGTAAGAGAAGGTCAGGCTCATGACCACCTGAAACATGATGTCTATGGAACCTGATGAGATGCATTGCTGAGTCTCCAGGGACTTGGCTGATGTAGTTGCCAAGCCACTCTCCATGATATTTGAAAAGTCATGGCAGTCAGGTAAAGTCCCTGGTGAATAGAAAAAAGCAAACATTGCACCCGTTTTTAAAAAGGGTAGAAAGGAGGACCCTGGGAACTACTGACCTGTCAGCCTCATGTCTGTGCCTGGGAAGATCATGGAACAGATTGTCCCAGAAGCTATGCTTAAGGCATATGGAGGACAGGGAAGATGATTTGAGACAGCCAGCATGGCTTCCACCAAGGGCAAGTCCTGCCTAACCAACCTAGTGGCCTTCTACAATGGGGTGACTACATCAGTGGACAAGGGAAGAGCTACGGATGTCACCTATCTGGACTTCTGTAAGGCCTTTGACGTGGTCCCTCACAATATCCTTCTCTCTAAATTGGAGAGATCGATTTGATGGGTGGACTGTTTGGTGGATGAGGAATTGATTGGATGGTTGCATCCAGAGGTTAGTGGTCAACAGCTCAATGGCCAGATGGACATCAGTGACAAGAGGTGTCCCTCAGGAGTCCATATCGGTACCGGTACTGTTCAACATCTTCATCAATGACATACAGTGGGATCAAGTGCACCTTCAGCAAGTTTGCAGATGATGCCAAGCTGAGTGGTGCAGTTGATACACCTGAGTGACGGGTTGCCATCCAGATGGACCTGGACAGGCCCGGGAAGACAGACTGGGAATTGGGCCCGTGTGGACCTCATGAAATTCAACAAGGCCAAGTGTAGGGTCCTGCACCTGGATTGGGGCAACCCCCAGTATCAATACTGGCTGGGGGATAAGGGATTGAGAGCAGCCCTGCTGAGAAAAAGTTGGGAGTAGTGGTGGATGAAAAGCTGGACGTGAGCCGGTGATGTACACTTGCAGCCCAGAAAGCCAACCGTATCCTGGGCTGCATCAAAAGCAGCGTGGCCAGCAGGGCAAGGGACGGGATTCTGCCCCTCTACTCCACTCTGGTGAGACCCCAACCTGAAGTACTGTGTCCAGCTCTGGAGCCCTCAGCACAGGAAAGGCATGGACCTACTGGAGCGGGCCCAGAGGAGGGACACAAAAATCATCAGAGGACTGGAGCACCTCTGCTGTGAGGACAGGCTGAGAGAGTTGGGTTTGTTCACCCTGGAGAAGAGAAGGCTCCAGGGAGACCTTGTAGCAGCCTTCCAGTACTTAGAGGGGCTTACAAGAAAGATGGGGACAGACTTTTTAGCAGGGCCTGTTGCAATAGGACAAGACGTAATGGCTTCTAACTAAAAGAGGGGAGATTGAGGCAAGATATAAGGAAGAAATTTTATATGATGAGGGTGGGAAAACGCTGTCCCAGGTTACCCAGAAAGGTGGTAAATGCCTCATCCCTGGAAACATTCAAGGTCAGGTTGGACAGGGCTCTGAGCAACCTCATCTAGTGGAAGGTGTCCCTGCTTATTGCAGGAGGTTTTGACTAGGTGTCCTTTAAATATCCCTTCCAACCCAAAGCATTCTGTGTTTCTATAAACTATATCAATAACGTCAGACTATGACCTACTCTGTCAGTTGTCTTTATCTGAAATTTTGGTAAAACCTCCAGTGACAGATTCCACAACATCCCTGCCTTTCCTTATATTTCACTGAAAGTTCCTTTTTCCTAATGTTTAATCTGAATGCTCCTTAATACTTTTAAGATCATTGCTTCTTGTACTTTCTACTATGGACATAAGAATCAGATTATTCCTTTTCACTTTGCTGTGGTCTTGTGTTATGTTATCATGCCTTCTCTCAGGCTTCTCTGCTTTAAAACCAACTAGCCAGAAATCATTCGGTCTTTCCTCCTAGGTCATGCCTTTGACACCTTCTGTTATACCCTGGGGCTCAAATGGTTCTAACCTTTTATTAAAGGATGCTGTCAATAAGTAGAACAGAAGGATTTCTTCTGGTATCTTCTATCTACACATACGTGATTTGACTTTTCTTGTAAGCACAATCATCTTTATGATCCTTGAACAATTTCCTGTGAAGTGTTGCCTAATTGATTGTTTCTGATCATACATTGTGCAGCTGACTGTTCCTGCCTGCGTACGATGACTTGTACTCAGTCTTACTGAACTGTATCCTCTCTGAGAACATCATGCCTACTTATAAACATTAATTTGAGTTCAAATCCTGCTGTCCAGTGCACTAACAGTTCCTGGTCCTGCCCCCCACCCCGAAATCCCTTTCTGTTTTCTTATCCATGTTATGTTGCATAGTGAGGCGCCCAGAACAGACCCCTGCAGAAAATAATTTTATGCATGCTTCTGGAGTGGCAGTGAATCATTGGTAACTGCTCTTAAAAATTCTCCATTGATTCCACAGTAATTTCATCTGGGGTTTTTTCACCATTTATTTATTTATGAGAGTCACATGAGACTGTCAAAAATCTAGTCATATTGTGAGATATTTGCTACTAATCCTATGACTACAAAAACAGAGGGAGAAGGAAATTAAACTTATTTGGTGAGAGTTGCTCTGGACAGACCTGTGACAGCTGTTACTCATTCCTGTGTTTATTTCTAGATAACTAAGTAGTGTACCCCATTATTTGTTCTAATTTTTTCCCCAGGAATTTAAGTGTAATTGAGTGGTCTAATTCCTTGGTTTCTCTATTTGAAAAAGGACTAGTCAAGTTTACTCCCTTTCAATCTTCCATTGTCATGCAGATCTCCGCACTCTCTCACAGGGGAACATTGCTACAAAGGAGCGGATAATAGCTTTGTCATCAATTGGTGAGTTCTCTATTGTCATAGGATGATGTTCATGCAGCCCAGCTGCCTTAATGGAAAACATTTTGCAGATTTTCATCGTGCCTTTGCAAGAGTAATGAATGCCATCATTAAACTGAAGTGGCTTTCAGAACTTCACATAGTTTTTCCACGTTGGTTAAAATCAAATTGAAAAGAGTTTACCTCTCACCACCCGCTCCACCTTCCTTACCAAACACTAATGCATTTCAAGATCTTTCTGAGTGTTTTCTGTGATACTATATTCCCTTCCCCACTGGGTAGTTGAAAGCCTGTGTTGTAAGTCCTGCACTTTGGACGCTTCTGCCAGCTTTATGCAGAAAATTTTCCCTTACGTTATGTTCTCGGTATGGTTCGCTGTACAGATCTTCCTCTCCCCTGCTGGTTCAGTCTTGCAGAACTCCTGTTTGCAGCAACTTGTTTGCAGGTCTTGCTGGGACACAGGACTGCCGGGTTTTAATGTCCTTCACAGACCTGTCAAGATTCCTATATTATACAAGCCTTGTGTAAAAGCTTATGCAACATTATGATCTGTAAGGTGTTAGGCTCTAAGGAACTTTGACAAAGCTTTTTAAATCAAAAATATTACAAAACATAACACTTTCATATTTGTGCATGACAAGCAATGTTTATATTTGGACTAGGTCTAAGTGCTGACTTTATATCTCTGAAAATAATAAAAATTTGGCTTGAAATCTGAAATACTTAAGGGATGTTATTTTCAAAGACTGTGCCAAGTTCTTTGTCCCTGTCTTATAGATCCACAGCTCAGTACGTTTTTATTGGTTGAAATCATCACCCAGTAAAGTGATACATGAATCTTAGCCATAATTGAAGGAGGAAATACATTCCCTAATTTTCTGGGAAGTAACATATCTGAATATTCTACAGAGGAAGCAAGAATTATAGAGGATGCCTCATTTGTTGAACACTATCGGAGGTGATATATGTGCTATTTTGATTTGACCTTCCTTTCTTTTTGTAAGTAAACCAGTCTGGACCAGAAGTGAGTGGTGGTGTTAGAATAGGATTTTCCTTACTGAAAAGTGTAGAGGGAGATATGTATATAGGTGTCTTGTAAAGATTTTCAAACTTATTTTCTCACAGCTTTCTTGTGTGACCTTGAGCAAGACTCCTAGTAGCAGACCTACTGGAGGACATCACTAAATGCCTCCATCCAAGAGTTAAAAATCTATATGTGTATAAGGACCTGCTGGTAAAATTCTGTGGATATTTGAAGTTCCTTTGGTCAGACTGTGACAGATTTATGTCAGACTTGGTAAATCCTGTCAGCATAGGAGTATAAGAAGACACGAGGTGGGCTGCTATAGTAGGCCAGTTTGGCATGGGATCTTCATATTAAGAATTTGTTCTCGTTTGTCTCACCTGGGTGAACTGGTTCAGTGAAGTTCAGTCTGAGCACAACTGACACACCTTTACAGGGTCAGAGGCAGCATAAACCATATAGTCTGAGCCACTGTTTTTGTGTTTGTGGTTTATTTACTTAAAAATAAAAAAGAGAGAGAAAATTGTTCAGATGCAGAAATAATGCAAGTTAGAAGTGGAATACCAGTTTGGAATGTAAAGCCCTGATTAGGAAAGACTGTCTAATGAATGATGTTGTGTCATGGTGAAAATGACAGTAATAATAGTTGGTAAAAGACTATCTGGAGGAAATGTTGTATTGATCCAAGCCTGACAGACATATACTAGTTTCTCACAGAAAAACAAATTCTCTTATGAAATGTTTCTCTACCTTGGCGCTTCATAAAAGTCAGGTTGGATGAAATTCAAAGCTTTGCAGAATGACTGAGCTGTGAATGGAAAATGGTTTGAGAACATAATGCTTGGGAATGATGGACGAATCCTGCAGGAACACTGTTCCTGAACTGCTTGCTCCAGGAACCCTTAGCACACAATGGCAAAAGCAGACTCTGCAAGGAGCAGTTGAGTCTTGCTGTATTTTTCTAAGGCTGAGCTTGTGTTGCAGTTACCGTGTCCATACTTCTTGCCCATACGTCAGAGCTTTAGTGGACAGAACATTCACACAGGAAGTAAAAAATTGGATTTACTGTACTCCTTGAACCTGAGAGAGTTACTGCAAGATGTAGATTTTTTTCTTTTTTTTTGCCCTCCCTCGTGTGGATACCCCTAACTGCCTGGCCAAGGTAGGGTAAAGGTAGGGATCTTTGTGTCTCCTGTGAAACTCAAGTTCTGTAACCAGTTAGGACTGTGTAATAGGTGAGCTCACCTGGCTAACAACCTTGTTAGGGAACCTTGAGAGAAGAACTCATAAGCCCCTATTCTCGTGGTTTCTGTCACTTGAATAGTAGGTACCCATACAGCCTTTGGAGTCCAGTTGTTTGAGGATCCTGCTAAGCTGAAATAATGCTACATAGGGCTGGAACAAAATCCTAAAGATAGAAATCAGGGTTGCATACACCAATGAATTACTTGTTAGTCTTGTCTTGAACCCAAGACAATATTCTGACTTTGTGACATTACTGAGTTGGGCTTATAGTCCTTCTTTTGTATCATTTCCCCAAGACACACTCCCACCCCTTCCCCAGCACATATTCTGCATAAAGTTGCATTCTATACTAGGCATTTGCATAATGTTACCCATGTGCAGTTTCCCTCTGGAACCCACTCTGGGCATTCAGCACTTAAATTTCTTATTCAGTCACTCTGCATCAAATTTTTTTTCGATCTGTCTCCTTCCTCCTTGAAGACTTTCTGTCACCTGTCGTCAACGCCTCATTTCTATTTGTTCATTCTAAAGATATTTACTCATTTGTTTTGCTCACAGAAAGATATTTATCACATTAGATTCAAACAACCATAGCAATTCCACCCACACATATACTGTTTCTCTTCTGTCCACGCACAGAAGACACAGTGCTGTTGGGTGGAAAGGTTTTGGTAGCAGGGGGCTATAGGGGTGGCTTCTGTGAGAAGCTGCTAGAAGCTTCCCTTGTGTCTGATGGAGGTAATGCCATCTGGCTCCAAAATGGATCCACCACTGGCCAAGGCTGAGCCCATCAGTGACAGTGGTAGCGCCGCTGTGGTAACACATTGAAGAAGGGGGAAAAAACTGCTGCACAATAGCAGCTGGAGGAGAGGGGTGTGAGTATGTGAGGAAATCAAGCATTGGGGTTATCAAGCATTGAAACAGGCTGCCCAGGGAGGTGGTGGAATCGCCATCCCTGGAGGTATTAAAAAGACTGGTAGACGTGGTGCTGAGGGACATGGTTTAGTGGTGGTTTTGGCATAGTTTTATGGTTGGACTTGATGATCCTGGAGGTCTCTTCCAATCCAAGTGATTCTATGATCCTATGAAATCAACTCTGCAGACACTGAGGACAGTGAAGAAGGAGGGGAAGGAGGTGCTCCAGGTACGTCCTGGTGAGGCAGGTTGTCCCCTTGCAGCCCACGGAGAGACTGCAGCAAGGCAGATATCCACCTTCAGCCCATTGTTTTAGCTTTTGTTAAACATGAGTCTGTATTGTAAGATCTTTATGGTTTAAGTGTTCTACAGCTGACTCTTTTTCAGTTTAGACCTTAGTCAGCTGATCTACCTTGAAGTCTGCATTCACATCATTTAGGGTAATTGTGGCTTTGTAGACAGGCATTATGGAATAAACCTTTCTTTGTAGGTAAGATTTTGATACTTGTAAGAGTGCTTTTATAACTAATGATAATAAATTCTGCTGGTAATTGAAGAGTGAACACTTTCCTACAACCAGTTTAAATCTAGGTTTATTTCCTTGAGTAAGAAAGATTTTTTTTTCTCCCTGCATGAATTTAACCATGGATTTAACTTTACATTGTAAGAACAAGAGATAATATGTAATAAAGTCTTACTTCAGTCAAGCTTTACATATTCAACAACAATGATATTAATTTTAGCTGTAACTTGGTTGGTTATCACTGGGAGAAAGATGAGAATCCTTTTTCTTTTTTTTTTTTTTTAGGAAAGAAGTACAAACTGTACTGCAGGACAATTTTATGTAGGGTTTTTTTTTTAGCTAGATCACAAAGTTGCCAACAAAAAAAAAGGTGTGTTTTATTATATAAACTTACCAAGTTCTGTTATCTGTACTCAGGAAATTCTGCACTTCATTCAGTAAAGTGTAAAAGAGATTAACAGACCATGTGGTCACTGAGTGCCGTTAAAGAAGAGAAAGGAGAACTGGAGCCTAAGATCTCCTCATGATGATTCCTTTTTTTGATTTTTGGGGCCTGGGAAAGATGTCTCTCAGCATTTCCTGCAGATGGTATCTCTGAAGTGCAGAGTTACTGTACTAAAGAGATATATTTAATTTGCACTTGGAACATAGCCCAGAAACGGAGAACCGGACCTAGAAGAATTGCTGTTACAGATTCAAAAGGTCTGATTAGCAGATCACCGGTTGGTCTTACATGGGCTTGACATGGTCTAGTAATGTACAGTGAGTATAGACTGAATATATAAGAAGTTAAAATTCAAATTTATTATTGGGAAAGCACTTGAGATTGTACTGTAGTGCAATCAATATGAAATCTAGCTTGTTTAGGCAGAGTCTGTTCAGAAAAGATTTGAGAATAACATAGCTATTGCAAGTGCTGGTTGAATGGGAGCTAAAAGCATGGAGAAATCAGGTGTTTGAAGCATAGTCACGATTCAGTTTTAGTATATGATTTCTGACCAAGGGCTGAAAAACCTCTAAAAAGGTAGGAGAAGGCAGAACCTTGTTGCTACCAGATTTTTCCATATGCTGCTGTATTGAGTAAATGATAACCATGAAAATCACAGATCGCAAAATGTAGTGTTGGGAAAGAGCACAACAGCCGACTCAATCCACGATATATTCTCTGTAGATGTATTGTAGTGATATTACATCTGTATGGCATGGCTTAAATATAACTTTTATAATCATTAGAGACGTAAATGAGTGTCCTAGCTATGTTTGTTGGTGGGTATCACTGATATTCTCCAGTCTCTTCTGTAACTAAGCAAGCCTGCTGCTGAATTCCTTGTATGCAGAAACCTAGTTGTGCTGCAGCCCAGTACCTATTTGTACTCAAAAATACTAGTTGTGTTCTCTGAACTGTTCACATACTCACAAACCATTGCAGGAAGTGGCAAAGGCTAAGTATGAGGCAGAAGTCCTTGGAGCTGCTAGTGTCAATAACTTTATATATTTTTGAGTAACTGCTTGCTGGTTTGGTTAGTTATTGATCCTCTTTACTGACTGATACGGATATTATACTATGCTTCTAGCAAGGACAGGCACTACGTAGAACTATTATACATTTCTTCATACATTCAGATGAGTAACCTAATGTTGTTAGTCTTTGCTTGAGCATCTTGAGAAAATACTATGGTATTTCTCCTCTTCTGCTAAGTGCAGAGGCTATTCAATTGTTTCAGGATCTGAACAGTGTGCAGCATTACATTTAACTTCTTTACTGATTACTACAGACAAATAACAGATGTGCCAGAAATGAGCTGCTCATCATGTCTGTGGGTAAGATTCCTGGCAAAGGTTACGTTTTCACTAATTCTAATAGTCAGCGTTCTTAGCGCAGTACTTTGTATGTCAAGGATCTGAAGCTAAAGGGAAGGGCTAAAGTCTGTAGGACGAAATTTAATTGCAGACCAAAACTTTGGCTAGGTTGATTATGTTTTATTGCTAAATTGATTGATAGAGAGGAGAGTATGGGTACAGAGACAATGTAAGGAGTAGTACTATCTCTTTATTTTCTTACCCCCCGCTTCATTTTGCAAGTAGGTTATCGCTTTTAAACGCAAGCAAAATGATAGCTAAGCGTCCTGATACCCTTGAGCCTGTCCCCTCTGAATTCAACGGGAAGTGTCTGTTAGAGAAGTGGACTGCATTTTATCACTTGAAGGGTGGATAAACTCATTACTATGGTATGTATAGAATTGAACCTAGGAGGTCAGGGAAAGGAGTTAGTGAGAAAGATAACTGGAAGCATGCTAAAGAGTTCTTGATCCTGGCCTTGGCCACTTTCTTGGCTTATTGGAAATGAAATGGGAAGGTTTTTATGTTGCCCTGGAAAATGATTCATTAGAATTTCAAAGAGCTAGCTGAGAAGCTCTTAAGAATCTTGAAAAGGTTAGAACAAATGAAGATTAATTTAAAGGAGCGTGTGTATCTCTGCCTGCGCACTGCATGAATCTTGCCAAATTTTTTTCCACCACTATTGTCAGCAGTAAGGATAGTCCAGAAAGGCAATGTACTCCCTTTCCAAGTGTCTTTAATAGTTTAGGGGAGAAATGACAGATGCTTCTGACATAGTTGTGAAATTAAAACAGTTGTCAGGGGAGGGAGGAAAGAAGGCAATTCTGAAAATAAAATATGAACAGAAATAATGTAAAATAGATTTGAGCACCATTGGAATCCTCAAAAGAAGACGCAGAAGAGAAATATTTTAAGAAAATTCAAAACAATTTCAATGCATTCTCTCTATCCTTTCTTCACTGCTTTTAGTAGTCTCAGTGAGACAACTCTTAAAATATTTGTCTTTAAGTAGAGATAAACCTTAACTCTTCTTACGGGAGTCTTGAAAGGTGTGTTACTAGGAATGAGATTCTAAAAAATGCTATTAGAAATGACACCTTTGAGTTTTGATACAGGAAGCTATCACCTATCCACTGAGCACTGGTACCCTTCCCTCTAGGAAGCAGTACCCTTGCAGGAAGTAGAACTGAGGGTACCAACCACCCCCATACCTCAGCAGTCTGCAGGTTGCTGTGGGTTAGTCTGCCGTACGTGCAATTCTACTAGTGACCTGCAAGGCCATTGTTCACACTTCTGTTCCTGCTAGTCTACATTACTCTTGTTCTCATGGTCCCTCATTTTATGGATCTTTGCTCAGGGTGAACTCCCTGGTGTAGGATGAGGGCTGTCAGTAGTACTCATGCACATCTGAGTGGCATATGAGTTTGGTTTTGTTAATGTGAGCTCGGGAGAGGCAGTACTAGCGCTGGTGGGGAATTGCTCTGTAAAATTTTCTGGCACAGACAAGATTTACTTAGTTAGAAAATCAAAGTTAAAAGCTGAAGCATGTCCATTACTTAAATATTAAAATGCATACTTGCCTTTTAGCAGGATGTGCTTAATTGTAATACTTAATCCTCCTTTTTTGAAGGAAGTAATGCTAATAAAATGTAACTAGTTAAACCTTATAAAAGTTTTAAATTAGACATTTTACCATGCATATAAATTTTACTGTGTTCATACATACTATAAGAATGGTTTGTGAACTTTTGTATAAAGACTTTATAGTCCTTATAAGTCTTTATACTCTTGTGTAATAATTTTGCTGCAGTATTATTTTTATATGTCACAAAAATGTCACAATGATTTATTTATGACTACCAGCTCCTCTAGTTTCTCCTTATAATTACAGAATCACAGAATAATTCAGATTGGACAAGACCTCATGAGAGTTGTAGTGCAACCTGCTGCTCAAAGCAGGGTCAGCTTGGGGGTCAGATGAGATTGCTCAGGGCAATATCCAGTTGTGTCTTGGGAATCTCTGGGGATGGAGACTGCGCAACCCTCTGGGCAAACATACTTTTGGGGTGTCCTCCTGGGGAAAAAGATTTTGCTTAAATCCAGTCTGGACCTTGCTTTTTTCAACTTACGCCTGTTGTCTTGCATCGTCCTACCATGCGCCACTGTCCTGACCTCAACTCTGTCTTATTAATGATCTCCTTGTAAGTACTGGAGGGGCTGTCGTTAGGTACACCCAAAGCTGTGGCTTCACCAGGCTGAGCAAGACCCATTTTCTCAGCCACTCCATATAGGGCAGTGCTCCAGGCCCCTGGCAATTTGGTGGCCCTCCGCTTACATCACCGCAGCTTACCGATGTCTTTCCTCTATCCTCTAATATCCTCTATCCTTCCGCCCAGCACTAGACAGAGTTTTCTAGATGTGGTCTAACAAACCCCAAGGAAAGGGGAATACTCACTTCCCTTGACGCCCTGGCTATGATTCTGTTAATACAGCCCAGGATACTTTTGATCCCTCGATTGCTTAAGAATCTTCCCAGAGAATCACTTTGGCACTCTACCTGCAAGCTCATGACTTCATTGGCATGACTAGTGTCAGTGAAGTATGAGTTCAAAGGGTTGTGGCCTTATACTATATTGTTTGTGTAAATTATACAGCAAATTCTTTTTCTGTGGAAGATGCATTTAAATAGAATATAGTGCACAGGCTTTATAAATTCTATTTGATAACCAGAATGGTATATCTGTTTATGGTTTGGGTGTTGTTAAAGGCATCATCGTAAAGCTGTTTTCTGTATTCCTTTACACATGAAGAAACTTTTGCCTACAACGTTGTACACTGCTTCCTTTTGTAACTTGCAGCAGCAGCAGACCAAATGACTTAAAATTCAGTAGGTTGGTAGAATCAGTGGTCAGTCCAACATATGGTTGTCTTGAGTGTAAGAGACTTTAATCTTATTTAACAATTGTTTTGAAGTTGTTTTGGAAGAGTAATTATTTTCCAATATGTCTAATCCATAGCTTTTCAGTATAGGAGAGTTGTCTCAAAACCAAAGGAAGCAAATATTTGCTTGGCTGGAAAGAAATACCATCTCCTGGCTTATGTTTTATAACTCATAAGAATAATTCTAAATAAATAAATTGGTAGTCTTTGCTCTTTGTTGTAATGGGACTGGGAACTGTTAGATAGGAATGCATGATACTGTTTCACAGTGAGTAACTTCTGTGTATTTGTTACTTCCATAATGCATGATGAGACCCTGATAAGTAGTGATTGTGATCAGGGTGGCATGAGCAGGGGGAAAGGCATTCTACCTGGTGATAGACTTGTTTCCTTGCCTTGGTTCCCTCGACTTTCTGGCAAGAATTTGTTTCTCTGACAACATCTGGTTCTTCAGGCACTTTTGAGGAGTCCTGAGTGCTACTGAGGGGCCATCTAATTTTTTGCCCCTTTCTGAAACATCACTTTTAATACTTTCTCCTCACTATTGTTCTTATTTTCATGTTAGGTCTTTGGAAGCATTGTGCCTGCACCTCAGCAGAGGGGCAGCCACAGGACAGTTTGCACTTTCTATGGGTTCTGATAGGCATTCAAACACTGTGTTAGCCCCTTTATGCAGAATTATTGCTAGTCAAATTTTTACTAGGTGTCCTAGTTTGATACCTGTACTCCTTTGCTGCAAAAATTATCTGTGTAAATGTTTACTTGGAAGAGCTGTAGAGCTCATAACTATGGGGTTGTAGACCTATTCATAGTGTACTAATAAATAACTTGTAAAAATAATGGAGTTTCCATAAGATAATTTCTGCCACCTCCTCTGTTAAATCTTTCCATAGATATGGGGAGAGGCTAGGAGAAGTTTGTGAATTGACAGGTTTTACCTGTAAATTGTAATTTGTTACGGTGTTAATGAGAACTTCGATGTGGTACAGAGGAAAAGTTATTTTCATAATAGAAAATATAAAATTGTATTTTCATATCATGGCCATTCAGTGTTATCCTGTCATGACAGGAAGAGACAAATGCAGCTGCTGCACTAGTAACAGAAGAATGAATGGCAATATCTCTCTGCTACACAGAATTATTTACTGTTGCTTTTTTAATACCATTTTTAAAGAGGAGCAAATCAGAAATTTTAGTCATAAATACTTTATGAACAGAACTTTGGGGACAACTCTAGTAGTTTCCCATGAGCTTTTTACTGCATGAGCTGGACAGTTGCTTATTAAAATGATACTGTTGAGTACATTTTTATAATTATATCCTTCTGCGAATATATATAACAAGACAGACAGATGGTATGTATATGCACATACCATCAATTCTAAATATAAACACAGAGACAATGCAAAGAGATGCGTACCTTTTCTGTCTCATGTCTAACACTACCTGTCATGTACACTACTTCTGTAGTATTGATTAATTCTGATTATGTAGAAAGGTCCCTTCTGACCCAAACTATTAAAAAAACCTCAACAACAAAACAAACCACAACCATGTAACTGGACCAAATAAAGACTCCTTTTTTTTTTTTCTATTTAATTCTCTCTCATTTCTCTTTTATATGCTCTTAAAAACAGTCTTTCAAATATTTTACTTAAATTATTTTACTTTAGTCAGTTAATCTTTGGCCGTCATTATAATTTAGGTTCTCCAGTCAAAACTAATAACTTTAGAGTAGATAATGTCTTACTAAGCAGAATGTTCTTTCACAGAAATATCTTTGTGTTTCACTCTGGAATTTTCCCTTCACCTTCCCAGTCATTTAGTTAAGTTGGCGTTTCCTGAACATCAGCAATAATTTTCTATAATACCTACATATTAAAATTTATGTTAATTTCAATTTGGTTTTGTACCTATTAACTTCTCGTAACAGATGAAGCACTGAATACAAGGTGTATTCCTTGAAATGTAAATCAAAATATGAGATAAAGATTTGCATTTTTTTTTTAATGTTAGCTTCTGAAACTTGTCAGCTTTTCCTGCCTATTTGGTTTTTATAAAGGACTCTTCCAAAATGCCAATTTGTATGCCCAGGAAAACTTTTACCATAAGCACTCCTGTTCTCTGGGTAGGTTAGACCTACATGAAGTACAAAACTTTGCAGCACAAAATTATGTCTTAGCACAAAGGTTTAAAGCCAGTGATTGTGTTGTAGCTGTAGCAGTCTGAAGATAAAATCTTGTCCAGGTCATAGGAGAGGTAATGCTTTTACTAGGCTAATAGACAGTGATTTGAACGAAAGCATGCCTACTTTCTTCTCTAGACCCATGATTTTTTCTAGTAAAATACATTACTGAGCATAAAGAATCCCATTGTTTGTATGACTGCTTTTTTCTTTTCTTTTGCATCTGAGAAAAATCTAAAACACATGTTTTCTCAAGTTCAAAGATGATACAGGAACACAAATCTTATTTTTTTTGAAAAACTAGTTTCTTTCTCATCTCCCTACCCTACTCTTTTCTTATTTTAAATTGGGACTCAAGCATCCATGGGGCAGAGTGGGACTGAGATCTAAGGATTCCAGTCTAGCATTGCCTTGCTTCTATCAGCAAAATACAAACTGCTTCATACTTTCAGTCGGAGAGCTTATGGAAGCAATTACCTATCTTTGATGTCCTCATTATTATGAAACTAATTTTTGTATTTGCTTCTCACTGAAGCAAATCAGACAGAAGTCTGATTGTGTTGATATCAATAGTCTTAATGATGAGGCAGGGGCTATATGTGTAAGCGAAGCCTCATGGTTTGATTTGAGTGGTAGCTTGTATGTGTGAATACTGACATGTTGTACCTGTAGGCTTGCTTTTCAAAACACCTAAGGAAGCCTGCTAGATCAGGCTAGGAGGGCTACCATTTTGCCATCAGATGTGTTGATTTAGGAAACTTTCCTTGCTGTTAAATTTTAGTAGCCTCAGTCTGCTGTTAGCAACGTTTCTGACGTGTAAGGTCTGGGTGGGCATTAGGGAACAGTGAGCCATTTTAAATTTCCTGGAGAGCCTGATCTTTGAAAGCTTGTATGATGTGTCGTGTGTCTCTGTTGAAAACCAAATCCCTCCTCCCTCCAATTCACAAAAGCATTGTATGATGTTAACTTATTGTCAAATGCTGCACATCTTGATTATCAGATTTAATTATATTGCATAAATGCTAAACAAATATACACTGTTCCTTGAATTTTTCATATTATATTTGATTTGTTACAAATAGTTTTTTAGCTTTTTGGCTGTAGCACTTTTTCCTTAAAATTATAGTATTTCTCCATTGTGAATGGTTAGAAAATAGTTTCAGAGCAAACCACTAAAGCAGATGTTAGCTTTGTCCAGTGATTGAAGATAGCACTCACCTACAGCAGCATTTCTATCTGGGAAAACCGTATTTTTTCATATGGATTACTTTGATTCAGATAACCTTTGTTCAAGTGATATTTTAATGATTTGCATTTTTTGCAGTACTGGTAAAACTCAGCAGAACTTAATACAAATATTTACCATGTTATAAATACCCTGTATTCATATTTTTAATGGCTTATATGTTCTTGGGAATTTAATTATATGAATGGTGCTATTATAAGAAATTCAGGAAGGAATTAAAAGACAGTGGGAGAATAAATCTCATATGACAAGCATTCAGTATTTTCAGGTTATGTACACTCTTCCTCTGGGAAATAAGTTGTTTCAGTGGCCCCTAATTGCCTGAAACACAGTATTAATAAACAAAACCCAGTGTTTCAAGGGGATGAAGTGGAGCTGGTTTTGAGGTACTACAAAATCTGCCATTGGGGGGGAAAAAAGAAGGAAAGTCACTTTGCTAGGCTTACAATTTCTCACCATTTAACTCTACAAAGATTTTATTAAGGAGTTGTAAGGGAAATCAAAATGTGAAGAAGCAGTACATTTTGAAGGTAAAATATGAACAGATGCACTGGACAATAGGACGGCTACATAAGGCAGTCTGCAGGTGTACAGAGCAGCAGGAGGTTTACACAAGTTAACATTCATCTTCATTCTGAAAAATTCAGTAATAAAAACTGAAAGAACTACATTAACATCTTTATGATAGGGAAGTCATTAATTACCACTGAGTTACAGTGCATTGGGGAAGACTGGTATTTAAGTAAACTGTTGAGTTTTCCATATAAAGTTGAATATTTGTGGGGATATAACTGATATACACTTATTTATGACAGAAATAAGACCATTTAGAAATACGGACTGTATCTGTGGAAGTCTGCAGGATGTGAATGGCTTGTTGATTAAAGCACTATTCACATGAGTAATTTTATTGGAGTCCTGTATAAGCCATGTTCAGATAATGGAACAGCCGACTTCTAAACTGGTTACTTTAAATGATGAAATTCTTTTCAAGTGTATATCTAAATTTGTTGGTGCAGAGGTAAGGAAAACAAAACAGTAGAAGTACATTATATATTTGCATTGTAAATGTTTTAACAGTCATTGACTGAAGTCCAGTGCTTTACTTCAGAAACATTATGATTTTTAAAGAGTCAACTCTAGCTTTTGGGCCCAAATATTTCCTTAGGGTACTGCATATTCCCTGACTATGTTAATTCACCCTTAGGAGAATAAAAAGTCAATATTCATATGATACTGTAATCCAAGCCAAAAGGCCATATGGCTTTGGTTCTGCCATTTTTTAGCGGATAAAAATCCTGTTGAGTTGAATGAGACTTCTGTGTACAGAGACTTAAAGCATCAGTCTTCATGGCTATAATCCAATAAAGCTGTTCCAACATGTAAGTAGATTCGCATGCATGGAGTAGTGGCATAAACATAAGCAAGAATACATTTGTATGTTGCAAAATTGCTTCCAGGAACCAGTCAGGTCTCTAAAAGTTTACAACTTGTGTTTACCTTGAAAAAATTGGAAAATAGTTTTGCTTTTGAAAACTTGTTTCCATTTAAACTAGATTACACAAAATTATTTTAATATTGTCAACATTTAATTTCTGAGAAACTTTTTAAAAAAGGAAAAAAAAAAAAGGATAGGGGTAGAAAAAAAAGATTTTTTGACCAGATGAAATTGCTGTATTTTGACATTTGTTGTCAAGGGTAATGTTAATCAACTACAGCAAGCTTGGAAGGTCTGTTCAGCACAGTGGAGTCACTTACTGAACAAGACCACAGTCAACCATTCAAAAAAATACACCTTACTGCGTCCATCCTAGCATTCAAATGGGTGTAAGGCAGGAAGGAGTTTCTTGAAATGCATTGCAAAATATTTCACTGTCTGTAGTATTTCTGACAGCAAGTAATTGTGACATATAAGATATCCTTACATGTTTTGGCTTGTATGTGCCACACTAGAAATATTTTTCTCCTCTATTGATGTCCAGCAAGTGAAAAAAATATACAAAATACTCTGCCTCTTATATATTCCTGTATATCTATCACCTTGATAGGTGCACAGCTGCACAGTCTTTCCAGTGACCCTACCTCTAAAGACATGTCAAAATATCTTCATTATTTTGTCTGAAACAGCTTCTGTGAGATTAATAAGGAGTTAAGTAGGAAATCAGTAATGTCAGTACATATGCAAGCAGAGTGATGACTGAGAAAATTCTTTGTTAACTAATAATCTTTAAGCTGTAATTATTAGGAAGCAAGGAAATATTGTGCTATTCTGTATTTATCCAAACAAGCAAAACCCTAGAATGAATAAATAGAGGTTATGACAGTCATTAGATTTGCTAGACTTCTAACAAGTGAAAGGGTCTAAGATTGTAAGCGATAGAAATTCAGTGCTGGTGTTAGCATTTTTATTGCTACAATTAAAGCAATTTATTGTAGCATTAGTTTGTAGTGTGCTGCCTGTATTTAAAAAAAAAAAAGGAAAAAAAAAAAGGTTTAGAAACTGTGACAAGAGCCTGCTGTTGTTCTTTAGCACGTTTGTGGGGGTTCATCACAGGATGCTAGCTTCTTTGTTCTGAGCTGTAAAGCTACATTGGGAAGGAGCTAAATCATAGAGTGTGTTTCTTCCCTGAAAAGTGATTTAGTAACAATGGAACAGTGCAGCTGTATATCTCTCTCTGACTGTATTGAATATCCTTACCACAAAAGTAGAAAGCTCACCAAAATATTCTCCAATCTTAAAAGAGGCGTTGGTTGGAACTTGGTCCTTTAGATGTTTACTACAGAACAAAAATGCATCACAGTGCGACAGTTGAGTTTTAATCTGCATTAATTATATTTAATTATAAAATCCAATTAATAATGAGTGAATAAGTAAAAAAACCACCCTACAAACTCATATCTCAAACAAGAACAACTTCCAGAGAGTTGTGGGTTCTTTGTCTTTTGTTTCCCCCTTCCCTGCAAAAGCTCTGAAAAGCCTTTTGGGAGTGTATTCGTTGGGTTCAAAGCAATTCTGGAAGGCCTAATTCTGGTTATTGGCAACAACTCCAGCTCTGTGAAATCAGACTGTCTCTGACAGCATGGCTTGCAAGAAGAGTAATCAGGGAAAGGTGTGGTGGGTTTTTTTTTTTGCTTGTTTTTTTAAATATCGGTGTTCCCCTCCAGCCAGGGCATGGGGGTTGCAGGAAAGGCTGTGTTCAGCTTTATGGTGTGGTTTTCTTCTAGTAAAAGAATTATCAGGGCCTTAAGACCCTACATTAGGGGCACATTACAAACAGCAGCTGCACCGTCCCTGTTCCTTTCTTTTAAACACGTTTAACCATAATGCTGTATCCTATTATGCTACTGCCTTCAGCAGTGCTGGAGTTGGGTCTTTTTACGATGGTTTTTGAATGGATTACAACTCTGAATGTAACACAGAGGCACCTTGTGCCCTCTCTCGCCAGATAACAAACAAGCTTCACTAATTAACCTTTCTCCATTTTAAATTTGAGTTTTAAGCTGCAATAATAGTCAGTGAGATTTCTATACAGGTTTGAAGGGTTACTGTACTGTGTGTAGACACTAAAAGGCATTTTCACGCTCTGACAACCAGAGTATCTCCCGTAAGTGTCTCTGCAGTTGCATCTTCAAAGAACTCCAGCAGGTTCTTTTTCTCACACTTATCTTGGACTTACAGGTCTGTAATTTCCTTGTGCATCTGTGGGGCGTTTTCTTAAACAGCGTTGATGCTTAGTGTTCATCTCTCATCTATGGTCAGTCTTGAGAGTATTTTATGTATGAATGAAAGAGGTGGTTCATACAAAACCTTATCTCCCCAGTCTTGTTAAAAAACCCCCAAAACCACAAACCAGTCCACAAACAAAACAAACACAAAATTTGCATGCAAAGAAGCTTTGGATTCCTTTTGAACTTCTAATAGCTCAGTATGGTTCTAGTTCTTTAGACTGTGGATGGCAGGAACCGTATTTAAACAGTGTAGTTTGTCTGTCAAGAGAGAAGGGTTGTAATTTTATTTTGGTTATTTTCTTACTGCCATAGTAGTGACATTCCAGAATCACAGAATGGCAGGGGTTGGAAGGGACCTTCGGAGATCATCTAGTTCCACCCCCCCTGCCAAAGCAGGTTCATCTAGAACAGCATGGACAGGAACACATCCAGCGGGTTTTTAATGTCTCCAGAGAAGGAGGCTCCACCACCTCTCCGAGCAGCCTGTTCCAGTGCTCTGCCACCCTCAAAGTAAACATGTTCCTCCTCACACTGAGATGGAACTTCCTGTGTTTGAGCTTGTGCCTGTTGCCCCTTGTCCTGTCGCTGGGCTCCACTGAAAAGAGTCTGGCCCCGTCCTCTTGACAGCAGCCCTTTAGTTTAAAAACATTGATGAGATCCCCTCTCAGTCTTCTCTTCTCCAGGCTAAACAGACCCAGGTCTCTCACCCTTTCCTCATCAGAGAGGTGCTCCAGTCCCTTGAGCCTCTTTGTAGCCCTTGGCTGGACTCTCTCTAGACATCAGTTCGGTGAATCTCAAGGTTTTCAGTACCACGCAGTTCACTATTCTATGTCAGATTTATGGTGTTTCATTTTTTGTAGAACAATGCCTCAACTTGATTCAGCATAAACTGCAATTCTGCAGTCTTTCCTAAAGTCAGTCTATATTATGAGGCTTTATGGTGAAATGAGTCTCATCTTGTGTTTGAAGTAGATGGACTTAAGTAATAAACCAGAGTACTACCTGTAGAGGTGTGAATAAGCTAAGAAGAGTTGAGATCACCGTGAAAACATATTTTTGGTTATTCTTGTTGTTTTAGACATCTATTTTACCTATATAATATACATGATACTGTGTAATATATAAACTAGAAAAGCACTTCAGAAACCTCATTTCTAGATAGCTGCGTTGCAAGGCTGGAAAGGAAATTGAATTTCATGTGTATGTGCACTCATAACTGTTAGGATAATCAGATCTATTTTTATCCATTTTATTTGCTATCTGAGTCATTTGTTAACCATATCTGCGTTGTCTGCTCTTTTGGACACAAGCATCCGTATTCTTGTCTTCTATGAATTTATATCAAAGCACTTTAATTGATACATGTTTCTTCATGGACTTCCACTGACACCATGTGTGCAATATGTTAGGAACAGGGTTAACTGGCTTCAAAGCAATCAAGATCCACCTTCATTTACATGTTTTGGTGAAGCCAAATCCCTAGGGCCTGCCATGCTGGGACGGTTTTGTAGTCGACCTGGAAATCTAACAGGCTAAACTGCTTTTGCTTCTCTGTTCCTGCTATGATGATGTGCACACAACTGTGATCTTAGAAACATGCAATGTGCATGGAAACAAAAAAGACATGTAGACCAAATATAGTCTCTGCCAGTTCGCTATCCCTCTTCTAAAGATCAACGTTGCAGCTCTTTCAGTGCAAAAAAGCACCAACCAGAAAGGGTGAAATTTAGACCCCCCTCAGTGGCAGGATCCTCTTGATTCAGTGGAGCAAGGATTTCATGCCTAATCCTGATCACAGCCTGTTGGCAGGTAAAAATACTCCTGAACTGGAGGCATCACTACTTTTGGCTCTCCTCAGCAGTACTGTTTTAAATAGTTTCCCTTGATTTCACTAGGAATTATGCTTGAGGAAGACCTTC
Source organism: Chionis minor (assembly GCA_013398295.1). Lineage (NCBI taxonomy): Eukaryota > Metazoa > Chordata > Aves > Charadriiformes > Chionidae > Chionis > Chionis minor. The sequence goes on along the minus strand of VZSF01007997.1, from coordinate 220,984 downwards.
AGTCCAGAGTATTGTGTGACACTGCTCATCTGTGCTGGAAAATATTTCTGTAAACTTGTGTTGTGGCTTTGAGCTGGATTGGCCCAAATGTGGTATTCAAGGTAAGATTGATAATAAAGCAATCTAATTTTGGTTGATCTCTTAATATAATGAAGGAGCATGCTCAAATATTTCTAGTGGGGTCCTAATTGGTATACAAAATAGCTTTTTTTTTTTTTTTTAGTATCTGGAAATGCTTGGTGGACCAAAAAAAATTTCCCACATAGAAAGTTAATTTGCTTTTCTATCAAAATATAATTTAATCCAAAGCTCCATTATGTAACACTTCATGAATATCATGAACAGCAGTCTGAAGGACTGCTATTAACAAGATGGAATTGTATTATCCTAGCATTTAAAATTTCTCAGTGGCTTATGTAAAAATAACAGCCTATCTTTCCTCCCATTGCTATGCCTAGAAGGCCAAGATTTGTGGAATGTTGTGAATCCAAGAGGTGTTTTTCAAGATCAGCTGTAAGTGAATTGCATGGACTCCTGTCAGGTGTGCTCTTGCCTATTTTGCTCCAATTTGCAGCTAAATTTTTGCTGAAAGTCTTTTGGTAGGTTCTTTGCCTAAAGAAAGTTTTGGTAGGTTCTTTGCCTAAGGTTTAGTAGATGTACATGATTTCTAGGGTTCAGGGTAGAGCAGGACAGACAAGACAATACAGCAGATATCACCACAGGGTGGACTAAGTGGCACCTGAAAGAACAGAGGTGAGGTGATGAGGGCCCTTTGCTGCGGGGCAGGTAGTGATGGGGTAGGGTGGGACAGGAAGCAATGAACTATGCCTCGGGGGCAGCTCTGGGTTTTTGTTTGTTTTTTTAATTTTCCTTTTCTTTCCCGTCTCTTTTTGCAAAGATGTCTCCTGGTTCTACATTGCAAGGTATTAAATCACAGCTTTACCGAAGGGCTGCCACTGTCTTCTCTTTTTCTATGCTTACCTGATGGAAAAGGTTGCAAAACTCCTGTTATCTGTCAGTAGCAAATATAATCACCCATTTCAACAAAGGTGGCAGAGTGTTTATTTATTTAGACCATTAGTGGTTCTGGTTCTTTTAGTGGGAGTGGCTGCTTGCATGTTTCAGAAAAATACCATCAAGCTGATCCAATGTGTACTTGTGGTACTCTCTGCCTTGGCCAGTATTAGGACTGAATCGGGGACTTCCGGCTTCAGGACCAAGTATATGAATTTTTGTAACTTACCCAGAGAAGCAAGAGCTGTAGTTCAGAATGCTGCTGGTGAGGATCTCCTTCGGAGGAGCAGTTGTAATGTAGTGGTATTGCTGGCTTACACATGTGTCCTGTCTTCTGCTCTGCAACAAATGTTAATAGTTCATATGAAAGCAGTGTGAGCCTTGACTGCTCATACATGTGGCCTTTCTGTGTTTTTCCTATTCCCAATCAAAACATGTACGAATGTGAAACACTTTGGACACAGCTTATGAAGGTGTATTCAAAACTAATTTGAGCTCCAGACACTGCTGAAGTAATTTTCTTTAAAAAAAAATAATAATGCTTCTTCTTACCGTTCTTTTAACTTCCAGTCATTTCGTCTTTCCAATAGACATTTACAATGTATTTTTCTTATTTTGCTCTCCATTATAGTTCTGTCTGAATCTTTAAATCAAAATGTTAGTGGAACGATATTTTAGAGGCTTCTGTGGTTCAGGTTGCCCAAAAGCCGGTGAAATCACAAAATCATGCCAAACGTGGCTGAAATGTGGGTTAGATAGGGACTCATGTAAGTGTCTGAAACAATTCTTGAAGCTATAATATACAATAAAGATCCATATTTGGTAAACTGTATGCAGTATACTTAATTATGTATACATTTTCCTGACAAGAAAGTGGGTTAGCCCTTCTCAGTGCAAATAATGGAGCAAATGGATTATTTAAAATGCATGTTGAAATGGAAAATACTTGACCTTTTTTTGACCTACTCTTCCTTCTGCAGCTCATCCCTGAAAATGCCTGAGCAGAAAGAGTTTTCAACTGTGTTTCTGTTTTTAATGTATATAATGCACTTGTGGTTTATTTAGCACCAGTAGTGAAATTGAAAATATATTTTATATATAATGAACATACAGGAAAATGTACATAGATATCTGTGTGTACTTACTGTTTAGTTGAGAAACCACAACTTTAATTAGTCTAGGTTTGGAAGATTTTGTTTCATTTAATTGCAGCATTGCAATGAGAGATAGTAAACCTGAAATGGTATAAAAAGGTTTTAAATAAATAGATAAATAAATAAAATTATACTCTATATAGGTTTTCCAGTATACTTTCCCCATACAGAGTGAACTTTCAGGCTATAATCTTTCGAATGGAATGGCTGAGAGACTTCCTGGTCTCTGGTGTGTGTTATTAAAAGAAACTGCAAAATAGACAAGGATGTAACTCATTAGAATTCGCTATGGGGAAAAGAAGTCTACCTACAGGCTATTAATATTAGTTCTATAAATAAATCCAGTTGGGTTGTTAGCCTCTATTACAGTTTGTGCCTTATATTTGTGCATGAATTCCTTGTTCTTATTGGTATAATAACTACAGTTAAAAATGTGCTCTCCCGTAACTTTAGAGAAATACAGTTTATCTAGAAGAAGGGAGTTAATACATTTTTGATAAAATTATTTAAACAAAAAAAAATTATTTTCCAAAATGAGTGGCTTTTCAAGGAAAATAAATGCCTTTAGTCACTATTTTTGAAAATAAAAATTTGCAGTAGCAGTAGTATATATTTCTCCTTCAAAATGTGGTGGTTCAAAACACCAGTCTGGTTTGAGTTGCAGTAGTATTTTTCTTTTGGCATTCTGTTTTATGTTCTCAGAGCTTTCCAAATACTCATCCTTAAGGCTGAAGTTTTTCATGGATGACCTTTTCTCAGAGGTGAATTTGTATTTCAAGGCAGGAGAAAACACTGTCTAGTCCCTTTAGTCATGAAGTTATGGGAAAGACACTGAAATCTAATCACTCTAGAAGATTCTTAAAAGTTAGCTTTATGTTTAGTATCTCATATGCTCAGTATAGAGTGATGATAGGTGCTTTGGTGCTTTTAAGATTAAAATTTCCTTTTAAAATGGCAGACAATGTATATGTTGAGAATTATTTCTCATACAATTCTAAACAATCCCTGAGTTTTTAAGGTACCATAACATCCACATTTAAACATAATTTTAAGATAACTTCTAGAGAATTGGCTGTTCCCGTTTTCCTTCATGTCTGAGTCATGTAATACTGATGTTTTAATCACAGCAGCTTCTGCAGACAGGCAAATACAGGTTCTTTTTAAAATAAATTCCCCCAAAGCCAAAAAAGAAGTAATTACTTATCTATACAACCTGGAAAATGTAGAGACTGCTGTTAATGTTTGTTTGTTCTTTGAAACTACTGGGGTCCTGGATCAGCCAAGCATCTGAGCACCTTTTTAACCACAGATAGGCAAGTATTCCAACTGATTCCTTAATCACGTCCTTCAAAGTTTCGCTGTTACAGACCAGTATTTGCAGCATGTCTGTGCAAATCCAAGGAATAGAGGGCATAAAGTGCAGAGGGAACATCAAACTTCCACACACACACAGTCACTCTTTTTTTTTTCCTTTCCACAGATCTGAAAGGATGGCAAATGCTGATGAAATAATGAGCAAAAAATAGTGGTAAAAGGAGAGCATTTGGTAGAGACATATTTATGAGACTGAAATTTCCAAGAGTAGAATGTGGCTCTTGAGTTATGCTGGCAAAACATTCACATTCTCAATATTTTTCTTTTTCTCTGAAATCCTTAACTACTTGTCTAAAAACAGCCAGAGCTGGTTTTCCATCTAGGTAATCAATTCCAGGTGGTATGTTGTGTGCACTTGAAGGTGGGACTTTAGAAGCTTTGTAGTAAGTTTTGTGGGGAGAAGAAACAGGGCAGATTATAAAAGCAGGCTGGTTTTTCTTGGTTGTCTTCTGCAGATTTTTTTTCCTCTCTCTACCCTATTCTAGAAAATCTTTTTTTTTTTTTTCTTTTCTCACTTTCTAACTTCTGTGTGCAAATATCTTCATACTGCACTTGATAAAATTGCTGAGCAATTGAAGTTGTCCAGGTCTCGATGTGTGATTATGCATTTTCAGTTATGGCACTTGTGTCCTGCAGACAGATCAGTGTTTTCAAATGCAGTAGCCTGGCTTTCTGAATTGCTAGCCTCACATTTTTCCTCACTGAATGGTTGGTGTTACATGTCTAATGCTTCTCAAAAATATATCTCACTGACTTAAGACCTCAATGCCTAACTGGCTGACCACAATGCTTATTGAGAACATTGGCAGCAGAGGAGTCCACAAAGTAGCTACAAAACCCACTGTGTATTTGTGTGTTCAGACAACAAGTGATAAAAATTCCAAACCAGTTGTGTTACAGCAAGATCTTTAAGGGAAAGATGGGATTTTTTTTTTAAGTGGATTTTAAAAAGCAGTGATGACTGCCATCTGCATGGAGGTGACTCTGTGTTATGAGCTTGTCTATATCACAGCGCTAATTGTAATATTTTGCTGTACAAGTTTGCAATGATAAGATGATTTTTCTTCCTCGTTCTGCAACCGTTTCTTATGCTGATCAGTAGTGCTGTGTACTGACACGTATACGTCACATATATGGTTAGCAAACCTGCTTTTGATGTGCTGGTCTAGTTGCAATTACTAAAAAATTATGGCAAGAAATCGGAATGTTCCAATGTAGATATAAATTTAAAACAGCCTGCAGGATAGCTTTGATTTTACATGGTTCTTTAGTTTTCTGGCTTGTTAGTGAAATCAGCAGAAACTTTATTAGCAATGTTAAACTGCAACAAAATGCAGTGTGTTTTGACTGATGGTGATATTTGTGAGCTGAATGTGTATCTTGGATATAAGGGGTTGTTTCCTGCTATAGAATAAAATCAAAGCATTGACCAAGACCTTTCCGGTTTAGGTAAAAGAACACGATTAAAATTTCAACTTTAGCACAGTGTGGTGCTGAAAAGATAGTATTCTGCAAGTCTATTGCCATGTAGTTTTGCCAAGTTGGGACTAGCAATGTGGAGAAGCAGGAAGCTGAGATACAGTTGGGTTTTTTTTTTCCCTAGCTCCTACTTCTTTGTTACCTGATTATTTCCAGCCATCTGAGACTGCAGATATTGTAGCAACTCTTTTTAATGCTCCATCATACACTATGCCGATGACTGTTGCTTAATTTTTACCTACTACTCAAATATCTGTTAACGCTTCTCACACCAAAATCACTTTTTGACTACGATCAGGGAGGGGTAGACATCACTGAGTAGTTGTGCTATTGTTCATCTGCCAAAATTTTACTGCAGCCCCTTGTAAATCTGCACAGAAGGATCAAACGAGCTTTATCCTGTCACTGTTGCTTCTGGCTTGCACTGTTCCAGACCTTTCAGACATTAAGCTTTTCTCACAGGAGTAGTGTGGAGACAAAATGAGCGCTCACATACAAATTAAAAGGAATTTTTGAATAATCCTTTTGCAGAAGATTGTGTACTGTCTATCTAGAGCCACTTTGTGTCTGAAAGTAGGTAACAACAGACACGGCAGAGCAAGAAAACTGCTGCAAATTCAACTTAATTGCTCCAAATTAAAGAATAAGCAGTCAAGCAAAATAATACAACTCTGTTCTGTAAGTATTCACTTAGTACATTGCGTCAACACAATCAAAGATTTTTCAGGTATTGTAACCCAAAGCTTTTGGAACAGCATGTGAAATGTAATAAATAATCCAGAGATGTTATCTATATATGTATTTGAAACATATGCATAAATATTTTGTTTACTTAGTTTTACTTACATAAAACTAAATGTATATGGTAACTTCTGTAATTATAATTCTTTTATAATTCCTTGCCTAAATGGCCATTGTCTTTTATCACACACATTAAGTTATTCTGCTTCTCCATTGATAGTTTCCTCAAACAGTAGCCAGAAATTAATATATATGAAATTCACTGTGGTTTTGGTTAGTAGCCCTGCGGGGCTGTGATAAACTAGTCATACTGGAACAAATTTTAGAGCCACTGCTTATGTGTGACCTTGAGACATCCAGGTCTTGTGCTTCCCTGCAGCAATTTTGGCTTTCTGGGAGTGTGTTTAAGGCAGAGATATTTCAGCCAACTCAGTAACTGCATTAGGTGTTTGCCTAATCTCTCACTGTTTTAAGAATTGGCATAAGGTCTTGCTCTGGCTCCACTGTGTTGTCAGTGGGGTGTACATGCTGTCATTGAAGCCTTAATTCTCTTTTTGTCTCAGTGATCTTTGTTAAATGCGTGGGCGCAGAAAGCTTTGGCTGGGTTTTTCCTAGATAAAATAGATAGGGGAGTTTGGGTAATAATGCTTTCACTTTTATTTTTGCACTTGAAGTATTTTATTTAGGAAAGTAGTTTAGACCAAGAATCAGAACAATGCTACTTTTTAGTAATATTTGATGTAAATATATTTCTAAATCTGCATAAATTTTATTCATTGTTTCTGCAACATTTCCCCAAAGATGGGTCCTCAGCTAATAATCACACCATCTTAGAATCATAGAATGGTTTGGGTTGGAAGGCACCTTTAACAGCCATCTAGTCGACCACCCCTGCTGTGGGCAGGGACACCTTCCACTAGATGAGGTTGCTCAGAGCCCCGCCCAACCTGACCTTGAATGTTTCCAGGGATGGGGCATCTACCACTTCTCTGGGTAACCTGGGACAGTGTTTCAACGCCCTCATCATACAAAATTTCTTCCTTATATCTCGTCTAAATCTCCCCTTTTTTAGTTAGAAGCCATTACCCCTTGTCCTATTGCAACAGGCCCTGCTAAAAAGTCTGTCCCCATCTTTCTTTAGTACTGGAAGGCTGCTACAAGGTCTCCCTGGAGCCTTCTCTTCTCCAGGGTGAAAAACCCCAACTCTCTCAGCCTGTCCTCATAGGAGAGGGGTTCTGTCCTCTGATCATTTTTGTGTCCCTTCTCTGGACTCGCTCCAACAGATCCTTGTCTAATAATCCTTGTTACAAAGAAGTGATTCCTGATGGGGAAGTGTAATCTTTTGTGTATGTTTTCATCTTCCCCTTGCATTTTCAATAAACATAAGAACTGCTAAGTTAAATACCATAACCATTTTGTAACGTAATAAGAATATCAAGAAATGCAGTCTACCACAGTTGGCCAAAGTTCCTGGCCTTCTAAGTGCGTACCCTAACCCTTGTATGTCCAATAGCCACGAGATATGTGTCATAAAACCTTGGAAAGCCTAAGGGAGGGAGAGCTGATTTTTAAGTTCGCAAGCAGGGTTTCCTGGGGTCACTCAGGATACAGCTGAACCCTGGGGTAATTTGGTGATGGTGACCTACTTCCTTGAAGAGCCGGGGCTTTTGATCAGCTAATATCCTCCCTTGCATTCCTGCTCCCCGACTTGGAGATCACTCATGGGATCAGCAATGTAGGAGGGACATTTAAACTGCTCTTAAGTTGTGTACAGTTCAAGGGGCATCGACACTCCATTTGTATCTAGAGAGATGTGTCTGCATTTAAAACAGCTGGGGTCATATGGAAATAATCTCCTAGGTATAGGAACGCAAATTCTGTTTAGTGTTAACACTAGGAAATAAGACTCTGGGTATAGGAATGCAAATTCTGTTTAGTGTTAATGCTGTTTGGTTTGTTTGTGAGACGTGCTGGCTTCTCAGGAAATACTTGACAACAACTTTGAAAAAGAAATTGGAAACATTCTTTGTAATGAAAATATTTCAGACTTCACAGGAGTTTACTCAGGAACTGCAGTAGTGCCTAGAATCCATTAAAAAAGCTAAACCTGTTTAGAAGAAGCGTGGAAGACAGCAGGCGTCTGGGATGAAAAATTATAACCACATTTACTCTTTGTAAGAACTGCTTTTAAAGCTTATGGTAGTCATGTGATAATGAAAAATGAAGGGAATGGCATGCAGCTTATCCTGGCAAGAATTCAGTAATCAGTGAAGACAGAACTCAGTATGATGCCAAATTATACACTTACATTATAATCTTCTACAAAGAGAAAAGACTTTGGAGATTTGTAAATATTAGGACCTTTGACCTTCTCTGAAAAACCTATTTACCGTTAAATGACTGTAACATTAAGTGCTTGAACAATATAAAAATGGGGACAGCTATATAACCACTGGATTAATGTAGAATCTGTTGCTATCAGAGAAGGGTTTGTCTGTTGGGAAAACCCAAACTGGGTTTTAACAGGAAGTTGCCAGCATTCCTGCTTGTACTGGCCCAAATCCTCACTACAGCATTTCAGAAGCTGGTGAAAAGAAGCATTGGAATATAACCCATTCTTTCCAAAACATTCCCCCAAAAATAAATGAGAGCCACTCAGTCAATACATGATATGTAGTGGGTATAAATCTTTCAGGGCTACAGATGAAATCCAGTGTGGGGGAAAAAAAAAAAAATGTAGAGTTGAACCGCACCGTGTCTGGTTCTATGGAAAGAGAAGTCTAACTATTCCTGGGTACTGTGGGATGTAGCCATTTTGTTAGGAGAAATTATTTTGGCTTCCAAAGTCTTGAATTTTTTAATGAATAAATTTTATCAAAACGAAACTGCTTCGGTATTACTACAGTAATACAGAGTTCAGTAGATTTTTGTTTCGTCCAAGAGTATCAGAGAAAATGTACGATTTTTAACATGACACAGATCCCTGGTACGAGAGGTGTTCATTTCCCTTCTAGCTCATGACCTATTTAAAACTGAGCAGTGTGATGTGCTTTACATATCCCTCCTAGTACAGCCTCAATTAATCTTATTTTTTTCCAGTTTCAACATTTGCTGCAATAATTTTCACATGATTGATCACAGCAACCATTAGGGATGTAAGGTTACAGGATTTGGAACAAAAGCTGGTGAGACAACATTATACCAGGTTGTTTTCAATGACAAACTGAAAATAAAAAGTATGATGAGCAGTGATATTCTGACTGTTATCATCTTTGACCTGCAGATTCAAGAAAAGTATACATGTTGGAAGAAAAGAACACGTGTAACATTTTTGTTCTAACTTTATTATGTAACTTGCCATTTGTAGTATTTAAATATATCTATAGTTTTCTTTCTGGGTCTCATGGTTTTGCAGTCTCAGAAATATTTTCGGCATCATAAATGATTTTATGGATCTAATGGAAACATGGATTTAAATTCTTGTGAATAACCTCTCAGGGTTTTCCTTGGCTTTGTGAAATAACTGAAGCTCTTTTTAATGTGTTGCTATATATATGTTGATACACATTGATAAAATCTTTTTTGTCCTTTTTGTATGCATAGCTTATTCAGAAAAAATGAGATAACTGTGCCTTCCCTAGAGTTCGCTTTATAAAAATACATTTTTGTGGCTGAGTCTTAAATATCTAATTGTTTCTTCCAGTTGGAGAAGAGCCCTGGCTGGTTTATACATCTGCTGGTACAGGCATCCTCCCTGTTTGATTTGTCTTTTGGGTGGCACAGTGACCTTAGGGAGCCTGGCCAGAGAGTGCTGAACCCGCTGCCTCCGGCTGCTTTGGAGTCCCTTTGTGTTGGTGTGCGGTTCGTAGGCTGGGGAGGTGACTTCCTCCCTCCAGCAGAATGAGAGGAGATACGAAAAACTTTTCTTCTTCCTGTAGAAGTCTAAACAAGATAGAAACAGAAGATGGTTTGTCCCCCTCTGCAACTCCCACCTCTCCTTTAATCCTTAGTACAGTAGCTAGGAAGTATTATTTCCATAAGGAAATAAAGCTCAGTTATCATTAACGTGTGGTTGCTAAGGAACCCCTAATGGTTTCCTAGCTGTCATAATTGGGACTACTAGCATTGTTTTTGTCTCTGCAAGTGAATCTCTACATCTACTACTCAAACAGGGAGCTACCTCCCTTCCCCCCCACCCCGAGTTACTGGATGGAGGAGAGAACATTTACGTAGAGGAGGAGAGAACAGGGCTACGAGAGACACAGAGTAGTTGCAGTGCACCATGAAGAAACTGCTAGGTGTGATAAGGGCTGGCTTTCAGATCTGTGGGAGAACAGATCTTATGGAAAATTTTTACATGGCTGAATTAAAGTGTTTGTAAATTGCAGAGTTTGAATCTGTACTCCTTGTTAAACATTTCAACTGTTTATTAGTGTATGTACATATTATACATTGACAAGGTGTGTTTCTGACATAGTACTTTAAGAATACCCTTATACAATGTATATTACTCACTGGATTTCATAAATATTTGGTTTTCTGTATTTCAGTAATACTTATTTTCAACACTAATAGTTTTTAAATGTTCAAAAATTGCTTAGCTTTGCAACTTGTCAAAGAACGTGCACTAATTAAATAGGTATTTTTGGTTACCTTACTGAATGTAAATTCAGTAGCTTCCAGAAGCTTCAGAAGCTTCCCCCTTCCCCCCCCTTGAAGTCAGTGCTGAAGGTCTGATGTGGCCAGAATGCACGCCCAAATATTTTAAAGGTATTCCTTTAAAGCCGTTCCTCAGCTCTCTGCTGAGGTTTTTAGGAAATCAATTAATTGCAAAATGATTAACAGACTGTCGAGCAGTGATTGGTGTTCATGAAACATATAGAGATGCATCAAAGTAGCTTGTTCTTTCTAAGCTTGGGAGTTGTATCAGAATTTCCAGACTTACACAAGTGAATTCATTGAAGCTTTAATTTTAGGATTTTCAGTTCTCAATCTTGAGGTCACTAAGGACAGTGAATACAAAGCACAAATGTAGGTGAAAATGTTGTTAACATTGCAGCCAGACTCTGCCTTTTCAGGAAAGTTCTTTCCTACTTCTGGTAGGCTGTGACTTATCTGTCGGAGTATGGATAACTTCAGGGGGATTGTGTGAATGGCAGGGCTGAAGTATTGAAGAGTTGTGAGTTCATTAAGGCTGGATTTGATGTTTTCATCTACACAACTGACATTATATATTTTCATCGACACAACTGTCTCATTATATTTTGTAAGTGCTGAAGTGAAGCAAGTAAACTTGAACACTAGCAATGAAACATGACCAATGTCTCACCATGGTCAGCTGCTGATCATGCTTCATATACGAGCACATTATGTATCTATTGTGCTGGACTGGATATGATAAACTGAGAAGAAAGTCTTCAGATGAAGAGATAGAAGCTGTGTCATGAAAATCTGAGGTTGCGGAGTTGACTCCCAAACTGTGAAAATATTTTTGAAAAGTAGTTCAGTTCAGGAATGTGTATGTTCAAATGAAAAAGACAGGTTTTCACATTTAGCATAGGATTCACAAAATCAAGAGAGAAAAAGAGTACATCCTGGTTTGAGGTAAACCAGAACTAATTTTCTGTTCAGTAATTTTACTTTGCCTAAACCATGACAGAGTATAACAACTAGTCAGATCTTAGTGCAAAACAATTGACAAAATTTTTGTTAATTTACAAATCTACCCAGCGTTTCCAAGAAATGAAAATGAAAGGTGGGTTGTTTACTGTAAACATGGCATTGAAAACAAAAATATTTAATACTATGAGTATTAAATCCTCATCCTCTCTCTATCCATACATACGTACTTTTGAAAAAGCAATAATTTTTATATTCTCATGCTCATTTATTCAAACACATAGTGAAGAAATATACATTAATTGATTTAACTTTCCTACCCTTTGTCTTGTTTCAAAATGTTGCAGTGATGTAAAACATGAGATAGGTGGCTTAATACAGCCATATGGTGGTTATGAAATTTGGAGAGTAGGAAGGTACTTGAAAAATGTTCTTTTTGAGTATTGCAAAGTGTCATGAATTATGACTAGGGATACACCAAAAATGCTTGAAAATAGAGCTGGTCTAGACTAAGTAAAGTTCTGTTGTAAAAGACAGCATGATTCTCAGTTGTCCTTGTGCGCTGGACTGGGACTAGAAAGAGCTGATCTAGTGCATTGCTTTTGGGGTAGGGAGTTAGAGGAAGCGCTTTCTGTTCTGTAGCTGTCAGAGCACATGGCTGGCCTGAAAGAACAGACCTGAGATCACCCGCTTTTTCACGGCAGGTCCTGGTCATCGCTGCCAATTACCAACTAGCTGATTTTTGAATGCTCTTCGGTTTCAGGAGAGCGGTTCCTGGTCCTACAACCCTGTTGTATGACATTGTTTGTAAGAGAGTAATTGTGAGAGATCCCGCGATGGCTAAATGCAAAACTGTCGTGAGTATGATCTAAATGTGCTGTGAGAGGAGATTTTCAGGGTGATTACTGGTTTGGTGTAGTTAAAGAAGACCCAGGGTGGTCTGAACCAATAATAACGTGTTTGTAAACATTATTTATCACATGCTTGCAGGGAGAGAATAACAAGACTTTGAAACCTGCATTGCCCTCAGAACAGATTAATGCAATGCCTCTAATTTGCCTGCCTCATTCACTAGACCAATAAAGCAAGTAAACAGAGGGCTCTTAGAGGAGGAAATTGAAGAGGAGGGGAAGGTGGTGATGGCAGAGGCACATCAGCAGGGGGGGAAAAACCACCGCGTGATGATACCTGTTGAATTCCCTGAAACCTTTAATGTTTATTAAATAAGTTCCCTGCTTATGTTTAATCAGCTCTCTCTGCTACTTTTTAGTCTGTATAGCACTAATTACAACACTCTTGTGATGTATAAAGATCCTCTAGATTAGTGGTCTGCAAAGCTGTGGTGTGCCAGGGTATGCAGCTGATTCATGAAACTGTTGTTAGTAGTGTTTTCCAAGAGATTTTTCAATTAAAAGTTTAAGATGGGTTCAGGAGTCTGTGAGAAGTTTTTAGGTCTGATAGTCTGGTTGGAGCTAAGCTTGAGAACTGTTGTAATAATATGGATTCCAGAATACGAGCAATAGATTTCTAAAAGATTATGTGAAATGTTGGAAGATACAGCACTAAATTATTTCTTTTAATAATTAAATGTTACTATGATTCATGAATTATTTTCTACAGGTTCTATGAAGAAAAATGGTATCTCTCAGCAAACACTGCTGTATGTACATTTGGTAAATTTCTGAGGTTCATAGAGCAGAGACACAAAATGTATAGAACGGATTTCATGTGTAGCAAGGAAATAAAGGTTTAAGGTAAAACAGAACCAAGTTTCTGCTCAGTAAATTTACTTTTCAGTTAAGCCTCTTCTAACTAACTGAACTCTCTGAAATTAAGAGCTTATTGTCCAGACGCTGGCCACTTCCAGAGACTGATGAGGCCTGATTGTTTCTAATTTATGCGAAGGCATGGTATGCAGAGAGGCACTTGCTTATACTTACTGCTATAACAACTAAGACCAGTCACCTTTGTTATTTGCCTCTCGCCTTCCGGGAGAGATGGGGGAGAGGATCTGTCATTTGTCAAAGAATAACAGAGATTTAGCTATGACTAAGCAAAAGAATATGGTAGACACACACACCCAAGTGTTGATTCAGACTGTCATGTCTGCGTGCAGCTGTACAGAGATGGCCAACAATCCCAAAGTTGTCCAGCTGCATCAGCACAACTTTGCACAAGGCTAATAAACTTGGATTTCCTTTCGCCGTGCTACACAAATCAATGTAAGACAGCCCTAAATATTAATCCTCTGTATCTGGACGGGTTATTCTGGGACAGTAGCATTATGCTGTGGCATTGGCATGGCACAGCACTGCACTAACATATTGGAGTTTCTTCTGGATCCAGGCTGTTAGTTCATTGTGTCTCTGTGCTGTGGAGATGTGTAGCCTGGGTCAGTGCTAGTGTGGGGATTCTGCACCATGCTTCGCTGCACAGGATTAGTGTTCAGGCTTTTAACTAACACTTTCAGGTACAGTCTGATGCTCTCTGGAATAATGTCAAACCCACTTGATAAATAAATTTGAGATGCCAACCCTACTGAACTGAAGATACTTAAAGGCTGGGACCAAAGCACAGGCGTTACATTCCGTGTTAGGTTGTTCCATAATTTAGCAACTTGCTCAGACATAGTGAATGAGAAGAACATGTATGTGTAGTAAGTAGTTGTTTTTAATGCCTTCTTTTTAGATTTCTGTAGTTCACATGCAGCTTACTCAGTAGACTGTAGTTACAACTGCTGTGTGTTTTGTAGCATTTAATTTAGTGGCTGTGCAAGCTGCTGCATTGAGCAAAATTCCCCTGCATGTGTCTGTTTAGCCACAAGGCCAGTAGAGCAGAAGCATGGACCCTGTGTACTTCTGGCTTGTTCTGACAATGTGCCTGATATTTTTACATAAGTCTGTACAAGGCAGTTATTTTGGTCATGACCAGAGAAACTGAGATCCAGTTTACTGACCCATAATGAAAACGTCTTTATGCCTTTGTAACTCTTCTGTTAGTCAAACACATTTCCTTCTGTATTGGATGTGAAATCTCTGCTTAGTCTACTGGAGAGCTGTGATATTTGTTATCTGTTTGAAAACGTGTTTTCATAGAATCAGAAAAGGAGGTCTGAAAGGAACACATGAAGTCATCCACTATCCATGCATCCCAAATCAGAATTAAATATATGAGCAATTCCAACAGATTTTTTTTTCTTTAAAATATCTACCTCTGTGCTACAACCTGTCTGCACAATCTATCCCGGCATATCACTATCCTTACTGTTAAAAGTTTTCCCCTCTTATTTGTTTTCCTTGCTGTCATGTAAATCTGGGTGGTGTGTTTTGTGTGGTTTTTTTTTTTCTTCTGTCCATAGTAATCATGGTGAATAGATGATTCACTTCCTTTTATACATTTGAAAAATATCCGTAATCCCTGAAACTTTTCTCTTTGCAGTCTCAGTCTCCTCAGTAATTGCTCTAAAGTGTTTTTTTTAGGACTCTTGTGCATGCTCAGTGCTGTCTTCCCTCTTGTTTTGAAGAGGCAAGGGAAGGGATTATAATGCCCATAACTATTCACAGCACTTCAGCTCTTGATTTATCGTTGTTAAAAGATGATGATGTTGTTAAAGATATCTGGTTTTGCACGTTACCAAGATTATTTCAGTTTTAATCTTGCCCTTTGTCATCGTGTTATCTTTCAGCTTTCTGTCTTTTTCATAACCCTGGTTGAGAATATTTAGTTTTTTCCAGGTGCAGAAAAAATTTCTGAAGTGTCTTACTTGACACATATTTCCATTTGGTAGTGGTCCATTATTATCTATTCCAAGATGCTTCTACTGTCAATGTTTTTGTACAGTCCTTACACTAGGTTCATGTTTTCTGAACCTGCTTTGAAGAACCTTGTTTGTGATGGGGTTAAAAATCATGCTAGAGAAATGGCATATATTATTGTCTATTTTTAGTCACACACCCATCACCCTGTTATAGAAAGAAATGAGACTGTTTGAGCAAGCCCAAATTAGCTTAATTCACTTGTCACTTTCCTTTTTGTGCTTATAAATATTTTTTTTCAGAACTACAGTTAAGTTTCTATTCCCTTACTTTTCCTTGTTGTCGTCTTCTTAAAGGATATATTTGTTTTCCCCCTTAGTTTTCTAATTACCTCATCAATACTCCAACAAGGTCTCAGTTTAATCACTTATGACTGTCAGTCTTGATCATGGTACGAAGGGATGAAACTAAACAGGTTTAGGCAATTTCAGCGCTGCCAGGTTATCTTAAGTATTCTTTAATGTATTCTTTTCCAATATTAATCTGAAATCTTACTATTTTTTTCTGATTTTAATTAATGATTGCAACTGATCTTTCAAGTCAAGTCTGAAGCAAAAAAAAAAAAAAAAAAAAGGAAAGCAGTGAACATGTTGTCTTTCACAGTATAATCTGTCTCTGGAGATTTCCCTCTAGTGCTCCAGCACTTACTTCATCATCCTCCTACTAGTTCAACATTTCCAGAACCTTTTCTTGCTGTGTTTGGTGTCCCAGGCTAATTCAAGGTCATTTTATGTCTTGCCACTATTGATTTTTCTCCTTTATGTGTTTGTGTTATTCTTTTAAATTTGATTGTAGTAATCCAACCTAGTTTCTATTTTGGATAGGCTGCCCCTCATCCTTTTAAGAAGGTAAAGAAGTACTTGAGGATTAACCCATTTGGTCTTTTTCTCTCCATTTCACACGTTGTGACTGTTTATCAACGGTCGCTGTGCGTTTGTCAAAGTTGTCTTTCTTCAAGTCCATCCTTTTTATTTTACTAAAGGAGAAAAGTAACCAAAACTGTATCACAACAGAGTAAAATCCATAAGTCAAATGGCATCCTTCATGCATATGGTGGTGTAGCCTAGAGGTGGGAAGTAGCAACAGGCTATAATCTGGGGGCTTTTTGCTCTGATGTGGCAATTACTAGGGTAGAATTAAGTTGCAGAAGAATCAGTGGTCATTAGCACGAGAAGGAAAGCTTGTAATCTTTGAGGATGCAGAGTCTAGACCTGTGACTTGCCTTGATATGTTGAAGAAAGATGAGTGGTGCAGGAATAGATTAAGAACTGTGTTGTAATTTATTTGGAAGTGAAAAACGTAAGGATATCCAACCTGTAAAACTTGTGCTGAAGTGCAGTAGCCCTGAAGCATTTCTAGGAGGATTGGTTATTGGAGATAACTGTAACACAAGCTGTAACACACTCAGCTCTTTCTTTGCCTAATTGGTGACAGGTATCCTGCATCCACTAGAGGATTACTTCACTGAGAACTCCAGCTCCTTGTTAGCCGCTGTGGAAGAACACCACAGATTACAGTGAAAACAAACAGGATTTGGGTGCTTTTTTTGAAGGTGGGGCAGTGAGCGGTGCAGGTCTGGTATCTATGTTTTAGCTCTGCTGCTAGACAAAAACTTCTGTTTTTCCATGTATTCCCAATCATTGTACAGCAACAGTGGTATGGAAGAGTTGTATGTCTTTGTATAACCAAGTGTTGCTGTCTTCTTGATGTAGTAACTTCTTTATTTGACCTTAGTATAAGCTTTATTTTTCTTATAGCACTCTTCCTCTGTGGACTTACTTGTTTATTCATTCATACATGTTTTTGCTTGGCACTGAAACTGCTGAAGTAAATGAAATATATTTGCTGACTGTCCTGAGCAAATACTTTCAATAATGAATCTAAGAAAACGGAACGGTTCAGAAATTTTCTGATTTAAAATCAAGTTAAAAGGAGTTACTGGGATCTGTTTTTTCAACTTGTTACCCATTGAAGTACTTCTGAGTATGGGAAGGGTTTTTTTTTTTTCCTTTAATGATTTAAATATTGAGTAGTGCATTGCAACATGACGGTGCATAAGGCTTCCTAATGAAGCAGTAGCATGACGTAATTTCGTTGCTGTAGCTTATCTATTTGATCTTTGCTGTGGTAGTAAACTGCAAATGCAAGTGTAATATTACTCTAAGCAAATCCACATGATTTAGAGAATTGCAGATGACATAAATAGAGAAGTAGTTCTGTACAGCTATTATTCTAATCACTCTTACCCTCCCTCAACTGAAAATTTCACCAAGGAAATCGAAAGCAAAGAGGTTTCAGAAAGGTTTGCAGCATTTAAGAGTGGAGTATTGAGTCCTACAGAAGTTAGTCTATTTGTGCTAGTATGTAGAACCATTATCCTAACAAAAAAAGGGACCTATATCTGTAAAAACTGGAGATCCTGTGCACTAATGTGGAAAGTGGAAAATACAGGAATTTTATGTTGACTATTTCTGGACTTTGATATGCAAGACAGGCTGCCTTGATCTCTTGGCTGTGTTAACTACACCATATTGTGAGCATATGGCTCTTGGCTTTCTCATAACTACTATCATGAATTGTCTATTCATGAAAAGCTGAATGCCCTCTATTGATTTCAGGGGGAAAATGTCTGTTTTTCTTTCTTGACCGGACAACAGAAAGATGATAAACTCTCTACCTGTAGTTTTTTCTAATGGGCAATTCTGCTTTGTGGTTTGTGCAGACTATCAATTTGAAGACTTAGATTCCTTTTTAAAAAGTAAATCTTTAATCTTTTCTGAAATAAAAGAATCTGGCAAATTCTGAGAAATGTATTTCATCTAAGCAATAGAATTATTTTTCTTTTAGGATTCATTATTGACTAGGAAGACTTGATTAGCGTCTTTGATTTTTGACACATGGTAATTGATGAACTGTTTGGTCCAAGGATTTGATACCAATATATGGGGCCTTCATTTGAAGACCAGAGGTTCAAATCTGAATTTTTTTCTGATGATTCGAGATGACATGTGACAGCTGTTCTCTGTCTTACTGGCAATCATCTCTGCCCATTTATTAGTCTACCAATGCCCACATCATAATTATTTTAAATTAAGCAGAAAGTATGTCTCTGGTCCCATGGAGGTTGGTTACGTCATTCATGTTTTCAATTAGATTTATGTAGTCCTTTGCTGAATCAGAATCTGAGTAAGAGGATGACTTCAGTAGAGAGTAGGCACTACGTCTCTTGTGAATCAGGTCCCTTTGTTATCTTAAAGAAATTATCTCTTAAAAATGTTCCTTGCAGAAAAAGAATGAGTTTTAATGACTTTGGAACAGTTTTTCCATCCATGTTGATGGATGGATGGATAGATAGATGGTCTGCTGGAAAATTCTATACCTCTCCCTGGAGAGAAACTGCAGAATAAATTATTACTTAACTTAACAATAAAGTTTGGGTCAATTGTTTGAAAATAAATCATTCCCCATTTGAAGGTCATGCTGTGGCTGGTACTGTTTCCAGCTCAATGATTAAAAGCTTAGTCATCCCCTTCAGTTTCTCCTGGATTGGTGCCCTGTGTGTAGGAACTGAGTCTGAGCTTGGCAGGGACCAATAGGCCACTACATTGGTCTGTATATTGATAAGGAACCATTATAAAGAGCAAGATATTAGTAACATCCATTTTCTTGTTCTCTTTAAGAAGCAAACCACTATGTTTTTGAAGCATTTTTTCTTTGCACATCAAAAGTAGCTAAAACTTGTTTTACTGATTTATCCTCTGAAGGTTTCTTTCTTCCCCTTCCTGTTTTATCACAGGAAAGGACAGACCTGCTTTTGCTGGGAAGTGAAACCTTAGGGGAACCTGGTCTTAAGTAGTCATTGTTTCTGTCTGGGTTTCCAGACGCACAAAAGGGTTCTTTATGGTTCCTCACTCTGGACCCCTCTTCTAGGCAGAGATAAAATGTGTTCAGCTGCTGGAGGTCCTCCACCATTTTCTGACTCACGGCAAGCTGGAGCTCAGTGACTTTCCATTCCACATGGGATTTTTCATCGGGGGAGGACAACAGAAAGGAGCACTTTAGACAGAATAAAAGGCTGGTTTGAGCTGCACCTTTGCAAAGCTTTCCAAAAGCTACTAATTAGTCCCTACAGGTTTCACTTAAGTGCTGAGCAGTAATGTTAACAAGGTTTTGCACACTGCGGTACTCTTCAGGTACAAGCTCTCAGGGGAAGCAGGAGGAAACCTACCATCTCTGTTGGAGGACTTAAGCAGCCTCATTTGGAAGCAATGATAATTATCCCATTATTTCCAGAGGGGACTAAGGAGTGTTGTGTTTCCTCCAAGTTGACAGCAAGCCACAGATCCTAACCTCTCTGGCACTACCAGTTTGACCCCGAATTTTCTTAAAATAATAAATAGGGGTACCCATTTATTCAGGCAGTCTGGGATGCACCATACTCCTGCAGCACTACTGGCCACGCAGCAACCAGTGGGGGAAATGGTGCCTTGATGCTTTTGTTCCCCAGTTAACAAACTTTTGTTCCCCTTGTCTTATAATATATTGCTAATTGGCTATGTAGTTTTCTCACACTGATTGCTTTTTTTCTGGCATATATGTCCATATATACCACTATTTTTCCAATCTACTGAAACTGTAATTGTGGCCAGGTCAGCTAAAACATGTATCTTGGTTTTGCTAGTTACTATCTAATTACTGTAAACTGTCATGATTATCATCACTGGAATTCTCAATACATAGTTTATGTACTTATCATCAGCCAGCTACACATCTTTTACTCTCTTTTGAAGGATTCTCTCTAATCGACACACAAACCTCCTTGCAGAGGACTAGGTGCAAGTCCACAAGCAGCCCCTTGTATGGAGAGCTGCCAAGTGTACCACAATTTCTGACAATGTATGTGGCACTGGTCCAGAGATATTGGAGAGTTTCCTTGCAATATAGCAACTATTGAATGCAACATACAAATGCTACAGAAAGAATTTTGTTATGATAGAAAAAACAATGTTCTTATAGAGATATTAAATTGTTTTTTTTCTCGATTATCTGAGGAGACTGTAAGTATCAAAATTGTTTTCCAGTGGAAATTGTTATGATGTGGTTGGATTTTTGGCGGTTTCTTATTATTACTGTGGCATTAACAGGCTGAATCAGCAGCAGACTTGTACATATTTCACTGGGCTTTCAGGGCTAGTTGTTTAATACAGTGCTCAAAAGAATTTCAAATGTTTTGCATCTGGGACATTTTTCTGTACTGAAGTGATTGATGAGACTGATTTTAAATCTAGAAGTTGCCGATCTGTGACTGCTTAACAAGGACAAATTATTTCTGTCTAAGTTAGAAGAAGGGTGTCTAAAAAGCAGGAAAAATAGGTAATAACAGACATTCCATGGCTGCTGTGTGGGTGTTGTGAGTTGCGTAAGTATAGAGAATGCAGGTGTATGCATTTGTTAAATACCCTTTTTGGGTGGGTTTTTTATTATTGTTAGTGTATGAGTAGCGCTTTCACAGAAGAATATTTTCCATGCTACAATTTCCTAATACAGACTCCAGTTTGGTCACAGTTCTGTAGAGGAAATGTGGGATGAAGAATGTTGAAATTACTTTGGAGACTTGGGCAATTTTTAAACAGATTTCTTTGGTTTAAGTGAATGTTCCTAAAAAAAACCCAAACAACCAAACTCCCCAAAACAACATAAAACAATGCCAAAACAACAAAAAAACCCCCAACAAAAAGAAAACCCCCCCAAACCCCCCCCCCCCAACACTAAAAGAACCCCCCAAACAAGTAAATATATGGCTGTTTAGACTGAGATAGGAGTCCTTTTTACTGGTATTGGATTAGCATGAATAATGCTTTAAGTGAAGGATTATTTAGCTGTGGAAGAATATGGTTGCCAAGGTGTTGGGGGACTCCATGTGCAGAACCTTCTTCTTCGCTCCATAGTGCAAGCTGTGGAGTGAGCACACAGTACAGCTGGAACCTTAAAACAGGCTGTGGGCTTGCAGTAGTCCAGATGGCTTTTGTTCCTGTTTGGGACCACTACTCTTTTGTTCTCCCTTCGACTCCTGTGCCAGGTGCTATTCTTTCCATTTCTGTAATCTTTAAAGGGAGTGAGATATTTTTTTTTTTTACTATTATTGAGATACTGAGAATGTCACATACGTTTAACAAGTTTTCCTAAGATTGCTCCAGTCCCATATAATTACAAACACTTCCTGCCGCCTCTTATTCCATTCCTTTCTCTCCCCCAGCCTGATTGTGCTTAAGAGAACAAAAAGCAGAACGTGTGGATAAAATGATGTATCCCTCTGCTCATGTGTTTATTTTCTCCTTTCCATGTAGTTTCTCTTATCTATCTATAGCGTGACCAATTTCTGTTAATCTTGTGCAAGGAGCAGAGCATTCCCCATGTTAGGTTTATGCAGTGCCTGTATGCTGAGACTCTGATCCCAGCTGCTGCTACGCAATCCTAGAGCAAATTGTGCCGGGAGAGGAATGGACATCCTTTACCTCTCTCTTAAAGAGCTAATATTGCAGAATATGAATATGGTTCACAAATTTAAAATCTACTGGGACACACATGCACACATTCACTTTTGAATATGCAAATAGACAACTGCAACTCACATTTGGGCTGAAAGAAGCTCATATTAGAAATGTTGGAGCTTTTTTCCTGAGCAAGATTAACTTTTCCTAGATTGTGTAAAACTTGACATTTGTAATACTATACTAAAGATTTGTTCCCTTTCAGAATGCAGTTGTGCTTCTCAGCTTTGAAGATGAGGTCTCTGAAGGATTACACTTTTTAAAAATTCTGTTCGCTTTTCAGAAATGATGTTCTAATAATAGTCTAAAAAGTAAATTGATTAGACAGTCATTGAGTGTGATTTATCATTTTAACAGTGAGGTATTGTCTTATGAAAAAAGTGATAATGCTGCATTGATATACCACAAGAATAATCTAGAAGAAAGGAAACATTTCAGAAAGGTTATTTTCATGTTAAATAAACTTTTCAAGACAAAATAAATCTACTGCAGTTTTTATATAAATGTAATTCATAGTCTTGAAAATTATGAGAGATTATGTGGATTGTAGTGTGGCTTAGGATAGATACAGAGAGAATATAATTAACTGCATGCTAGTCTCAGCAACCCGGGAAGTTACACCACTCATCCGGAATGATAAAAGATATGCACTCAGGATACTTGTAAATTTAGAATTTGAGTGTGCCACGGACAAAAGGCTATACTGTAATGAGATGAAAGTGATTAAATTTAAATTAATTGGGCAGTACTTAGCTAGTCAATGAAAGAAATGCCTAATTCAACTTTTTAAAGAACATATGATCCAGAAATATAAAAGATTACTCTGTTGTTGTTTAAGTTATGGTGTTTATTCACACTTTTTTTGCAAAGGCTTAAATAGCAGTTTCCCCTTGGTTGGAGGGGATTTTGGATCAAAACTGTGTTTAGTCAAATTGTAACTAACAATGGAAAATTATAGGCTTATTAGTAATGTGGTATTCATCTCAGAGGAGTGACTACTAGCAAGATGTATACAGTGGCACAAAGTCCTAATGCTTAAGTATTCAGCACTTGCTAAGGACACGAAACTGTTTCTGCATAAAATGTAGAAAAAATAAGTTTTTTAAATGTTACATCCATCAAGATGTTTTTTGTTTGAGAAATTATTTGGTCATGTGAAGTACAGTGCTGCTTAAACTGACTTGCCCAACCACTGTTTACTAATGAGGCCTTACGAAATGAAATCTAAAATACCAGGTTATATCTATGGTAGTAGCTTTGATGGTGGTTCCTGAGCCTCTGTTTCCATCTACCATATGTTATTTCATTCCCTGAAACACAGCTGGAGAGAAAAAAAGGAATCTCTTGCAGAGGAAACCAGGGGAGAGAGAAACTGAGGTTTCTCTCTGTGTTCTGTGACGCTCGGGATGTTGGAATCCATTTTTCACCCTTTATCAGGAGGGACGGCTGTGTTTACCTGTCAAGCCAGAGGCTCTGGGAAGATCTTAGGCCTCACAAGACCCATAATGCTGGGGCCTGGTGGCCATGTCTACTAGTCTGCTATATCTGCTAGTCTCTCTGCTTGTTGCCTTTAACATTTTCCCCTACCTCTTTCCTTAATTTGGCATTCCTGCTTTTTAACTTATTTTTCGTCCATATTTTCTTCCTCCTTATCCACTTATCTACCCATTTTCCTTCATTTTCCCCCTTCATTTTTGCTTCCTCAAACATATCCTATAATGAGCCTGTATCCCAATCACAGCCTCTCTTGATTCTCAAGAGCATGGGGAGAATATGTGGGGCTGGAGGAAATCACTTATTTATACACTGACTGGTCATATGTGCGATATGTAGCCACATTATGGTGGACTTTTTTCTTGTTAGAGCCTGGGAGAAGGTAGGCTTCCATGCATAAGCCTCGCTCATGGCTGTAGCGGTGAGCGGCAGAGGGGCTGTCTCTGCAAGAAGCTGATAGAGTAGACTGAAGTGCTGGCCAGCATGGCAGGGAGAAAAGTATGTGGCAAGCATCAGGTAAGATGTAAGAAGTACAACTCCTGATGGTAAATAGGCTTTGGTGGGATACAGACAGAAAAAATAAAAGAGCCTACAAACAGCAAACCATCAGGCCTCCGAAGGCTAACATGGCAATTACGGATAGTGGCTTTAATTCTGTAGAGTTTTGCTTTTATTTTGTGAGAAGTAGCCAAACTGAGTGGCTAACTGGAAGAATAGTATGTAATTACTTCAGTATGATGTCTTACAATTAGTACAGAGGAATAACTCGATTGCTTAAAGAATAGTTTTTAAACCAATTTAGATAAAATTGCTTTTTCACATTGAGTTTGCGACATAGGCTTAAAGTTAAAAAAACAAATAAGGAAGAGATGGAGATAATGTCTTCCTCCTCTTTTACCTTGTCTACCCTGGTGTGCTTACACGATGTGGTTTCTCTGTCAGCAATCTCCCAGGACGATGGGTTCTGAGTTGTCCTCGCTGAAAAGTGCCCTAACCATTATGGTGTATTTTGTACTTGACTTTTTATTGTTGCGACTGCAACTTTACACGATGTTAAGGGAAACAAATTTTAAGTCAGTTCTTCAAAAAAAGGAAATACTATATTTTCTTAAGAAAAATACTGCTCATACTATATTAACATAGGAAGAATGCTTTCCTTAGCCTTCAAGTTGAAAGTGCCTGAACTTTCTGTAAGCAAACAAAGCATCAAGTAAGAAAAAACAATGCCCTCCAGATATCTGATGTGATAAGTTTTACCCCAACCTATTCATTTGTCAAAATTATGAACAGCTGAAAGCAGGTTTTTTGTAATGGAAAATGTTACACAAGCCAATGCAAAGAAAGCCTATTTTTTTCCCCACATTATATCTCACCTGCAATTTGTGGTTTACTTTTTCTTCACTTTAAGATTCTCCAGACTTAACTGGAATTTGAAGTTCTCCATGGAGGGGGAGAGAAGTCTACTAAAATATTTCCTCCTTCCTGTCTGATTTGTGGAATATGAGATAGTTAGCCTTTCACCATGACAGGTTTTCTGTATCCTGAGTAGTAGGAGCTTTGCATCAAAGATGCAGAACCAGGCCCTTGGAGTACATTGAGGTTAGTGATTTACATGTATGTGTTTTTGAACCTTCCATAACAATGAATTGCTTATAAATGTTTATACCCTGATGGGGACCATTCAAGCAGGGCTTGGTTATTATATAACTCCCTGAAAAGGAAGATTCCTGACTTTCCATAAAGCTACAGCATAGTCACCTTCAGCCCTTGTATAATGAAACTTGGTATCATACTTCATCTGAAAGGGACCTCCAGAGATCTAGTCTCTTTTTTGCTCAAAGCAGGGTTAAGTTCTAAGTTAGATCAAGCTGCTCAGATCCTGCCTGGTTGAATTCGGAATATCTTTTAAGGCTGAAAGTGTCACAGCCTCCCTAGGTCGCTGTTGCAGTGCGTCATCCATTAGTGGTGAGCTTTTTTCCTCCCTGTAAGTCTTGATGGCAATTTGCTTTCCTCTCATCCTTTAGCTGCAGATCTCTCAGAAGAGTCTGGCTCCATCTTCTCAACAACAGCCCTTTTTGTAATGAAAAACTATAAATGGGATCCCTCACTTTGTGTAACCTTCTCTTTTCAAGCCTGAGTAAACCTGGTTCCTGCAGCGTCATGGAATGTGCTTCAGCACAGCTAACAATCCTAGCTGTCTTCCACTGAACTCTCGACAAACCTGAAAGCTTGTGATTTATTTTTGAGGAAGCATAAAATATACCTGTCTTTCTAAAATTTTCTAAACTATCTGCACAGAATCACATCATAAGTTTTGGGGTTTCTCCTTTATTATGATCAAGGGAAGCAGAGAAAGATTGATGTTATTTTTAACCCCTGCCATTTTCTTTCTTAAATAATTTCTTTTTTCTAGATTTTTACCATGAGCACTTAGAGTATTTACTGAAGACTGTATAATTTATTTTGCAATTTATAAGGTTCTGGGGTTTAACTAATACTAATGATTCAACTTTGATTCAACAGGGGAAAGAGTGGCTTATTTAGAAACGCTTAAGCCTGAGTAATGTAAATATTTCTCAACCGAGAAGGCTGTCATAGACTCCCTAAATTGTGTGAGGTCCTTACAGTATCGTAGTTTCTAGCTAGAAATGCTACTGATGAGGACATTTTCTTTGATAGTGACCTTTTCTCAGTGGAAAAACTGACCTCATTATTATTTGTGCAAAATCGCTAGTTATAAAAAGGATTGTATTCTTTTAAAGCTTATGATGCTGAGGGGTTTGTAAGAAAAATAATAACTTGCCCCAAAGCAAGAATTTGATACTACAGAGAATAACTGTACTTAAACAAACCCCTTGAACTCAAAAACTTCTCAAACAGTTTAATTAGACGAATCTCTAGATGTTATAATTCATCAGTGTTCTTCCACACTGCTGATACTGTCACTGAAAAACGGGGAAAAAAAAAAGGAAACCCAAACCAAACTACTGATAAAATTTTTTAGCCATTTACAGAAATGTTCTGCTTCTAATGAAAAGATTGGATTAATAAGGAAAAATTATGGGTATAAGGAAAGGTACCTATAGGTTTCTATCTTTTAGATGAGTTAAAAAATTAGGGAGGCCAGCACATGAATGGGTGGAGGGCATTTTGGCAAAACTGATGCCATTGCTGCATGAAGCTGGAAGTTCTTCACCATTTCCTCTTTTTCAGGGAAAAACCAGTATAAGCTATTTTGATCTGTCCTACAGTAGGGAGATGGCAATAAGAAGGTGAAGCAGATTTGTTTCTGATGATAACTGTGATCAGCTGTGGATTCATATTTTATTCTTTTGGAGATACAGTGCAACTCTAACTAATACATTAAAGGACACTTTGGTGAAGGTAAAAATTCCAGTGTTCACGGTGTCCACAGAGTTCTCATCAAATTTTCCCTAACGAACTTTAAACTGTGACTACTTGCCACTACTTTTTCTAGTGTTAATTCTAGTGTTACTTCTTTTAGTGTTAATGAGAATCATTATGTTTTCAATGTTGTTTCTATTGAACACAGCTGTCTTAGAGCGTGTTGCCTGTGGTACACCTTGTATTAAGGTTAAGAATTGTGTTGAACACACCAAACCGTAACAGCTAGTGCCATATGAGATAATGCTTACTAACAGGCTTCCTGTTTTGTTTTGTAGTATTATGTGTTTGACACAGGGGTAAAGCTGAATTCTGACCAGTTTGAAGGGCTTTCATATATTTTCTTACACAGCATTCAGTTTAGAAAAATGGAAATGAAGTATTGGAACGCCTGATTTTCTGCAACAAAAATCATGATAAAATGTCTGATTTCAGATCAGCTTACCTCAGTTTTTTTGTTCCATGGGACTTGAACACCTTGTTTTTTATATGTTTAGAGATTAAGAAAACCACATTTACCAACCTTATTATTATGTAAGAAATACACTATGGGGTGTGCTGTCACCTAATATGAGACCAGGAAGACGATGTCTCCTATTGATTCATTTCAACTATAAAAGCCGAAAGCTGGTGTATAAATTAAAGTGGAGGTTTAAACTACTGTTAACAGACAGTAGTTTCTTGAAGGTAATAGATGTACTAGGCAATGCAGTTCCATACTGACATCGTTCTTGAAGCAACTATTTGTAATGCCTTCAACAAAACAAAATCATTTTGGTTCCATGGATTTTGAAATTACTTGTGTTAATGAAGACGTTATTATACAATGTCTTTTATAAATACAACTGTGAAAATGTCTGTTGTCTGAAAAAAATTTTCAGAAGTTTTTCCTCATTTTCTGAATCAAAATCACAGGCTGATAAGTCACACTTCCTCATCAGTGAAAAATTCAGATCTTGTTCATCTCTTAAAAATCCATTGCTTAGTGTTCATAGGTAAACAGTCATGCATAACTGTTGAATGGACATGTGACTTTGGGATCAGAAAACTTTGGATTTCTTCTCTAAAATGAATGAAATCCTGCAGTTTTTCGACATTGGTTACAGGGTATAGCATTTTTATAGCTACTGTGTTATATTGCATATTTTTGAAGTGTGTTGGTTCATACTCTTGGGTTGGTCACACTATTCTGTGAAGGGGATGCAAAATTTTCTCAAGCAAAAGGAAGAATATGAGCGTGTGATGTGGTGTCTGTCAGTACTGCTGGAAGGGATGCATCTTGAGAAAAATCCAACTGTTTAAACCTTTGCCCTTGACATTTGCTTCTTGTGGGTTGGTATAGCATAAATCATCAGTCATATAGTATAAATCATCTGATCAGAGTACTGTTCTGATTTTCTCAAAGCATGTTCCATGCAAAACATAACATGCTAATCATTAGCTTTTTACACATTTCTTACATGTATTTTATGAAACTCTTTTGGTGTTTATGCTTTTTGAATTTCATTTAGCATTGGTAAGAATTAAATTGCATTCTGCGTTGAAGTGCCATCAGTGAAGATGAATAAAAGTTCTAATCTAAATGAATCTATGTAAAGGTAATTTCTAATTTTTATAGGAATGTTAAAAATCAAGTTCTGTATTTGCAGCATTTCTTGACAAATACTGATGCTGTAAATTATACAGCTGTTCTTCCTTTGTATGGATTTTGTAGTACTTACAGCGATTTATAGGTCTAGAGTGCAGCTGCTGCAAGTCATTTATTCTCAGTTCTGTATTAAATCTATCATATACAAATGCATTAACATTCAGTACAGAGCTCAAGGGCTTACGGCTTTTTCTTTGTTGCTTGGAGTTGCTGTCCTGTAAGTGTTTGCAAGGTGTGCAGAAAACAACATTAGAAAAACTTAAACTGATATGCAAGAAAAAGAGGAAACAGTGTTGTCCATGATAAATACTCAAAACAAGCTCATTTTGCAGTTTAAGCTGAACAGCGAGAACAAAACCTACTGTTAACGTTCCTGAAATTGGTAATGCTAATAAGCTTGTTTTGATGGATTACCACTTCAGTTCCATTTGCTTGAGTGCTGCTCTTTACGCATGTCAATTGTACGTATCTTCGTGTTACAGAAACTTAATATTCCCTGAAGTGTTTGAATTGTGTGCATCTTAGGAAAGTGTGTGAGGACACGTAATTGATTTATTTGGTTCAGCTTGTTTTAGTTTTGAGGGTTTTTTTGATTAGGAAAGAAGGAAACTAGCTTATTTTAAATATTTAGGAAGTATTTATAATGAGTGTTTAAAAATAGTTAAACTGGAACTGGTGTTTGACAAAAGAACAGGGGTAAGGGCCATGAATATTTGTCGAGTATATAATCTGTGTGAAAAATAGCAGTTGGAACGGGCTGCCTGATATGAGTTGTATACCTGGCTATTGTTGATGATTTCACATCTTTCATATTGAGATATTAAATCTAGGAAAATTGAACTGTGCTCTGTGCAAGACCGGGAAAAATTTTTACCTAGGGGAACTTGAGCTGATTTGTTGGAGAAAGAGATCCTGAACTCTTCTGACAGATGGAATATGTTTAGACATGATCATATGTATAAGAAGGTGGCTAAACCAGAGTGGGCTAAATGTGAAAGATCTATCTGCTTGGTATCTGGTAAACTGTACCAGAGAAAATGGTAGTAGACCATGTATAACATGATATTCCACTATTAGTGGTTTTACTGTAGATGCTTCTAAGTAACCTAACACCACTAAGGCAGAGAATGAAACAAGTTTGCAATCTAATAAACATTCCCCAAATCCCTTTTAATTTAAAAATCTCAGAAAAGAATCAAGTAAAAAATAATCACATATGGTATTATGAGAATTTAATAAAATTGCAGAAATAAGTAACTGCGAATAACTGTCATTCTGCCACATTCTTCAATGAGTCATCTTCCATTGAAAAAATCCCAGGCCAAAACATTTCCTGAATGCTTTAACAGCTGTATTCTCTGCATTGCACTATACGTGAATGTTAGTACTTAATATTTTCTGTACCTTTGAAAAAACTGCTGTATGAAGGATCTTGAATTGAGTCTTGCTCAGTGTGTTTTACTTTGGGGTTTTTGTATGAATATTTACAAAGTTGCTTCAACTTGTCATTTCTCTCTAAATGCCAGTTTTCAGGTGTCTTTACTCCTGTGAAAGAAGTTAGGTCCTGCTTTGGCATGTCTTTTGAACTTCCTACTTCTTCTGCGAGCTCCGCATTCTGCATTGTTTGCCTTGTGTTACTTAGCCGTCTATGCACAAATCCCTTATCTAGTCTATTGAAAACTGTGATAGGTTGCTTTAATATTAAGCTTTACATTAAGGTATAAATTACCTCAACTGCCAGAAATATGTGTCAATCTTTGAGATCTTTTCTCTCAGGGATGGACATAAACCAGCAGATTATTTAGCTGAAAGTATAAGACAAAATTTTAAACAACATAGGTCAAGCTAACACTAAGTGATGCAACACACTTCTGAAACAAACGGTTACACCTACCAGCCCTTTAGCTTTCCGGAAACAGATCTCCAAGTTGTGTTGGGAACTAAGCACTGAAAACAAAGCAGGTTTAGATGACAGAAGAAAATTATACCATGAAAACACTGGACTTCTGAAAATTTTAAACTTTATTTGACAGCAGCATAAAGAGAAGCTGTTCCTCAGGTAGAAATGTTAACAAAGAAAAACTGATTGCTGCGTCACTCATGAAATTACGTAAGAGGACTGTAGGCTGCTGCTGTCCTACTTTTAGGTGTTTCTGCAGTGGCTATCCTATTTTCAGGTGCTTGGAATCAAGTGAGGTTGGTATATCACTGACTCCTTCCCATCCATTATTTCATCATCTTAATCTTCCTTACACTTTTTCAGTCTCGCTCTTTCGTGTTGTATCTCCCTCGTTTCCTGTTTTTCTCTCTCTAAATTAATCTCTATTTCTGCTGTATTTCCACCCTCTTTTTCCTCGCTTCCTCTCCTTCATTTCGCTAGCTGTCTCCTGCTCTTCAAGATGTGACAAGATCTTCTGGAGGTTCTTAACTTCAGATCTGGTGTTAATGTGGGAGCCTTCTCCCTGATGAGTTTTCTGCTCTAGTTTCTGCTCACTTATGCCAACTGTAACTGTACTAGGAGAAGACCTTTGTGAGCTAATATATTAAGTGATATGTGTTTGCAGAAATGGGATTGCTGGGCTCGAAGAAAAATTCCTACAGGGAAAAATTGTTTTGCAACCTTTCAAAATCAGCTACTTCATCTAGGAGACTGATAGTTAACAAAGCAGGGTATTAGACATGTGGGCGCCAAACTTTGAAATAATGAATGGAGAAGTGACAGCAAGGTGTTGCTGTCTCATCTGTAAGGGGGCTAGGAGTTGCTGAACCGTATGAGACAGAGAATATTTTGCAGTAAGATCAATCTGATGCAACCAAGTCATCAAAAGAAACCGTTATCTTCCCTAGCTGAACAGCAAGGTCCTGAAAAACATTAGTAAATTAAAGTCTGGGATATTAACTAGTCATGGGCAGGTTTTGATACTTTGTATAAGATAGCTTTGCTTTTCTGTGGAATTATATATCAGTTTGAGTATGATTAATGGTATGTACGTATAGATGCAGAGAGAAAGTTGCAAACCTTCACTTCTAGTGGGAACCTCAGTCCTATAAATCTGATTTCCGTCTTCTCTAAGTTGACTGAAAGGATGGAAAGACAGTGCAGCATCTTCTTAGGGACAGAAGGTATTAAGGCTTAGTTCTATAACAACATTGACATGGCTTTGTATGGTAACACTTCACATTTTGTGTATTCCTGCATAAGGCCAATGCAAACAAAGTCTGCCCACAGTTTATAGCCATATGGAGCATAGATATTTTATGTGTGTGTGTATACACTCTGTATACACACTGTAGTCTTGTTTAGAACAAGATGCTGAGAACTGCTGACAACTTCTGAAGTCAGAAAAAATAAATCTAGAGGCCACTTAAGACTTTGTTAGTATAAAGTTACCTTGTAATTTCTGACAATCAAACACATACTGTCTTGCTGCTTTGTAAGGATAGATTCCTGGGGTTTTTTTGTCTCTAGACCTGGTCAGTCTATCAGATACATCTTTTAAAATGGCTTTTTCTTCTGTGGTGCCAGCAAACACTGTTGTTTTGTGGATTATCAGTGTTCAGTATTGCCTATCGGAGAAGAAAAATGAAAAAGGGAAAAGTTCAGCAGGTCAGTCTGTGGGCTGAGCTTTGGACTGGGGGGCCTATGGCCGGGCAGGGGGTGGCTGAGGCTGAGCTGGAGACTGGCACTCCCATGACATGGCTTAGACAGGGACCGAAGGTCCCAGAGTGAGCCGAGCTGGGGGCTCCGGGCCTCAAGGGTGAGGGTGGATGGAGGCCCCGGCTGAGGCTGGGCAGGGCCCTCGGGGCCTAGCGGTGCTCTCAGGGCCCTGACAGGTATCAGCCTTTAAAACCTGCGTGAGAGCAGTATTATTGTGGAAGAGCAGTATGTCAGCGTCCTGGTTTGAGCAACACAGAACTAATTTCTATTTCAGTAATTTTACTTTGCAGTAAAGTCTCTTCTACTGCTTGGGAAAACCGTGCTTTCAGAAGACTCTAGTGTCTGAATTTGTGACAATATTTACTTTATAGCCAGCTATGGTGTGTGGGTTTTGAGGTCTCCATGTTTTCAAGGTTGCCCGGTGCAGGGATGAGGAGGAGCAAGACCTGGGCGCTTGACCCAAGCTGGCCAACAGGATTATTTCATACCATGAACGTCACATTCAATATAAATTAGAAAGTTTGCTGAGGAGTTCTCTCTTTCCCTGGATGGCTGCAATCCTGAGAAATTCTTGCCCTGATGCCAGACCCCTGAGGCCTTCCCTTCATCCCAAAGCTGTAGCGCTCTGTGTCCCACACTTGCTGTCCACTGCTGGGAGTGCACAGCTTTGGACTGATAGAATGGACTGAGTGCAATCTCGGTATCTTTTATACTG
This sequence comes from Chionis minor, assembly GCA_013398295.1. Taxonomy (NCBI): domain Eukaryota; kingdom Metazoa; phylum Chordata; class Aves; order Charadriiformes; family Chionidae; genus Chionis; species Chionis minor. Next base: position 188,317 of record VZSF01007997.1, on the reverse strand, counting down.
CTGTTGGGATCAATGCTGGTTCCTTAGTATTATTAATGTTAATTATTTAGTCTTATTCTATTAAATCTGCTTATATTTGTACCCTTGGGTTTCCTTGGGTTTTTTTCCCTGATTCTCCTTCCCAGGTGGAGAGGGGTCATCAGGTGATAGAATAATTGTCTAAATGACAACAGATTGTTGTGGGTTCCACAAACCATAACAGGAAGTCAGTATCAACCCCAGATATTTTTCACTTTCTTGTCTGTGAGATATTTTCTTCCACTGAATAAGACTACACAGTACTTATGAAATATGTAAACTGGAGCCTTACCCAGATAAACAGTGCATGAATGCATTCAGAAGAGTTTGAGCTTTGTTATTGTCTTTGATTGACCAAATACATACAATTTGGCAGTCACTTTTGACAGAAAGCTGAACACTAAAGCCCAAGTATAAGCTGTGATGAAAAGTAATGCTTTTGTCCCCCGGCCCTATTGTGGTATGAAATTGTGGGGGTTTGTATGTCTGTGGTTTTCCTAGATATATAGCTTGGTTCAATGACATCTGTCTCTGCAAGGAGTGAGCTGGGGACTGCAGTGCACTTTATTTGAAGCTGTCTTTGTGAACCTCGTGTTGACTGCAGCTGGTGCAAAATACGGGAGGGTGATGTATACCCACAGTGGTGCCTGGAGCCCATGAGTTTTGCTGATAGGAATATTCAGTGAACAAGGGCTGGTTTCCTGGTGTATTGTGCTGTCAGACGTTAACTGTATTGAGTGTGATAAAGAACAGTCGTCCCCCCCGTTTTTTTTTTCTTCTTCTTACTGAAATAGTGCAACCAAAACTTAACTGTGAAGGTAGTTTTCAGGTTTTCCAATCAAAGTCTTCTTGTCCATTCACCATATTTGTCTAGAACAATCCACGGCGAGGAATCTGGGCTATCTATTCATTTTCCATTTTTATCAGGGACAACCAACTATGAGGAGGGCATAATAGTATGTCCCAGGGGCACTGGGACAGCAGCCTGGGGAAGTGTCACTATACTGGGTCTCTTAGATTGACAGTGCTTGGAGACAAGATTATCTGTGATCTCGACTGGTCTCATATGACATATGCAGAGCTCATTTGCTGACTTAATATGGAAGAATATATCCCAGACCAGTGGAAATAGTCCACTAGTCTAAAAACAAGTTAGAGGATAGTGGCAAGCTGTGATTAAAAAGAAAGATAGACTGAAGCTTGGTAATGTAGCTGGATGAACTGCAGACACTTGGATGTTATGATATGAAGAGAGTAGCAGTAAGAACTGATTTGGAAAATTTCTTCTCTGTAGTCCTATTTGTCTTCTGCCTCTGTGCAGGTGGAAGATGATCCACCCATACTTACAACAATCTCTGAGTAACACAAAATATGGTGATAGTATGTGTTCTCCTGTTCCTCTTGTTCTGGCGCTGTGTTTTACAGATATTTCAATCCTATATGTACCTACATTTCCCAGTGTGATTCAGACCTTTAAAAGTCTACGGTCTTAGTTTGGAAACTTGTTCAGAAGTGTGCAAGTCATTCAGATTTACCACAGTGTCCATCAACTTGTTTAGAACTGTGATGGTTTGATAGTTCATAGGAGAATGTTAACACTCTGCTTGTAGTTCTGAAGTGATGTGTTCTGTCAAAGGACAACTTAAAAGAAACTGTAAACTTTCTCAGTGTTGCTGTCTTGTGTTTCTTAATGGTATATTCTCCTTGACAAGTAAAAAAGGAATCCGATGGTTTTTGTATTTTTTTCTCTCCAGTGGAAAAAATTTACAGACTATGGATTAACAATCTGTTTGTAGAGACTAACTTCCTTCTTCAGAGAACTAGTTACATTATTCTGATAATCCATATATGCAAAGATTTGACAGAGAAGTCACTTAGTTTTAGGGGGTTTGGGCCCATTTGTGCAGATGATCTGACTAAAATTATCAACTGTCTCTTCCTGTTCACATGAAAAATCTTGAGGAATTATTCCACCTTTATTGAGGTCAAAAAGAGCAATGGCCCTGCTACGGCTTCTTTTGGGGTTCTCCAAGGCTCACAACTGAACAACAAATTAGTGATGAATTTCCTGGGTTTATTTTTTTTTAAAGTGTTATTGAACAAATGTGAGGCTCTTCATAGATGAATTTACCAATGCCATGATTCCAAAACTCTACATAGTATTGTGTGAAACAAAACATTGTGTTTTAGAAACACTAACGCATTGAATTTTTTAGACTGTTTCCAGGCATGTTTCTGGATACCGTGTTATTGACTTGCCATTACTGGCTTTGTGCTACTGGCTTGCCAGTTTGGGATTTCTTATGAACCCCTCTTTCCTGGTTAGAAAGTACTGTTTTAGAGGGAAAAAGTAATTTGGATGAACTTTTGAGTTTTATTGTTTGCATATGATGCAGCAAAGTAAGAAGTGGTTAAGAACAGAAGGCACCCAGTCTGAGGTGTTGTATTCACTTACCATTGTATCTCTAGGTCTGCAGCTTCCTTGCAGCATAGGAGAAAAGAGGGCATTCTGTTGTCTTGTAATTTAATTGTAGGAAAGTTTAGAGTCACTAATTACAACAAGACTCTCTGTTTAAAAATAACTAACACTTTTTGCTGGATAAATTTCGCACTGGATAAATTGCAGATGCTTTACCAAGGTTGGAAGTGCACTAGTGTTTGGATTTGAGCACACTGGGCAATGAAGTCATTCCTGCACAGTGGTGATTCATTGATATATTGGTTTATTGAAAATGTAAAAATATGTTAAGTATTACTATGCCCAAGAAAATAACTCAGTTTTCTAATTCAGATGATCAGCTGGTTAAACCATTATCTGCTTTTATTTCAGTCTCCGCTTTCCCTCCTTGTGTGGTGTGTGGTTTTTTTGGTGTTTTGGTTTTTTTTTTTTTACTGTAGCCCTGAGATTTCCAAGTTAGCCTGAGGAAGTAAGATGCAATCCTATGTCCAATGCATATCTTGCAGTAAATGAGACTTTAAAAACGTAAGACTGGTTCGTTTAATACTGAATGCTCTTTTATTCAGCCTTAAACTAATAAACTTTAGGAAGTGAGAAGTGGATACCGTGATGCTTTTGTAAATAATGCATATAGAGCCTGATGTGATGCAAAGAAAAATAATTATGAAATACTTCAGTTTGCTTTAGAGCAGGCTGTGAGCAGTTTTGTATGCATTTTGTTGTTCATTCTTCATTGTGCCTCTTCTCATCATTTGAAGCTGGTGCCACAGGCTTTTATTGTTCTGATGTGTTATTTTCCCGTCCTTTTTTCCCCCTGAATTTAACTCTTCTTCACCCAAGCTATTTTGCAAACATCTACTACTTTTTCTTCAAAGGGACAAGATGCAGAAGGACAGTGGGGAGAATGCCTAGAGTTAAAATAGAATGTGACAGGAGGCTCCTTACAATCCTGATGCTGACTGTGTGGTTGTCCCAAAGTCCGTAACTTTCAGCTATCCAAATAACAGCTCCCAAGCTTGATTTCTAGAAATCTGACTTGGCAGATCCGTTGAGCTGGGTGTTCCTTGATGTCTGGGCTGGCAGGAGGCAGTAGGGTTTCAGGAGGATCTGGGTGTAGAAGGGAGGAACAAGATGAGTGTGGTAGAATCCCTGAGTGCTTTAAGTGTGTGTATAGCAGGGAGAGAGGAGAAAAAGGCAGTGGCACTTCACAGACATGACTTTTCTCAAACACTTTTTTAATTTCCACACCTTCCACACTTCCCATTTCCTAGGAGTACAGGATTCCCATCTCTGACCTGTTCTTCCTTTCTGCAGTGTGCTCAGGACATGTGCTGGTGGGGCAGGGAAGCAAACACAAGAAATTTGTTTAGATGCAACAATTACAGAATTCATTGCTTAACCCTGTCTGCACCTCTGTCCTTCTCTATTGGTTATGAAGAAAGACTTGTCTGGGAGAAATGACAGCTAATTTCCAGGCCAATTTTCTCACGTGCTTAAAAACAAGCAAAATGTGGACAGTTCATGGTGCTGGTTATATGACACAATAAAAAATTGGTTTGTTTTACACAGACTTTGTTCATTTCTCGTGAGATAAAGATGATTCAATTGTAAGTACTGTTGTAGTCCATTTTCACAATCTTTGATGAATTTTACTCTATTCCTTAAACAGAGTAGAGATAGAGAAAAAATTGTTTATACATTACTTGTCACTTTTGAAGTTCTGAAGTGCTTTTGGAAATAAACAGCATGTTTTTTTTCTTGACAGGATTTGAAATCTAGCAATCAGCGAGATGAAATTGCTGCAGCACGTGCGTCCCTGAAGGAAAATTCCTCTCTCCTACATTCAATATGTTCAGCTTGTTTGGAACATTCAGATGTTGCATCCCTTACAGCCAGCAAGGATTCAGTTTGCAATGAAATACAGAATGCTCTCAATGTAATTTCTAACGCTTCCCAAGGAGTTGGAAATAAAATGGGACAACCTACATCTCACACAGCTACTCTTGGAAATGCACTTGATGAGCTTGAGGTGCGTAAATCCATAAACCTGTGAGACTGCAGTGTTTTTGGAAAAAAGGTTTGTTTTTTTTTTTTTAAGAAATTAATTATTGCTATCATCAGTGGCGGACCTAAAGCATTAGAAATTAATGCTCTGCTTAGTCCTAGTCTAAATAGTATCACTCTAAATTATTTCACTGGGGAGAGGGATCACTTCCTTCAAAAGAGTTTGAAATTAAGTCTTCATATATGTTCAGTACTTGATTTCCTCTGAATAGCAGGCAAGAATTAATTCCAAGTGTGTCACTAATGGTGAAGACAGACATGTCTTTGAATAAGTGAGCAGAACCCATGGGTATAGTTTACAAATAAGGTTGTTTATCAGATGATGGTGATCATTGCCACTTCGACTGCATTTGAACTAATATAATGCAAGTTGAAGTCATTACTTCAAAACCTGTCATTGGCATCATTATGTAATTTATATAATTGAAGGATTTAGAAACCTAATTATGTTTTCTGCTTATCATTAAATAAATTGGCATAATCGATATGCTTTCACAAATTGTGCATTTCTACTTCCATTGTTTACCCAAATGCTTCGAGAAAGTCAGTTCTTTCTCTTCTCCTGACCTCATCCTAAGCTTTTGTATGAAGCTTTCCCTGTTTCTCGTGGCTGCTCTGGGGTCTTACCAGTGTTATTTTTCCATTGTCCTGCCAAAAATGATGAAAGACCTCCTGTAGATGAGATCGCAGACCATGTTCCTCCTCTGGTGTAACTGATGTAGGCCCAGATCAACAAAAGGAAGGAAAGTTTTCAACCACATTTGCAATATGGGTCTTTTCGGTTGTAAATTCTCGGACTTACCCTATCTCAGCCTCAGAACTCCAATATTGTTGATACAGTTTTGGGAGAATTGATGTTATGACTGATGGTAATAGATTTTGTCTATCATTTTTAGTGAAAGGTTAAAGAAATACATCGAAATCCATATATGACACAAATCTTGTAGTGGCATTTTATTGATCAAAACGGACCTCTCAGTCATGCTCAAAGCTGAATCTGACAGGTTTTCCCCCCCTCAAAGGAACAGGCTACAATTGCATGTTACATGTCATCCTTCCTTTCTTCTCACACTGGGTTTTAAAATTACAGTTTCCAATCTATTTTCTTAATAAATGGAAGAAAAAAGAAACACTTAAGAGTAATCCATTATTTGTTACAATGAAACTCTAAATGACAAATTATACACTTCAAATGAGAGCTATCATTTACCTGTTTTACTTACAAAGTTTTTGAACAAATTTTGGCAAAAGGATTGCATCCTCTGACTGCAGATGAATTCATCTTTACTGCATGTAAGCAGTAACATTTTAAAGATTTTTTTTTAAATGGAATTAAATTTATTATTGATTTAAAATTTAAGGATTGTGATAATCACAGAATGGAAAAAAAATTCTCATTTGGATTGAATTTGTTTTTATTTGGAAATATAAGAACATAGAAGCCTGACTGTTGTAAAAATCCATTTGTTTACAGAGTTTTAAATATATCTTTACCTACGTAACACAAATGGGAATTGGATCTGTGTGAGTTAGATAAAAAACAATTTATAGAGCATTTGACTTAAAATGATTTTATGAATTAGATGGTTACACTTTTCTTTCTTTACAGAAAGTTCTCTTGGCCAAGGACCTGAAATAACCTTTGCTCCATCTTCTTGTCGCAAATACAGTGCCATGAAATAGATTGATATAGTAAATAGTCTGTTGGGAAAAAATCTCATTAAATGTTTATAGTGTGGAAATGTATCATGGAGCCTACCCAACAATCTAGTATCTAGGTGTTTTGCAATGTCATTCTTCCCTTGCCAGTGCTGGCAGGGCAAAAGTTATTACAGATTTATAGGTGAAAAAACCACCAGTAAAATTAGAGCAGCTGACTCTTAAATCAGTAGATTCTCAAGAATTCCTCTTAAATGCTCCATATAACTACCATGTCATTCATAAATAAACACAAAGTTGTAACGTTACAAATTTGATTGCCTGTTAAGATCTGTGTTAAAAGAGCGTGTAGGTGCGGGTTATCTAATGCCTTTCACTGGTCTTGCATCTTCTGAATGTAAAGAGATTTCTCACAAAATGATGCAAGTCTTGCATGCCTGACTCTGTCAGCGTATTCATCTGATACGTGGTCCTTTAATGACCATGACTATATAGCAGAGCAATTACGTATGAGATATCAAATCTGTAAATCAGTCCAAAATGTTGGGAAATATAACCAGGTGTCTGGACACCAATGATCCCTCTTTCTCATGGATCAGAAGACCAGTGAGGGAGAAAATAGGGATCTAATAATTCTGTTTAAATGCTTGCTTATGTTTAAGAACTCAGGTAGCTGACCACTGTTTAGCTCTGTTAAAGCAAAATCGCAAAACTGCTTGTTGCATATCTGATGTCTTCTGATCGGCTGGGATTTGGATCATCTTTTCTGCATAGATGCACTGATCATAAAAGTTTGATGTAATTGCTTGAAGAATTTAATCTGTGGGCAGAATCTTAAGTCATATTTTCATGGTTAATATTGCCTAGATTTTTTTTTTATTTATTTAGAGCTGAGCCGTGGTAGCTTTTTTTTGCCCATGCAATTTGTCCATCTTTGCATGAACTTTCTACAAACTGTCTCCTAAAGGAAGACATTCCCACTCCTCTTCCATCTGAGACTTGAAGGCAGACGGTTTGCTAGCTAAATGGTTAATTGGCTGTAGCCTTCAAGTGTGTTCAGTCTTCCACGGTCAAGGAAGCTGTTCCTTTCTGTAGTAACACTTAAATACTGTACTTGGCAGGTGTGTTTTACATGATGATGGACATGGTACGTATGTATAGCCTAGTGTTGAGGGTGCTTACTTCAGATATAGGAGCGCTACAGTGAAGTTGCTGCTCTAGTGAATAGTGTCCAAGTGGCAGAACTCCAGCAGAGGTGAAGTACCACAGAACACTTGGCTATTAAGAACCATAATGTGAATGAGGGAGACAAAGTCTCAAATCTCTAACACAAATAAAACTGTCTTCCATGTCAGAAATGAATGTCCTGACCTCTGGATACATCCCTCGTCATTCTTAGATTATTGTGGATGAGTATTTCATGTATAAGATTAGTTTGAAATTATCTATTGGGTCTAAGTTAGTTATATGTATTTTAAAAGGTAAATATTTAAACATTAATGACTAGTTTTATGCGGTTTTCCAAATCTATATTAATACATTATTTATTAAAGTCAAAGCTTTTTCATTTTTAAAATACTGTGTCTTTGGATATAGCCAAAGTAACGAAGACCTAGATAATGCAGTCATTAAACATTTGTTATGCAGGAAAGCACAGTTCCTACTGCTGAGAACTATCTTGGTTTTGCTTTTAAAGTTATGCATTCTTACTTAGAGAGGTGACAGCTGAAAGGGGTTAATTTCCCCATCATTTCAGGGTCCTTAGTGGCAGTTGTTACCACTTCTTTACAATTTCCTTTACTACATTTCCCTAATTTCCCGCGATGCATATTGTGTTTGAGACTTGTAGTAACTTAGCCTGCCTCCAGGTAAATTGGGTGCAGTTTTCATTGCATTCAACCATAATCTCATTATTGTAAGGAGGCTCAGCAAAGAGAAGAAACAAGGAAACAACGAATGCTCTATACTAATACTCTCAATGTGTCTCTAAGTTATCCTTGTGAATGATTGGCATCTTCATGCCTTACCCTTCCAGAAACGCGTCTTCAGGTACATTTCCTTTCCTTCTGTGGAAACAACTATTATAGAAAAGGACACAGGAGTCTTAATGTTGTAATTGCAGTAGGAAAGCTTCTGATGACAACATTAAGAGCTGGATTATTGCACCTAGCAGGCCTGGCTCTAGGCATTGGCAATTAAAAAGTTACCTGCAAAAGCACAATGACTTCGTATGCTGATGCCTGGGAGAGCCAGTCTGGCTTCATCCACTGCCAGCAAGAAGTTAGGGTGTATGGAGATATTTCAGAGTAGAAGAGCAAGCCATCTTCATTCTGTCCAAGCCCTCTTTCTTTTCTTTGGATTTTAGCCTTCATGGCGGGATCTGCCACGCCCTCACAAAATTTCAGCTTTTCTTCTCTTTTTCTTGGAGAAGGCAAAAGTCAGATTTTTTTTTTTGCAACTACCGAGTAGTTCTTAACTGGCTCCAGCTACTCTACTTCTGCAAAAGAGGATGAAAGTGGTGGACTGCCTATTTCCTTTGCTCTGTCCTTGCTAGCGGGCAAATTATGGTTCCATCCCAGTTTGGCTTTGATTCCAAAGTTACATGTGAGATTCATGTTTCCATGATCAACATATTTTTTACATGTTTCAATTAGGAAGTAATCAAGAGATACAAAAAGGGGTAATATGTTGCTTTTGTGGATATACAAATAGCTGTGGTTTTTATCTTCAAAATATTTAAGCTCTTTCCCTCCTGCTTGCACATAAACTTCTTTTCGGTATGTTATATGTATCTGGATAGGTGAACACTGGTTTGAGAAAATCTAGTAGCTTGGAAATACTTTAACTTAATCTAAGGCTGGATCTGCTGGATGCACATAAACACCTGTCACAGAGCCATAAACCATTTTAATGGTCTATCCTGTCACTTGCTGAAAGAAGTCCATGAAGTTAGGCTTAAGCTTTCTATAGTCTCTCAGAAAAGACAACAGAAAATTGCACTAGCAGTAGCACTGGCCTGGTTTTTTGTGATAGTTTGCAGTAGTATGAAAATCCCAAAATTCAACGCGGAACATGTGGAGACAGAAAAAACTTCGCTAGTACCTTTTCTTTCTAGTCATTGTCTGTGGAAATTTGAGGACTAAAGTTCATTTAGTCCCAATTTCTGGTACAAAGCATAACATAATCCTAAAACTTTAGGCCCCAGGAGGTCTTGCAGAGGTTATTTAAGAAGGCTTATTGTCCACTGATTTTATGTATGTAAATAGGTAGTAGGTATGGGGCTGAAGTGCTGAGAGTACTTAAGTAACTAGAATGTTTCTGAGTTCTTTTAAATTTAAAGACTTCAGGGCAATGAAACAGTAGTGGAAGTGAAATGTACACTGATCCTGCAAGTCAGGAAATAGAAGCTTCCATTTGAATGACATAGTAATGCGGAATGAACTTGTGGTGGTTTCCTTTGGAAATATCTAGATTATGAAGTCTGATTTTTCTGTAGCTTTGCTGGAAAATCTCCCAGCTGTCTCAAAATAGTTCTTGTGTATTTCAGAAAAGATGGGAGGATTGAACACGTAACACAGTCTTCCTTTCCCTAAATAATACCTAACATGTAAGAGGATATCAATAATAACCAGCAAGAAAATAATTTCAAGGTGACTCAAGTCCCCTTTCCTGGCTGTTTAAGATTTTATCTTATGATGTTCTAATAGAAAACTTTCACTACTCTTAGAATTGCCTAAGCTAGACAGCACCTGAAATTGTGATATTAAGTCTAAATAGAAAAAATAATGAAAATTCTCCAGCTTAGTAGTAGTCTGGCACATAGTGGATGGGCACAGATAAATTCTGATTTACCTGGCCTAAATTCCACTTAAGGTTATATGGCATAGTTTTCTTGTTTAATATTTCTTCCGAAAGCTTGGAACCACACATGGATATACTAGCTGAACGGATTTCTGTGGAATACAGACTGGTGATCTGGACCATAATAACATTGTTTCAGATGTTCAGTTAAATTAAAAATTACTAGTTTGAATTTCTTCAAGTGCTGAAGATCGAATATATTTACTTTCACATTTCATGAAAATATCATTTCTCCTTTTCTTTCTCTTTAGAACACACAAATGTAATTAATTTTATCATGCCAAAACAGTTGTCTCCTTTTGTTTACCCTCACTAGTGAAAAGCAAGAGGACACTTATATCTATGTCCTTTGAAAAAACAGTTGTTAAACAAAAGCTGCTGTTTTCATCTTTGCCCATATTCAGTCTGTTAAAGGTAGCAGCAGTGACTTTCTGCCACAGTGTGGGATTGTATTAGACCAGAAATCAGCAGAACTAGATTGCTCATGTAATCTCATTTAACATTCCCAACTGTGAGCTAGCACTGCTGGTTTTGTGTTAAAACCAGAGGTCCTCCTGATCTCTAAAAGTCTAAATTTTGGAGATGTCAAACCGCTCTTTCAAATGAACCTGAGACTCTGGTCTGAGATACTTAGGTAAAAACACTGATTAGTAAACTCATACACGGTGTCATAATTGTACATAGACATTACAAGCTTAGTATAAGATACGTATAATCTTTTTAAGAATTTACAAGGTAAATGTACAAGACAGGGCCACTGAGTGAAGAACCTCACTAAGTGTAGATGCACACAGCAAAGAGTTTGAAATAAGAAACACTTTTTTTATAACTGCAGTGACAAAACTGGAAGAAGAGAAACAATTCAGGCTGAGAACTTGGGAAGATGACATGCAGTTTCTTGTTTTAAGACGTACCTGTTGCCCTCTTAGCACTGGGTCCAGGGCAGTAGGGTTTGATAACATGGATATTGGCTTAGAACTAGTGAGATCTGAATAGGAGAGAGAACTTGGCTTGGCCTGCAAATGACCTTTATGCATTACCCCAGTAGGAAAACAGAATCTGCCATGGTCAAAATTATTTTGGATACTGCAAGGGGAAAGGGCTAATTGCCCTTTGCCTATTGAAAATGTAATGTCACTCTGATTCGGGCAAGTAAAAAATAAAGCAGAGACTTAATTGGGCTGACTTTTCTTACCTGTACTCCTCACGTTTTCCAGAATTTAATTATCCTGGATCCCCTTGTCGTGAATGAAGAGAAAATAAGGCCATCACTAGAGAAACGTCTGGAAGCTATTATCAGCGGCGCGGCTTTGCTAGCTGATTCTTCCTGCACGCGCGATTTCCATCGAGAACGTATCATTGCTGAATGCAATGCTATCCGCCAAGCTCTCCAAGACCTGCTTTCTGAATACATAAACAATGTAGGTAACCAGGCTTTTTTTTCCCTTTTTTTTTTAATGTCTGTCTCAAAGCCTATTTTAATGTGAATTAGAATTTAACCTATAATTAGTATAAATTAGAGTTTAACCTCTATTTCTCAACATGCTCTTTAAAAGGTTGAAAAGAACATTTTTCTCCATAAATCTAAGCTAAAGCTAAATATGGATCTCCAGAAATGGAAAGAATTGCATTATATCATACAGTCTGTGGAAAATGTGTATTGCAGAGACAACGTACTCGTGTTAAGGTTATTTTATGCTTATTTTGAACTATGACTACTACAAAACAGACATAATCCTTCATATACTAGCAACAAGGGTTTCCTTGTAATTTCATTTCCTAGTTCCCTCTTAAAACTTGAGGACGGGAGTTTTAAAATATTTTCAGTTCCTGTAGAATGCAACAATTTAAATAATAATTTATTAATGGGTAAGTAATCTGTTCGTATCCTTTTAGAGTTGAGTATTCACACTACTGCATTTGATCTGTATGAGCACCAAGTTACAAGTGTAGAAATGACTTAATTGCTAAATTGGGTAAATCCAGAAATCTGGTTGTCTGGCATACTTATAAGCCAATTAAGCTCTGAATTTTTGAAAAAAGAATATAGTTTGTTTGTGTTTTAAAAATAACTATTAGATTTAAAGAACGGATTCGGCACTTCTTACATCTGGCAGATAAAATACTGGCAACTTGCATACTATTAACATGGGCACACAGTGTTAATATCGTCCTTTTCCTCTGGAAGCATTTTCTGTAGGCATGCTGTTCTTATGTAAAGGTACTTCAAGGTGATTCATCAAGCACATTAAGAGGGTAATTGTGAGATACAGCTGTTTCTTTTTTTGGAAGCTGAAATTCCTTTCTGTTCTGTAAGTCATACTAGTTAACCCAGTCCAAAGCTGTTCTAACAAGAATGTTTTCTTTGTTTTATCCTACTGTCATTAGGATAATGAAGTGTAGGGGCTAAGATAATCTATGCATATCATGTCTTTTTTCATTTCACAGATATTGTACTTGTTGATATTTTCTTTTTACGCTGTGCCTAGCGTAAGGCACAGAGGCTCTGTACCACGGCTCGTACACAAGTTTTCCTTACCCGCTGTCCACAAAGGGCATGCTTTTGCTCCTGTCTTTGTCTTGATGGTGTATAGTTCAAAAAACATAGCCTGTCCACTGTCATTTCAGTTCTTTTCAATCACTCTCATGAGTTGTAGTAGTCAGATGCTTGGAATATTTTTTTTCTGGATATGTGTCTCTCATTTCTTGCGAGACTTATCTTAAGGCTTCTTTCTAAATGAGTGTTGCTAGTGGGAGCTGCGTTGCTTCAGAGACGCCGCACACGGTAAGTGCCACCTTCAAAATCCTTCTCTAGCAGCTGGTTTGCCAGGCAGCTGTACACCCAGTGTGTCTCTAAAGCCCCTGGATCTGGTGCTGGTGATGGATGTGGCCTGCGTGGGAAGTGTTTAGCTTTAACAGGATCATGGTCAAGGACTTGAGTGCCTAAATTCTGTGTAAGTTCGGCATCGTCTGTTTTTTTGAAACTAGCCCTCACGGCCTAAACAAATGTACGGGAGCTGATGATTTAGCCCTAACTATTTTAAACAGTATATAGGAATATAGCTTTTGTAGTTCTTAAATTTGGCGGGGGGGGGGGGGG